>CM042170.1:47475939-47490939 GCA_023376005.1 Doryteuthis pealeii
AGCCTCCCAACACATTAAAAATAACCCAACTAGCATCAACAAAGAAAATCTCAAGAAAGCACAGGTAGAACTAACTGAAATATACAATGAAATAAAAAAGAACAGATAGAATACATACAAGAACAAATCAATAAAATCAGTCAGGCAGTAGGAGACAGACAGTCGATATGGCAAACTGTAAACGAATTAGTGACAAGAAAAGTAGCACTAGATCAAAGCTAAAGGCAAACAGCCAAAAAGATAGACTTCAAAAAAGGCTATCATATAAAGTAAAAAAAGGAAAAGTTTACGCATCATAAGAAATACAAATTCAAACATATAAAATATTTAAACTTAACTTTCACTTACAAAAAACTAGTAAAACTTAGATAAAATCCAACCAACCAACCAATCGCTCTGATGGGGATACAGTTATTTCTTTCTTTATTTCCATTTATGTTCATTTGTATCTATCTATTGGTTGGATTTTATCTATCTATCTATCTATCTATCTATCTTTCTTTCTTTCTTTCTTTCTTTCACAGTCTCTCCATTGATATCTATCTATCTGTTCATTTATATCTATCTATTTTAGTCTGACCATTTATTTAAATGTAATTATTTATCTTTGGTTAGTTGGTTAGATTTTACGGTATGTCAACCCTTGCTGGGTTATTCTATGCTGAAGACATTTTGTTTTATTCATTATTGTTGGGTATTCAATATTTTTTTCAAACTTTAAAATACATTTTTCTTAATACCCATTTTTTAAATCTATTTAACCAATACATAGGACTCTAACAGGTACTACCACTCCGGGTCAGGGTGGACCTGGGAGTAATGATGATAAAGAGGTACTCCATATTCCCCATCATTATGGGATTTTTCCAAAACGCACAGAATACGCATGACTATCTAATGACCAATATGGAATAATATCTGGCTCAATTGGTGGAGGGTTAAAATACACTAATTGTATCCCCATCAGAGTGATTGGATGGTTGGCTAGATTTTATCTATGTATTTATATTTCACTGTCTCTCCATTGATATCTATCTATCTGTCTATCTATCTATCTATCTATCTATGTTCGTTTATATCTGTCTATTTTAATCTGATCATTTATATCAATCTATTTATTTATTATCTTTGGATGGTCGCTTGGTTTATTGGATTTTATAGAATCAACCCCTGTTGGGTTATTTTATACCAAAGACATTTCTTTTATTTATTATTGTTGGGTGTTCAATTATTTTCAAACATGTTTTTATACTCATTTTCTGATCTATTAAACCATTAGATGAGAACCTAACAGGTACAACCACTTTACTCAGAGTAATGACGATAAAGGGTTACTCCGTATCCCCTAGAGTTCCAGAGTTGGAACCTCATCACTAGATGTAGTTTGTCATACCCAGGACACTAAAACCATCAACGACTGCTGATGATCAACCCTTTACATAACCCTTTGATTTCGGTTTGACAGATTTTGCCTTCTCAGTGCATCGATTTTTTTTTTCTAAAAGCACAGAATACGCATGACTATCTAATGAACAGTATGGAATAATATCTTGCTCAATTGGTGGAGGGTTAAAATACACTATAGGAGTTATTTTCGTATTTGCCTGGGGAGTTGTCTACCCGTTAGTGTCGCTGGTTCCCGCTAGCAGCCTCGTTATTTAAACGGCTGATTTGAACTTCTCCTCTCTTTGCCTGCTACTCGACCTACGAGACACAATGAGGTAGTTTTATGACTACCCCTTTCTTGTTGGGGCTTTGCCCCCCCTTACATTACTGTAAGTGATTTATACAGCATGGACTATTCCTAGTCTCATGTCTGTTGCTTTTATGCCTATCCTTTTTACATGTAACTTTATTTTATGTATGTATGTATTATGTACCCTGTTAATTCTTGTGCTGTATATAAAATGTTTTGTCCCTCAATCTTTGTCGGAGTTTGTTTGCGTTCCAACGAGTTATGACTTTGTCATAACCTTTGAATCTTACAACATTAACTGTATACCCATCAGAGCGATTGGTTAGCTGGTTGGATTTTATCTATCTATCTATCTATCTATCTTTCTTTCTTTCTTTCTTTCTTTCTTTCTTTCACAGTCTCTCCATTGATATCTATCTATCTATGTTCATTTATATCTATCTATTTTAGTCTGTCCATTTATATCAATTTAATTATTTATCTTTAGTGGGTTGGTTAGATTTTACGGTATCTCAACCCTTGCTGGGTTATTCTATGCTGAAGACATTTTGCTTTATTCATTATTGTTGGGTATTCAATATTTTTTTCAAACTTTAAAACACATTTTTCTTAATACCCATTTAAAAAATCTATTTAACCTATACATAGGACTCTAACAGGTACTACCACTCCGGTTTAGGGTGGACCAGGGAGTAATGACGATAAAGGGGTACTCTGAATTCCCCATTATTATGCGATTTTTTCCAAAACGCACAGAATACGCATGACTATCTAATGAACAGTATGGAATAATATCTGGCTCAATTGGTGGAGGGTTAAAATACGCTAACTGTATCCCCAGAGCGATTGGTTGGTTGGTTGGATTTTATCTATGTATCTGTCTATCACAGTCTCTCCATTGATATCTATCTATCTATCTATCTATCTTAGTCTGTTCATCTATCTATGTATTTATCTATCTATCTATCTATGTTTATAAATCACTGAGTATCTATCTATCTATATTTCTTGTTCTTTCTTTCTTTCTTTCTTTCTTTCTTTCTTTCCATTTATGTTCATTTATGTAGGAGGCCGGGTTAGCTCAGTCGGTAAAGCGTTCGGATAGAAACCACATGGTTCCTAGTTCGATACCGCCCATCGCCAACTCAGCGTATGAGTAGCACAGGGATCTGTGCGGTAAAGTAAGGAGCTGACGGTAGGTGTAGCGCTCCACCTCAGACGCAAAAACTATCTCCTTGGTCTAGCGCTAGTGAAAAGGGGATAGACTCCCTCGCTGTCTGGCTGATACCGACATTAGGCCGCCCCGACGACTTATTCAGATCATTTAGATAGAAAAAATGTTTAAAAAATTGAGTTTAAAAAAATATTGAGTACCCATCAAGAATAAATCAAACAAAAATTTATTTGGCATAAAATGACCCAATGGGTTTACGTGCCGTAAAACCCAACCAACCAAACAACCAACCCACCAATCAACAAACAAACAAACTGTGGGCAAAATAAAATAAAAAAATACTTGGGCTCTACTTATAGTACTTTCAAAGAAGACTTTACAATCAGAAAACCACATTCGCACATGCAAAAAAACATAAAAAATGAATAAAACAAAAATTTCTTCAGCATAAAATGACCCAATGGGTTGACATGCCATAAAACCGTGCCATTGTCAATTATCACCTCCAGTACTGGACCTCATTCAAGAATCACCTTCTCCAGTTCTCCCATAACTAGAGCTGCCGTTTATGCACGTAACTCCCTCCATACCGCCAGATCATCTAATTTGTTTTATCAGAAATAATTAAGAAGAAAGTTTTGTTTTGTTTTACGGCATATCAACCTCGGTGGGTCATTTAATGCTGACAAAATTTTGAAATAAATTCATTCTTAATGGATAACAAATTTTGTTAATCAACTCATGTTTTTCTATTTAACTCATAGATGGGGCCCTAACAGGTACTACCAATCCGGGTCAGAGTGGACCAGGGAGCAATGGTGATGAAGGGGTGCTCCACATTCACCAAACCTCCAAAACTGGACAGAGTTTAACGTCATTTCCAGGACATGTAGACCTTCAGTCACCGCCTTCTAGCACCCATATGATAAAAAGGGGTTGGGGCTTGCCATAAGAACAATAGGGTTGGGAAAACATATAGGTGCTAGGGCTTGATGTGATCAGCCGATTGATCGGAGGGGGCCTCTCCGGCCGCCCGTCTAGCCCGAAATAGGGCCAAATTGGAGTATTGCAAATCATGCACTGCTCATCCACCTTGGCTCTATCCTTAAGCATCACGGGTCGCCACCCATGGCCAACAGGTGGCCCCATTGAGGGAGTCTTACCCCTCTGCAGAGGTGCAGTCGTGCATTCTAACGCCCCAGACGACAGGGCGGTAAGAAGAAAGACTATCAATAAAGTAAAATGGAATTTCTTCCAAGTTGTAGTTGTGTTAGGACTACTCTATAGGTGCACAATATTACATATTTACCAAACTCTCCACATGGAGAGGGACTAGTATCGAATTCAGAACTTGCGATTCCTGGGCGGGTGTTCTACCAATTGTGCTAAAGTAACCCCAATGTATATATTCAGATTGCTTTCTGTAGATGTGATATTGCTACCGAATATTTAACGTTAGATAGGATTTTTAATTTTTGAGAATTCCTTGAAGAATTGTATGGGGATTTATTTTCAGGTGTCTCCACTCATAGGTAGAAATTAAACATTGTAATACAGCCTCCTCTCTTGAACTGACCTTGGGTGCCATTTTAATAAGAATGAGGCTTCTATTGGTGTTATTCCTCCTCTTTCGGCTATTGCTTTCACGGGGAAGTCACTCCACTATTCCATTTCTTCCTGGTCTGTAGGATGCTCTATAATACATTCGAATGTTCAATTTTCGAGCAGTGTTTGGAGGATATCCGAGCGGAAAACTCTGGAGCTCTAGGGAATGTGGAATACCCTTTCATCATTATTACTTCCCAGGGCCACTCTTATCTGGAGTGGTTGTAACTTTTAGGGTCCCATCTTATGGGTTAAATAGAAAAAATGTTTTAAAATATTGAGTTTAAAAAATTGAGTACCCATCAAGAATGGATCAAACAAAAATTCCTTCGGCATAAAATGACTCAATGGGTTTACATGCCGTAAAATCCAAACGACTAACCAATTAACCAACTAAACAATCAACAACAAACAAACAGGTGGTCAAAATAAAAAAATACATGGGCTCTACTCATAGTACTTTCAAAGAAGACTTTACAATCATAAAACTACCTTCGTACATGCAAAAACATCAAGAATGAATAAAAAAAATTATTAATAAAATAAAAAAAGGTTGACATGCCATAAAACCGTGCCATTGTCAATTATCACCTCCAGTACTGGACTTCGTTCAAGAATCACCTTCTCCAGTTCTCCCATAACTAGAGCTGCCGTTTCTGCACGCAACTCCCTCCATACCACCAGATCATCTAATGTGTTTTTATCAGAAATAATTAAGAAGAAAGACAATCAATGATAAAGTAAAATGGGTAATTCTTCCAAGTTGTAGCTGTGTTAGGACTACTCTATAGGTGCACAATATTACATATTTCAATGTATATATTGATATCTCTTTCTGTAGATGTGATATTGCTACCAAATCTTTTATCTTGATAGAAATCTTTAATTTTTGAAAATTCCTTGTAGAAAGAATCGGATCCTCTCCTTTGTTTTTGTGAGAAATAATTAAGAAGAAAGACAATAATAAAGTAAAATGGAAATTATTTCAAGTTGTAGGTGTGTCAGGACTACTCTATAGTTGCACAATATTACATATTACAACCCCTCCACACGTGCAGGGACTGGTATCGAACCCAGAACTTGCGGTTCCTAGGTGGGTGCTTAACCGACTGTTCTAAAGTAACACCCATGTATATATTGAGATTACTTTCTGTAGATGTGATATTGCTACCGAATCTTTAACTTTTGATAGGAATCTTTAATTTTTTGAGAATTACTTGTAAAAATATATGGGGATTGATTTCCCGAGTGTCTCCAGTCGTAAGTAAAAATTGACCGTTGTGGTACAGCCCCCTCTCTTTGACCGACCTTGGGTGCGAGTTTATACCAGAATGTAGCTTCTATTGGTGTTATCTAGCTACTGGCAAAATGAGCCTAAAATGCGTTTTTGACCAAATGACTTTAGCCCCCCAACAGAAAATAATTTACCAAAAATCAGGGAATTATCAGATTTTAATGAAATGTTCAGTGTTTATTTATCAATGAACGATCTTTATAATGCATTATTTATTTTATTTAAAAACTTTCTCATTTTTTTCAGGTCACTTAATTTTGACCCCCCTTATGTTGGGGGCGTAAAATGTATTGCGAGTTGGTCATTTTCGATACTAATTAGAGTATGAATAAAGAGATAAAAGACCGAAGTTATGAATAGAAACAAAAAAAAAATTTTTACGGTTGTTGTTTTATGAGAAAATAAGTACCGAAAATCGAAAAATAAAATGTAAAAAAATAATAAATAATTTATTTTTTGGAGATTTCTTTTTTACTCATTTCGATAATTATCTAATTGGCTATTATTTTTATAAAAAAAATTATACATCGATGTTTTTTCTGCTAAAAAGGGGAGGGGGTACATTTTCAATAGAGTTTTTCTTCAAAACTTATTACTTTTTGCGCCTAAAATAAGGTTTGCATTAAGTAGATATTTATTTTTAGAATCTAAAAATATAACATTTTAAACTTAAAATCCGAATACTTTTATTTTAAATGAATTTTATAAATCAATTTTTCCTAGCAAAAATACTAAATTCAAGTTTTGAAATAAAATAACTGATGCATTATAAAATTCATTAATTGATAAATCAATACTGAAAATTTCATTAAAATCGGATAATTACCTGATTTTTGGTAATTTTTTTTCCATCCCAAATGTTATTTTAAAATTGTAAACAAGCGCCCTCCAAAAAACGAGGCTGAATGGCGGATCGCGTCGAAATTGACCAAAACAAATAGTTTTAAATCTATCAAAAATAAACTGCATACGTAATGATATTTTTCTTTTTTTAATGATGGTTATTATGTTACTACTTATCGATTTAGACAAAGTTTGACCTTAAATAATAGATTTAATTATTTTTAATTCGCTTTTAAAATTCCTAGCAGATGACAATCCCTAGTGTTATCCCTCCTCTTTCCTCTATTGCTTTCATTGGGATGTCACTTCCCTATTCCATTCCTTCCTGGTCTGTAGGCTGCTCTATAGTACTTTCGAATGTTCCATTTTTCGAGCAATGTCTGGAAGATATCCGAGCAGAAAACTCCAACTGTGCTAAACTTGTGATTTCTTAACGGGTGCTCTACCAACTGTGCTAAACCGGACCTGATGTATATACTGAGATCACTTCCTGTAGATGTGATATTGCTACCGAATTTTTAACGTTAGATAGGAATCTCTAATTTTTGAGAATTCCTTGTAAAAATGTATGGGGATTACCCTAGAATGTTCCATTTTTTTCAAGTAGTATTTGGAGGATATCCGAACGGAAAACTTCAACTGTACTAAACAGACCCCGATGTATATATTGAGATCTCTTTCTGTAGATGTGATAATCCTACCAAATCTTTTAAATCTTGATAGGAATCTTTACTTTTTGAGAATTCCTAGTAGAAAGAATCGGATCATCTCCTTTATTTTTGTAAGAAATAATTAAGAAGAAAGACAATCAAAATAGAATTTGCAAAATCTCATTTTCACTTATCAGCCTTTGTTGTTTGCACCCTGAGGTTAAAGCGACGATAAATCTTTTGTACCGTTCCTACCACCTGGGTGGTAAAGTAGTCATTATTTACTGTTCACTCACCCACTCTCTTCTTCTATCAACCATTACGGCATACCACTGAGGAGACTATTCTTATCAAGATGTAAAAGAGCACTTCATTGTTTCTACAAATAACATTATGCAAACAAAACTTACATCATTAGGTGTTATACATTACCAAAATCTTCAACATTTAAACTCTCAAGCTTAAATATATGAAGTGCAGTTATTAAAAGATAATTACACTTCGATGCAAAAGTATATATATATATATATATATATATATATATATATATATATATATATATATATATATGTATGTATATATATGTATATATGAATAAGATATAATGAAAAAACAAAAGATGTTTACAACTGAAATAGGCTCATCAGGAGAGAAGTATGCAAACCGTTTCGGGGCCAAATCTCTCGACGGTTTTAAAAAGCAACACCGGCCCATCCTCAACTAATATGAGGACCCTTTCGCATTATAATGCATCGACCGCACGTGGGTCGGTCATCAACAAAAATAAGACGGGCAAATGACCGTTATTAAAAACAGAACGCTGCTAGTCAAACGTTGGAATTAATAAAAAAAAAAAAAAAAAGCGCTGTCTATATTAAAATAAACATGAATTTCATTTAAAAATAAAATAATTTATTTAAAAATAAAATGAATCTCATTTTTAATTTCAAAAATAATAATCAGAAGCATTATAGAAATATAAAATAAGACTCAAAAAAGTCTGATGTAGAGTTATAGAAAAGTGTAAAATATGTATAAATATATATATATATATATATATATATATATATATATATATATATATATATATTATATTATATATGTATGTGTGTGTGTGTGTATATATATATATATATATATATATATATATATATATATACGCACACACACACACACACACATATACACACACACACACACACACACATATATATATATATATATATATATATATATATATTTAATGTTTTATAATTCTCTTGAAGCATTATGTTTATATTGGTTTGGTAGTTGGTTTTGAAGGTAAAATGTAAAGAAAAATCTTTTATATTTTTTTCAGGCCAGTTAACTTTGAACCAGGTATCTTTGAGAATCTGTGTTACGCCGCAAAGATACGTGGTTCAAAGTTAACTGACCTGAAAAAATGTAAAAGTTTTTAAATAAAATAACTGGTGCATTACATCTTTTATTCATTAATATATCAACACTGAAATTTTTATTAAATTCTGTTAATTCCTTGACTTTTAATTTTTTTTTTTTGGTAGGGTGACATACGATGGTAGAATTTAAGTTCAATCATTAAGTTCCATTTAACTGAAAAATGAGGTAACTATGATGTTGTTTGTTTACCTTTGATTTATTCTTAATATTTCGAGATAAAGATCTCTTCGTCAGAAGATTTCTGCAAGTCTGGGGGTGTTATCTTGTTATTAGGATCTATTGTACGCCTGGGGGATGTCTTCCAAATTATCTGCGTTTGTGTATGTGTAAGTCTGTGTGTGTGTGTTTATGTGTGTATGTTTATTGTGTGTGTGTCCAACGATTTCTTAGTATCTTTCCAGGTTTGACCTACCCTTCTTGTTTCATTATATATATATATATATATATATATATATATATATATATATATATATAATATATATATATATGTGTGTGGGGGGGATTTAGTTGTGAATCAATTTATTGTTCTTGTGAACGTTTTCGGTAATATTGGAAGCATAGGAAATATATAAAAAGTGAACAAAAAAGAACAGAGTTCTAATATATAACCGCTGTTTTGTCCTAGGTTTGCATTATTTTTACAATATTTCGTGTGACCTTCGCCCTTTGTTAAGGTACACGCGTATTAATATATAGATTCTCCTTCCATTCAGTCTCTGGGGACGAGGAACCAGGAAGAAATTAACAATAATAGTTTCTTCAATTCTTAACGCGAGACTCTCTTCTCAGATCTTTTGGTTCTTCTTTCACACTCGAGGAATTGGTTTGAGTAAATACTGCCAAAATGTATTATGACAGTCTATCATCTTAAGTAAATTTGCTAAACTTGTAATCAACTAGTTGATTGACTTATTCCTTAAGGAGTTAACATTGCAATAGACTAGATATCAACTGAAGACCAAAGACAGTTCACTTGGATAGTTGTTAATATGTATTATTTAACTCCCGTATGCCTGCTACGTTTTGACTCAAACAGAACGCTTAGAGAAAAAACAAGATAGGAACTATATTCTATTGATATTAAGTTGTATTGAAATAATGGCCGATTTTATATTTAAATATATTTCAAAATTGGCCACTATTTTTGTAACGACCTAATGGTGATTAGTTTTTTTTATTGTTATAAACTATATATTTCTCTGTTGGTTATAACAAGTGTTTAATTAATGCAAATTTACCGACTATCATTGGCATCGCAAGATCTGTGATGTCCACTTGGAGATTTAACATTGCAAAAGACTAGATATCAACTGAAGACCAAAGACGGTTCACTTGGATAGTTGTTAATCGTTTTAAATGTATTAAAAATTTATTAAATCTATAATATTATTTTGCTTTTTTATTGATGGTCATTATGTTACTACTTATCTATTTAGACAAAAGTTTGACCTTGAATAATAGATTTAATTAATTTTAATCTGTTTTTAAAAAACAGTAGCAGGTGGTTTTTGGGTATATCTAGATAATAATAATGGCTGTCAACTCGTGTTCAGTAAAACCATTACCCGTTTTTTTTATCATCATAGTTGGGTGCCAGCAGCATTTGACACTGTATCATTGTGTTTTCTCAGATGACTCACCAGGCCAGTCCTGGAGAGACACACTCTTCCACATAAACTACATGTTGGAACTTCTCCACTTTGAATGTTGCTGGGTTGAAAATTACCCTTTCTAATAGCCCGCTTCAATTTTTCGTGTTTGATTCGGTTAGACTCAAATTCTTCCACAGACAGGTAGATGGTGGCTCTCCAGCTAGGTCTATTACAAGCTAGCTTCTCCCAGTCCTCCACAGCAATAGCAGTGTTCTTCAGAGTGTCCTTGAGGCAGTCCTTAAACCTCAATTATATTATATATATATTTCATTTAAAGATTCTTTTAACTCCCGTATGCCTGCAACATTTTGACTGTAACTGAACGCTTAGAGAAAAAGCTAGATAGGAACTATATTCTATTGATATTAAGTTGTTTTGAAATAATGGCCGATTTTATATTTAAATATGTTTAAAAATTGGCCATTATTTTTGTAACGACCTAATGGTGATTATTGTTATAAACTGTATATTTCTCTGTTGATTATAACAAGTGTTTAATTAATGCAAATTCGCCGATTATCAGTGGCATCGCAAGATCTGTGATGTCCACTTGGAGATTTAAATTCCTGTAAAGCTGTATTGGATAGAATTTAATAAGGAACCAACTTGTATTATGTAGACAAGCAAGAAAAAAAAAAGAGAGAAAAAAAGCTCTCTGGGTGGTGTAAAATTGATTTTTGGAAGATATTGTCTGGAGTGGGTGGGAGTACGAAATTCAATGTTAAAGGGGTTTTATTATAAGTAAAAATATCAAATTTATTAAAGGAGTAAAAATGTATAGTTGTGTGAAACAAATCCTGGAAGCAGTACCTTACAAAAAGCAACCGTAAGTCTACTTGCTTCCTATGTTTAACATTTTAGAGCAAGAAATTTTCCATTTAAAATTTCCAAGGGAGAAAAAGCTAGATGAGAACTATACAAGGATGCAGGGTACTATTTTGAACAAGTATTGGAAGCAGTATCTCACAAAACAACAATTGTACGGCCACATACCTCCCATCTCACAATAAGGGATACATTCAGTTTATTCTAAAATAAGAGATTCTCAATTATTTAGTTATGGTTAACAAGAATATCATTAAAAAGTAATAGATGTTTGTAAAATATGTCTACATGATTTATATGAACATTTTATTCCTTCAATAAAAATCATGAAGACAATGTTTAAAATTAGAGCAGCATATTTTCCATTTTAAAATTCCAGCGGAGAAAAGGCTAGATAGGAACTATACAAGGAGGATGTGTGCTGTTTTGAACAAGTATTGGAAGCAGTATCTCACAAAACAACAACTGTACGGCGACATATCTCCCATCTCACATTAAGGGATACATTCAGTTTATTCATTCCACCAAAATCCTTTGTGGGAGACACAGTGATTTGCTGAAACATTTTGATAAAACATAAGGCAAGCATCTATTAGTCAAGAGTTGTAATACCAACAAGGGGATACAGTGAACATATTCTAACCTTTGCCAACAGGATGGAATAAAATATGAGATTCTCAATTATTTAGTTATGGTTAACAAGTATATCATTAAAAAGTTACAGATGTTTGTAAAATATGGCTACATGATTATTCCTTCTAAGGGAGAAAAATTATATGATAACTATACAAGAATGCTGTGTGCTGTTTTGAACAAATATTGGAAGCAACATTTCACAAAACAATAACTGTATGGCCACATACCTCCCATCTAACAATAAGGTATAAAATCAGTGTATTCTAAAATAAGAGATTCTCAATTATTTAGTTATGGTTAACAAGAATATCGTTAAAAGTAACAGATGTTTGTAAAATATGTGTACATGATTTAGATGAACATTTTATTCCTTCAATAAAATTCATGAAGGCAATGTTTAAAATTTGAGTGCAACAAATTTTCTATTTTAAACTTCCAAGGGAGAAAAAGCTAGATGGGATCTATACAAGGATGCACTGTAATATTTTGAACAAGTATTGGAAGCAGTATCTCACAAATCAACAATTGTACGGCCACATACCTCCCATCTGACAATAAGGTATAAAATCAGTTTATTCATTCCACAAAGATCCTTTGTGGGAGACATAGTGAGTTGTTGAAACCTTTTGATGAAACATAAGCATCTGTTAGTCGAAAGATGTAATACGAACAAGGGGATACAGTAAACATATTCTAACCTTCACTAACAGAGCAGAATAAGATAAGAGATTATTTAGTTATGGTTAACAATCCTATAATTAAAAAGTTAAAGATGTTTGTAAAATATGTCTACATGATTTATATGAACATTTTATTCCTTCAATAAAAATCATGAAGACAATGTTTAAAATTTGAGTGCAGCAAATTTTCTATTTTAAACTTCAAAGGGAGAAAAAGCTAGATGGGAACAATACAAGAATGCTGTATGCTTTTTGGACAAATATTGGAAGAAGTATCTCTCAAAACAACAACTGTACGGCCACATACCTCCCATCTCACAATAATAATATCTACATGATTTATATGAACATTTTATTCCTTCAATAAAAATCATGAAGGCAATGTTTAAAATTATAGCAGAAAATGTTCTATTTTAAACTTCAAAGGGAGAAAAAGCTAATTACGAACTACTCAAGGATGCTGTGTGCTGTCTTGAACAAATCCTGGAGCAGCACCCTACAAAAAAGCAACAGTAGGTCTACTTGATTCCTAACACACAATCCATCCAAGTAAGATGAGCAAGACCTCCTGGACACTACTGGAGAAGCATGGGTATTTCTCCTGTGGACACCTATACATGGACACACCAGTGTAGGCTGTCCAGCAAAACCTACACACAGTCAGCTCTGTGCGGATTCTGGATGCTGTGTGAAAGACCTGCCAGGAGTGATGATTGATAGGGAGGTTTGGAGAGAGAGAGAGAGAGAGAGAGAGAGAGAGGGAGAGAGAGAGAGAGAGAGAGAGAGAGAGAGAGAGATGTAGTATATATCAGTTTAAAAACAAACGAGAAATTTGCGAAAAGACCAGCTAGTGTAATGGTTAGAATCCTCGCCTGGCAGTTAGGGTTCAAATCATACACAGAGCAGTCTCCTGTCTATAACTCTGCTGATGAGGCATAATATGCCGAAATGTACATACAGAGATTGACTTTTCTTGATTTGTTTATGCCTTTACATTTGAACAGATATGCTCGCCTAATTAATTAATTATCAACTAATTAATTTTCAATTAGGTATGACTTCAATTAGGCACTTATTCTCACATAAATTCTCACATCGCTATGTTTACTTTCATATATATATATATATATATATATATATATATATATATATATAACGTATTTCAGAATTTTCAAACAATATAGAAAATATCCAATTGTCACTTTTTGAAGGGTCAATATAAAAACAGCCTGTATACGAATATTAGTTGAAATAATTCAAGTAATAATGATATATCAGTCATTGCATTGGTTTAATTCAAATCATTAACATATATTCAATTTTGTTAGTCGAATAAAGCACACTAATTTGACTTTAGTTGCAACTGACCACGTAAATTACATGTTCGAGAGACAAGCTTGGCTTGACCAGTTAAATTCTCGCATCCTATTGACAAACCTATAGTTAGAATATTTAACTAAAGTAAAGTAAAGTAGGGAATACAACTTGTATGAAGAAGACATAAATAACGAGGAGAATACGTTCAAATGAAATAACAAATCTGTATATAAAATATTAAATCACGACTCTTACAATGGAAATTGTAATAGAAAATCGATTCAATGATCTAAGTTAATATCCTAGATTAATATGTATTTACCCAACCACTTCGTCATGAGTAGGATGTGACACAAGGTCAATTTTTAGGCAGAGCTGGTATCTACCTCGCTCGTTGGCCATGGGTAGCATGTGACACAAAGTGGTAAGTATAGAGCATCCAGCGAGTGTAACATGGGTTGTAGCCATGAGTGTAACATGATATGTAAATTAGCACGGAAAAGTGTTTAGCAAAAATATGTGTTAGATGAGAATTGAAAAGTTTAATGATGAGTCATCATAGTCACGTAGTATTGTTTTATTGGACGAGCGATCACACACGGAGTGAAGCAATGCAACACGTGTTAGCGCACCAGCTACCACGACACAGCAGGTACCACATCGAGAACGTTCCAATTACTTTAATCACATGATATATCCGTCGCAAACTAGCTAGTATAAAAAAATTGGCAAACCTTTGATTCCCCCTAAAAAATACAATCTTAAAAAAAAAAGAAATTATGGTGAAAGCCAGCATATGGCTCAAAACGACAATAATCATTATTGCCCTTTTTAACTATCGTACTTATAAAAGGAGAATCGGTCAGAAAAAAAACTGTTTATATATATATATATATATATATATATATATATATATACATACACACACACACACACACACACACACACACACTAACCCTCCGCGCGAGCAGAATGCAACAAAAGATTAATTTATTAAGCGGAGTTTAACAGATCTGAATTCAGAGTTTTTCTTCTCCTAGACTGGTTACATAGCCATTAGTTAGCCAAATCTGCCCCGCTATTTACCCATAGCTGGAAGAAGAATTGGATTCATAACTTTCCCAGTGGTATTAGTGCCATGTGAAAATGCAAACAGCTTCATCCATGAAATGAACGCGGACCGACGAG
>CM042170.1:47493439-47495939 GCA_023376005.1 Doryteuthis pealeii
GTACCTTTGACTTACCAGTTTAATTCGTTCTGCTCGTAAAATCAGTTTCCTCGTATATCAAATCAATTTTTCCCCCATTGAAATGAAACTGAAATACTATTATCGTTTTCCAGTCCACCCAGTGGTTACCTTGACTTTCGATTAATTCGTTATCTGCTCGTAAATCAGTTTCCTCGTTATCAATCAATTTGTTGCCATTAGAAATAAAACTGGAAAGCTATTAATGCGTTTCAGCATCCCCTTAAGAAACATGCTAATATTTATTACATTAAAAAAGAGAAAACAATTTTCCGTACAGATCCAAGATGTGCTACTCATGCGCTGATTTGGCGGATGCTCTATCGACTGAGCTAAATGGTTTCTTGAGTTTTGCTTCCAAAGTATAAGCAAGACCCAATTACTTCCTGGGATGGGGTTTGCTCCTCAACTGAGTACCCTGCATTAGTGCCTTATACCAGACTAGTCTGTCCGTTTAGAAAAAAGGTGTAATATATCTATATATTAACTGGTTAAGAACTATTTTGACGATCAATAATCTTGGGAGTTAATCTACTACATATGTATCTCCACTCCTTTTGGCCTTGTGTCAGACTGAGACTATTTTATATATATATATATATATATAGTATATATATATATTATATGCCCCGCCAGCCCATACAAGTGGGGGTAGAGCAAATACCATTCTCAACCCTCCTTGGGCGGGGGTCCGTGGCTTCGGCCACTGCGGTGAATTGTGTTTAAGATTAATGCGTCGATCCGGAGAGCTTTCCACGCAAGTACCTGCCCTCAGGGGATAGGGCTTGGGGTTTTATTGCCAGTGCCCCTGAGGCGGCCCCCTTGACGGAGGGATACCCGAAAGGCCGACGCATTCTCCTACCTTACCACCCATGAGTCTCGGTTTGTGGGTGGTCCCACATAAAGGCTGTGCCGTATCGTGTTACAAGTGGGCGTATATTATATATTNAAGAGAGATAGAAAATATAAAAAAGGGAAAGAAAGTTAAAAAAAGAAAAAAAGGGGGAAAAAAAAAAAAAAGAACCAAGGGAAAAAATTTTAAAAAAAGAAAAGAAAGGAAAGGAAAACGGAATTAAAAAGGAAAAAGGGAAATAAAAAAAAAGAAAGAAATACAAAAAAAAATAAACGGAAGAGAAGAAAAAAAAAGAATTTTTTTTTGGTTTTTCCCTTTGGTTTTTCCCCTTAGTTTTTAAATGGCCATATGCAACCTTTGGTTTGGGTGATTTTTAAAAATTGTCAAAAGCCATACTTGTAGCAGAAAACATTAGTTGGTACACATTTTTAAAAGCAATAGCTTGGTTGTGCAAGGGGTTTTTTTCCATAACTTTCCCAAGGGTATTAGTCCGAAAGTGTTTAATTAAACTGATTTTAAACTATGTTGCAATGCTAATTTACTTTTAGCCTTAAACGCTTTACAAGGGACTCCGACCCCAATGTGGAGAAGAGAGAAAGAAGAAGAAGATGAAGAAGAGAAGAAGAAGAAAGAAGAAAGAAGAGTAAGGAAAAATAGGGAAAAAGAAGGTGAAAGAAGAAAGAAAGAAAAAGAAAGAAGAAGAAGAAGAAGAAGAAGAAGAAGAAAGGGAAAGAGAAAGAAGAAGAAGAGTAAGGAAAAAAAGGAAGAAAAGAAGAAGGTTGAAGAAGAAAAAATAGAAAGGAAAGAAAGGAGTAGAAGAAGAAGAAAACAGAAAATAAGAAAGAAAATGGGAAAGAGAAAGAGGAAGAAAACAGAAGAAAACAGAAGAAACAAAAGAATTAAGAAGAAAATGAGAAAGCGAAAGAATTAAGAAAATGGAGAGAAGAAGAAAGAAGAGAAGAAGAAGAAAGAAAGGAGAAGAAGCCAAGAAGGAAAGAAGAAAGAAGAAACAAAGATTAAGGAAGAAAATGAGAAAGAGAAAGAGAGACGAAATGGGAGAGAAGAGAAGATAGAAAAGAAGAAGACGAAGAAGAAGAAGAAAAAGAAGAAGAAAACAAGAAAGAAGAAAGAGAAAGAAGGAAAGAAAGAAAGAAGAAAACAAAGATTAAGAAGAAATGAGAAAAGAGGAAAGAGAGAAGAAAATGGAGGAGAAGAAAGAAGAAGAAGAAGAAAGTAAGAAGAAGGAGAGAAGAAGAAGAAAAGGAAGAAGAAAACAAGAAAGAGAAAGAAGAAGAAGGCAAAGAAAGAAAGAAGAACAAAAGACTTAAGAAAGAAATGAGAGAGAAAGAGAGAAGAAAATGGAGAGAAGAAGAAGAAGGAAGAAGAAGAAGAAGAGAAGGAAGGAAAGAGGAGAAGAAGAAGAAGAAAAAAAAGAAGAAAAACAAGAAAAGAGAAAGAAGAAAGAGGAAAAGAAGAAAGAGACGAAAACCAAGAATAAGAAGAAAATGAGAAAGAGAAAGAGAGAGAAAATGGAGAGAAGAAGAAGAGAGAGAAGAAGAAGGAGAAGTAAGAAGAAGAAAAAGAAGAAGAAAAACAAGAAAGAAGAAAGAAGAAAGAAGGAAAAGAAAG
>CM042170.1:47498439-47523439 GCA_023376005.1 Doryteuthis pealeii
GAGAAAAATGAATAAGAAAAATGAACGAGAAAAATGAACGAGAAAAATGAATGAGAGAAATGCAGGAGAAAAATGAACGAAAAATGAATTAGAAAATGAACGAGAAAAATGAACGAGAAAAATGAATTAGAAAAATGAACAGAAAAATGAACGAGAAAAATGAATAAGAAAAATGAACGAGAAAAATGAATTAGAGAAATGCACGAGAAAAATGAACGAGAAAAATGAACGAGAAAAAGGAATTAGAAAAATGAACGAGAAAAATGAGTGAGAAAAATAAACTAGAAAAATGAATGAGAAAAATGAACGAGAAAACGAACGAGAAAAAAGAATTAGAAAAACGAACAAGAAAAATGAACGAGAAAAAAGGTGCAGATTAGATTGAATGTGCAGATTGAGAGAAAAATCAAAGAGAGACAAACAAACGAACAAATGAAGAACAAAAAGAACCGAAAAAAAATCTACAAAAGAAATTAATGGGATGAAATGAAAGAATCTTAGAAATATGGAAGAAAATAAAAAAAAATGTAGAAAGAAAGGGCGGCAAAATGCACGAAGAAAGAGATTAAAAATGAAGGATGCTGGGATAACAGAAAATGGCTGATGCAGGAGAGCACTCCCACCCCACGCCAACCCTAGAACGTTTGAAAACGTTGCTTTGTGTTATAAAAGAACAGAAATGTCGAGAAATGGATCGAGATAATAGGAAGAGAGATGAAAGTTGTTAGGAAAAGCTGGGGTTGTTTTGCAAAGATATTTTTATCTATTTCTCTGAATGTTTTTTGAAATGAGGCTTGATGATTAGTATTATCTGCGTTATTCGGACTATTGTCCTCATCTTTATTGTTATTTGTACAACGTTTCGGTCGATATGCCCTCCGACCTTCTTCAGGTATTTCTTGTCGGTCTCGGGAACCTTCTTGTCGTAGAAGGTTCCAGAGTCCGAAAGAAGGTTCCCGAGTCCGACAAGAAATACCTGAAGAAGGCCGGAGGGCATATCGGCCGAAACGTTGTACAAATAACAATAAAGATGGGGACAATAGTCCGAATATTATCTGCGTTATTCGGACTATTGTCCTCATCTTCATTGTTACATCTTCATTGGTACAACGTTTCAGCCGATATGCCCTCCGGTCTTCTTCAGGTATTTCTTGTCGGACTCGGGAACCTTCTTGTCGTAGAAGGTTCCCGAGTCCGAAAAGAAAGTTCCCGAGTCCGAGAAAGTTCCCGAGTCCAACAAGAAATACCTGAAGAAGGCCGGAGGGCATATCGGCCGAAATGTTGTACAGATAACAATAAAGATGGGGTCAATAGTCCGAATAGCGCAGATAATACTAATATTTTTTTATTTTATTTTTTTTTACTTCTTTTTCCTTTTTTTGGTACAAATGCAGAATAGCACGCAAGACATAATATAATTAGAATCGTATTTTATGTATAAATAGCATTAGATTAAGGAAAACTCCCGAAGAAGGTTCCCGAGACCGAAAAGAAGGTTCCCGAGTCCGAAAAAAAAGGTTCCCGAGTCCGACAAGAAATACCTGAAGAAGACAGGAGGGCATATCGGCCGAAGCGCTGTACAAATAACAATAAGATGGGGTCAATAGTCCGAATAGCGCAGATAATACTAATATTTTTATCTCTTTTTTTTTTTTTTTACTTCTTTTTCCTTTTTTTGGTACAAATGCAGAATAGCGCGCAAGATATAATATAATTAGAATCGTATTTTATGTATAAATAGCATTAGATCAAGGAAAACTCCCGAAGTAGCCTAATCTTAGCACTAGCCCTAACCTTAGCGTCTCAAAGGTTTAGGGTATTTCCGTCAAATGAAATGAAATGTAATGATTTTTATACACAAAGTAAAAGTAAAAAGAGTTGCTTTTTGTCGGTATCAGCCGGACAGCAAGGGAGTCTATTTCCTCTTCTCTAGCGCTAGACCAAGGAAATTGATTGTTTGTTGAGGGCAAGCGTCACACCTACAACCAGCTCCCCACTTTACCGCATAGATCAGATTACCCAATCTGTGCTACTCATTTGCTGATTTGGCGGGAATCGGTATTGAACCTGGAACCTTGTGATTTCAAGATGAATGCTCTACCAACTGAGCTAAACCAGCCCTTTCGAATGATATTATCTCTTTTGCGCTATTCTGCAATGACACCACATTTTGTACTTTATCAATTTTTTTCAAAAGGTAATGAAAGTAGAAAGAAAGGGACTTTAGGACAAAAAATGATTTTGGCCAGAAGGAAATAAGGAAGAAAAATAAAAATAAAAAAGGAAGGAAAGAAGAAAAAAGGGAGAAAGGAAAGAAAGAAAGAAAGAAAGAAAGAAAGAAAGAAAGAAAGAATAACACAAGACAATAAAAATGAAAAAGGAAGAAATCAGATTATAGAAAAAGGAAAGAAAAAACACGAAAGGAAATTAAGAGAAGAGCTACAGGAGAAAAAATAAAAAAAGAAAGAAAGAAAAAAAAAAGAAAGAAAAAAGGAGAAAATATAAAAAGAGAGAAAAAATAAAAAAGAAGGAAAGAAAGAAAAAAAGAAAGAAAAAAGATAAAAAGAAGGAAAGAAAGAAAAAAAGAAAGAAAAAAGAAAAAAGAAAGAAAAAAATTTAAAAAAAGAAAAAAAGAAAGAAAAAAAAAAAAGAAGAAAAGAAAAAAAGAAAGAAAAAAGAAAAAAGAAGGAAAGAAAGAATAAAAAGAAAGAAAACAGAAGAAAAGAAAAAAAAGAAAGAAAAAAGAAAAAAAGAAGGAAAGAAAGAAAAAAGAAAGAAAAAAGAAGAAAAAAGAAAGAAAGGCAAACAAATAAAGATCTGACATGTTGAAGTAAGAACGAAATATAAAAGAAAGAGCAAAACAGAATAATGCCAAAAAAGAAATTCACAGATAAAAAAGATTTAAAAAAAGGACTTTGATGATAAAACTACATGAATGAAAAAAAAAAGATGAACAAACGTTGCGTAATAAAGAAATCACAGCTAAAAGACTTGGAGGAGGAGGTGGTTGAGGGGCGGTGAATGGACGTCGATAGAATTCCCGCGTTCAATTCAAATCAAAGATATTTTTCTTTTCTTTTTTTAAGCATTGTACTGTATTGTTGTGGGGGTACCTCCATAAGCATTAACAAAAAAACAGAACAAAAAAAAAAAAAACTTCTTTTGCATTTCTTTGATACGGCTTCCAAGAAAAATGGTATTATTATTTTCTTTTTTAAATTCTGGCATTGATATTTCCTATTTTGGTTCCTTTGTCTTCGGAATCTTTGCTAGCATAAGTGCCAATCATCTCTATAATACACTCATCTAGGCTAATCTTCTATCTATACATATATAAAGGGCAGTTGTGTGTATGTATGTCCGAATGTAATCTCTACGTATATAAAGGGCAGTTGTGTGTATGTATGTCCGAATGTAATCTATACATATATAAAGGGCAGTTGTGTGTATGTATGTCCGAATGTAATCTATACGTATATAAAGGGCAGTTTTGTGTATGTATGTATGTCCGGAGGAAAATAAAAAATAAAAAAAGCAATTAACGACAAAGTAAATGGCCCTGTCGGTTGAGGCTTTAGAATACACTGACCCCCCCACCAATGGGGCCAACTGTTGGGTGTCGGTTGCGACCCATGATGCTTAAGGACGGAATCCTGGGGGATGAGCAATCCATGACATGCAACACTTCACATAGACCCTGACGGGCGGTCCAATTAATCGGTTGTTCATGTCAAGCCCTAGCTCCTATATGATTGCCCCGACCCTATTTGCACTTATGGCAAGCCCCAACCCTTTTTATCATATGGGTACTAGAAGGTGGTGACTGAGGGTTTTCATGTTCTGGGAATGACGTTAAACTCTATCAGATGGCGAGGTTTCAGTCTTGGAGGTCTGCGGAATATGGAGCACCTCCTTACCATTCCTCTCGGGCCCACTCTGACCTGGAGTGGTAGTACCTGTTAGGATGCCATCTATTAGTTAAATAGAAAAATGTGTTTATAAAAAAATGAGTATTCATTAAGAATGAATTTATTTCAAAACTTTATTGGCATTAAATGACCCATATGTCGTAAAATAAACCAAAACAAACCAAACCAGACAAAGTAAAAATATATACGCATTCACTATCACCATATTTTGGTTTTTGCACAAAAATAACGAAGATTTGATTTATATTCGTGAAGATAATTAATATATATATATATATATATATATATATATATATATATATATATATATATATATATAGTTAAGGTTTTAGTGGACACGGTGCTTGGTTACTGACAGTTTCGTGCCTACGCTATCTTCAGAACAAATTAAATAAATTAAAGTGAGTGTACAATTTAAGAATATGGTCAAAGATTTGATTTTACGTTAAAAGATTGGGAAAAAATTGATTTTACGTTAAAATTTAGTCAAAGTTGTAGCGGACGTTTTGCAACACGCAGCTGATATTCTTTCTTTCTTTCTTTCTTTCTTTCTTTCTTTCCTTCTTTCTTCTTCTTCTGAAATAGGCAGCAGCCAAGCTTCTGCTGATACACATATCATCAGGGGCAGTTTACGATACTTTCCGAAAATCGTTTGATTTTTGTATGATTAATTAATTATATCCCTTAATCAGTAAAAACCAATAACCAAATTTGGTGTGTTTCTTAGTTAGAAGGATACTAATCTATATGCAAGATTTCGTATATGAGTGACTCCTCTTTTCTGAGTTGTAGATCGACACATACATACCAAAAACTCTCTTATGTATATATAGCTATATATATCCCCAGCTCTTGTTTTTTGCGCAAAACGTATGACGATTTGATTTATATTTAAAGATATTTAAATATTAAGATATACATAGAAATAGCATTGAAATTCTACTTAAAAATGTCCAGCATTTGTGAATCTCAAAAGTAAACAAATAAATACACCAGGATTTTTTTTTACCCAACCCCTCTACCCAGGCGATGCTGGATAGCCGCTTCTAGTACTAAATAATACACTTCTCATATTGAATAATTCGACTTCGTGCTGATAAGAAGGTCTCGCTATTGCATTACACTTTGCTAATCATGAATAATGGATTAAAAGATTTTTCCCCTTTCCTACACAGATCATTGTTATTAACGTTTTTGGTTTTTATTCATTCATTCATTTTTTTTCTTATTTCAAACACAGACTTATCTCCCTTTGTTTTGGTTGGGAGCGGCTATGAATAAAATATGGCTGTGTATATTTATACGGTTATCTTTCACTGGTCTGCTTTTCAAGAATGTCAATAAGATTACATAAAAAAAAGGAAGCCGACTTGTCTGTCGTTGTTCTCGACCAGAGGTCATCAAATCTTGTTTTTTTTATTCTTTCAGTGTACACGTCTGCCCTGTCTTGCGAAAAATTAAAAAGAATTATATTTATCTATCTAACACAGTCTGTTCATTATCTATCTATCTATCTATATCTATCTATCTCATTCTGTTCATATCTATCTATCTATCTATCTATCTATCTCATTCTGTTCATATCTATCTATCTATCTATCTATCTATCTTATTCTGTTCATATCTATCTGTCTATCTATCTATTTATCTCAATCTGTTCATATCTATCTATCTATCTATCTCATTCTGTTCATCTCTCTCTCTCTCTCTCTCTCTCTCTCTCTCTCTCTCTCTCTCTCTCTCTCTTCTCTCTCTATCTATCTATCTATCTATCTATCTATCTCAGTCTGTTCACATCTATCAATCTATTTATCTCAGTCTGTTCATATCTATCTATCTATCTATCTATCTATCAGTCTGTTCATATCTATCTATCTATCTATCTATCTATCTATCTCTGTTCATATCTATCTATCTATCTATCTATCTATCTCAGTCTTTTCATATCTATCTATCTATATATATATATATCTCAGTCTGTTCACATCTATCTATCTATATATCCTCCTCAGTCTGTTCACATCTATGTATCTATCTATCCTCCTTAATCTGTTCACACCTCTCTCTCTCCCTCCTCTCTCTCTCTATCTCTCTCTCTATCTATCTATCTATCTTCAGTCTGTTCACATCTATCTATCTATCTATCTATCTATCTATCTATCCCAGTCTGTTCACATCTATCTATCTATCTATCTATCTATCTATCTATCTTCAGCCTGTTCACATATATCTATCTATCTATCTATCTATCTATCTATCTATCTATCTATCTATCTCAGTCTGTTCACATCTCTCTTTCTATCAGTCTGTTCACATCTATCTATCTATCAGTCTGTTCACATCTATCTATCTATTTATGTTTACATCTATCCATCGATCTCAGTCTTTACATATCAATCTATCTATCACAGTATTTGCATCTCAGTCAGCAGATACTCCACTCTCACTCTCTGTTCGTATCTATCTATCTATCTATCTATCTATCTATCAATCCATCTATCTTAAAACAGCAAATAATAAACAAGATATAGATGGTGTGGGATTTTCCCAACAAGTAATTCAATTCTTAACAGAGTCTCAGAGACATGTACCCGCATATTCTTAGCTGACATTCTTGAGAGAATTTCTTTTCATGTTATACACATTGCTGAATCAGGGAGCGCACTTATCGTAACGGCTATCGTCGTCGGAAATGGAATCGCTGAACCTAGTTCAAATGCTGACCTCGGCTGCTCACGTTTCCTTTCGAGATATTGTTCTTTGGGAAAGGAACGGATCCATCTGTTCTCACTCACCCCCAACTACGGGTAAATAGTAGGGCAGACTCGGTTCTTTGATGGTTATTGATGTTCGTGAAGTACTTTGTATTATCATCTTTTATTTACTTATGCGTAACATCTGTGTCATTTTCAAAATCTGATATCACAGATGTTTTCACCGTGAAAGAACATCTGGAGAGATAAAACTGCATCTGTTAAATGTCTTTTTCTTGTTTGAGATTTTGGTATAAGATATATGATTCAGCTACATTTTTGTTAATAGCAACAGTTCACAATCAGTATAATACAAGATGAAATCTGGCCAGTTATCAATACTTGGGAGATTATTGAAGATTTGATTTTTACGCAAGATGGTGCTCCTCTACATTTTACTATTGTTGTTTGTGAATGGCCGAATCACCAATAAAACCTCATGTTATGCGTACTCATCTCATATTCATTTTTTGTAAAAATAATGTTTCACAACTAAATTATAGCATTTTTAAAATACGGAGTTATTTTACAATCACCCTGTATAAAACAGCTTTTTCATCTTTAATCTTATTATAATGGAGATTATGTGTTTGTTTCTGTAACCGAAACTATATCACTACTCAAGTCACTATCCATTTAGTTATTATACATCACATTCTCCATGAATCATTTTTATTTAAGCCTCAATTATTAATAAAATTGTTTTTCATTATTAATACTGCTGGTCATATCTACGTACTAATAACATGCAATTGTATTTATATTTACAACAAATAGCGGTTTACTGTGTGAACGGCAAGGCATATTGATATTTAAAATTTGATTTTAATAAATATGTGCTTGGTATTGTTGATTTCTAATTATTTGATTTTATCTTAATGAATATGAACAAAAATCTCGGGGATAAATCTGAAAAAAAAATCAATTAACAAGAAGAAATAACTGTAATTTTATTATTTACTTTCTTATTTAACTGAATAGTTAAATTAGAAAAGTTTAGCAAGGAAAGACGGGTGGGGGGATGGAAAAAGAAGCTACAGCTGTTTTATTTTTCGATTATACCCCTCTCTGTTTCAGATCATTTTATCTGCATTCTTATTTAGTTTATTTAGACTTTGTAATTTAATATGATATTTTATGACATTAATACTTGCACCCGGAGGGTGCATATATTTGTTAGTAATAATAATAATAATAATAATGAAATTTATTGTGTACAGTGCTCAGGTGCACCACAACTCCTCAAAGTCTCATATCTAGTACATAGAATAAGGTATTAGTGCCAGGAACATGAATAGCGTACATTAATGTAATTAAAAAGATGAACAAGATAATGAAATTAAATAAGGTGAAAAGATCTAATTTATTCTTACTAATATATATAATCAGAGATGCTGATAGGTACACATCCCTGTTAAAATTATTGAATTAGCAAACTTAGAGGATTTTTTTCATTTAGCTGTAAATAAACAAATAACAGACAAGACGCAAACAGATCCGGAGCCTTTCAGGATATATAACTCTGCTTGTGGCTACATATAACTGCCCATGTGAGAATCTTAATATACGAAGGTAGTAAAAAAATACTGCCATTTTGTTTAGGACATAAGTAAGGAAATGAATCCGACAGTATATAAGGGTAACATAATATTAAAATTACACAGATGTTCAAATAAAGTTTTTTATTAGGCTGATATTGCAATATTTCGATCTGTTAAAAATCTTCTTCAGAGGATATTATGTTAATTATAAAAATTATCAGTTTGTAGGTTACTGTCATATCAAGACACATATAGGAGAGGCTCCAGTTCCCGAGCTCAAGAGAACATGGAGTCACTATTTCATTGCATTATTGCCCGGTTTCTTCTGGCCCGAATTTGTAGTATTTGTTAGGGTCTCTATCATTGGGTAAAATAAACTTATTCAAAAATTATTTGCATTGATTTCTTTGTTTAAAGGCATATCTTTTTTGTGGGTTATTTAATGCCAAAGCCATAATTGCAGAAGAATATTAGTGGTACTGTTTATGAAGATGAGGGGATTCCTACCTTTCCCAATGGTATTAGTCCAAAATTGGAGGCAATTGTACGACTGAAGTTCGAACTTACTTAAAATGAAGCTGGTCCTCCGTGGATCACATCCTTACTACTCCACATAGTCACTATTTCTCTCAATAGCAATGTTCCACCTTCGAATCAGTGCATGTATCCCTGCCCCGTAAAATTCTGTTGATTGTTCTTTGAGCCACTTCTTTCTCGTCCCTGGAATAATGTTTGACTCTCAAACCCTCTTTCATGGGACCGAAGAGATGATAGTCTGAAGGCGTTAAATCTGGTGTGTATGGAGGATGCTGTGAAGTTGTCCACTCAAATGAGGTCGACACTCTGCGCCGGTCTCGATCCGCAGCGGATGAACATGGGCTGGGTTTGGAAATAAAGCTTTATCAAGAAAAGCTTGTTTGTTAAGTAATTAAAATAAGAAGAAACCAGCCCAAGAATTGTACAAAGAAAACCAATTCTTAACAGAAGCCCACAATATCGACAAGGATGGCAGCCGTGTTAGAAAGAAATTAAATAGTAAGCCAATCATCTCTCATCTCGTCTACTCTCTCTCTCTCTCTCTCTCTCTCTCTCTCTCTCTCTATCTATCTATCTATCTATCTTGTCTACTCTCTCTCTCTCTCTCTCTCTCTCTCTCTCTCTCTTTCTTTCTCTCTCTCTCTCTCACCGATTATATATCCCCGCGTAAAGAGGTATATAACAATTGTACCCGCTGCAGATAAGTAAAACTGCACCCTTAAAATTAAGTTCCCCTGTGTATGATAAAAAAAAGCTGCATCTGATGGTGAGGCTCCAATTCTGGAGATCTTGGTAGTGTAGAGTACCTCTTCGTTGTAAATACTCCCGAACTGGGGCCTTACTACCAGAAGCAATCTAGTGTCATAGACAGGGCACCCTTTTTTTTATTCTTGGGCTCTTAGCCTAAGAATAGGGAATATGGAGTGTATAGAGCAGGCGCACGTGGTCTTGCAAGATCTGTGAATGTCACGCATGTCAAGAGACCCACTCCAGTTTTTTTCTTGTGGTTCTTGTGAAGTTCAACATAACAAACTACATCCCGTGAGAAAGCACAACAAGTGCGAATCATAGTTTCCTTTGTCAGGTGCGTGATCACCTTACAAATAAAAAGAAGGGAAACTACTGCATTTCATATTATTATTATTTCACTCCATTCGAGTTTTTCACACCTGCAGAAGCCGGTGGTTCCCTGGAGGCTGAGTGACAAAAAGTCTCCTCAGGTCTCCAGGACTCTTCTGAATATTCCAGCCGTTCTCAATAATGCTGTTGTCTGGATGGTCTCGATTCTTCCTCCGATTTTTAATTCATCCAGATACCTTTCCAGCCCCTTGGGGATTGTTCCAAGGGCCCCAATCACAATTATTATTATTATTATTATTATTATTATTATTATTATTATTATTTATTATTCCTTTCGAGTTTTTCACATCAGCACCAGCTGATGGTCTTTCACTGGAGTCTGAGTGACAGCAAGTCTCCTCAGGTCTCCAGGACTCTTCTGAGTATTCTGGCAGATTGCAGCAGTGCAGTGTTCTGAATGGTTTCAATCCTTCCTCTGATATCCAAACTTTCCAAGCCCTTTTCTAATCCTTTTGGGACTGTTCCAAGTGCACCAACTACAATTGGTATCACTTTCACTTTCATATTCCATAACTTTTTCAGTTCTCTGGCAAGGTCCAGATATTTGTCCATTTTTTCATTTTCCTTTAACTTCACCCTGTGATCTTCTGGCACTGCAAAATCCACCAGTTGACAAGTTCTTTCTTTTTTGTTTATCAGCACTAGGTCTGGTCTTCTTGCTGGGATAAGGTGATCCGTTTTTATTTCAAAGTCCCAGAGAATTTTGTGCGTTTCGTTTTCAAGAACAGATTCTGGTTTATGCATATACCATATTGTTGTGTGGTCAAAATTTAATTTTTTGCATAATTCCCAGTGGATCACCTTCCCAACCCAATCGTGTCTAGTTTTGTATTCTCGTTGTGCTAGTTTGCTACATTCGCAGAGTATATGGTTAACAGTCTCATCTCTATTCCCGCAAAGTCTACATTTACTATTTGTTGGGTCTTATCAATTTTCGCTTTGAAACTTTGTAGTTTGTCCTTATGGCATTATTTTGTGCAGCAGCAACCAAAACCACCCTCCGGGAGGTGAAAAAGTTAATTTTGGGGAGATTTTGCCTGATGAGAGTGGGTGTAACAATGCAATTTTATGTGCAATGTCAATGGTTTGTATCATAAGTAAGCAAAATCCTCAAATTTATTAAAGAAGTAAAAATATAAAACAATTTAAAATTAAAACTTATTTCTGTCCCCCACAAATAAAATGTTGCGTGCATCTATCAATTATTAATTAAATAATTATCTTGAATGCTTTACGCATAACTTTTACTCAAAATCGTAAGTATTCCTTTATTTGTAAACTTTTTAGTTAACTTCTTGTTGTTACTGAAAAAAAAGGACGAAAGTAAAAAACAATTTTAAAAATTGATTACTCAAATTTTGAGTGTATATAACACATGGTTGTTTTTTATTCTATGTATTAACGATTTTAATTATGAATTAAATGCTCATTAACAGACTTACGCAATCATTGAGAATATTATGACGTAAACTGTGACGTAGTTTTGGTTACAGAGAGAAATACACCAAATATCCATGTAGCGATTGTCTGCTTTTGCTGGGGTGGACTTGTGTCCCAAAAGGTTATCTTCCCTTTCCGCTAGGGATTTGCAACTAGGTGGCATTACTGTCTGGGTATTTAAATTCAGTCCGGAAAGCTCTCGGTCTCTCTCTTTGGTCAGGCATCCAATTAGATGGAGTAAACGAATGGTGTCTCTGTCCATTAACGTGGGGAACCTTGCCCCCACTTTTAGGCTCATACCCATGTGTGTACGTAACCCTGTATAGACCCTACCAAGCGGGTCATGCACAAGTAAGTGACTCTTATATTCAGTAAGAATGGAGGCATGTGGTCTAATGGTTAGAGTCGTAGGAAATGAACTCGTCGACCCGAGTTCAATTCCCGGACGAGGCTGTATGAATTTCACATGGTGCTAATACCCTTGGGAAAGGTACGAATCCAATTCTACTTCCAGCTATGGGTAAATAGCAGGAAAGACTAGACTCTTTAACCATGGCTTGGTAACCAGTCTAGGAGAAGGAAAACTCTGAATTCAAACCTGTTAAACACCGCTTTAGAAATTAACTTTGTGTCACATCCTGCCCGTGCGGTCTACCCCGTGGATTAAATAAAGGTTTCGGTTCGAAGTTCCGAGATGGTTTCCGAGTTCGACAAGAAGCCTCCAGAGTTCAACACGAAGGCTCTCGAGTTTAACAAGACGGTTCCCAAATTCGAAGAGAAGGTTCCTGAGTTCGACAAGAAACACCAGAAGAAGGCCGGAGGTTACATCGACCGAAACGTTGTGATAATAGTGATAGCGCGAATGGAGTTCCCGATCAAGCATTTAAGCTGCTTAATTTTGGTATTTTGGTGTTAACCGGTGCTTTGACCGTAAACCAATAAGACAGAGTAGGTAGATTTACAAATGTGTTTTTCATTCTAACATGCCTTTCCGCTCAAGCGAAATTAGGACGCACATTTCAGATATAAAGGAATCCTATGTGGCCGACATATAATCTCCAAAAATCTAGTCTCAGAAAAAAAAAAATGCCATCTGTATAAGCTGCCTTACTTCGTATGTCAGCTTGTTCTTTAGTGCATATCTCAAAAGAACACGCAATACGAAGAAAAATGCCATTTCATCACAGAGGCACCCATATTATTATTGTTAGAATAGCTCGGAGTACTAGAAATTGGGCTTACGCTGTATTGTAAAGTAGCGCACAGTGCTAATTTTCAGACTTATGTTATATAATAAAATAGCACTCAATGCTAGATATGAGACTGACGTTGTATAATAAAATAACACAGTGCAAGATATGAGGCTTACGATGTATAGTAAAATAGCGTTGTGCTGAAGATGTGGCTTACGATGTATAATAAAATAGCACTCAGTGCTAGATACGAGACATACGTTGTATAGTAAATAGTACAGTGATAGATGTGAGGCTTATGCTATATAGTAAAATAGCGCTGTGCTGAAGATGTGGTTTACGATGTATAGTAAAATAGCACTCAGTGCTTGATATTACACTTAAGTTGTATTGTAAAATAGCACTCAGTTCTAGATATGTGGCTTACGATGTATAGTAAAATAGCGCAGTGCTGAATATGTGGCTTACGATGTATAGTAAAATAGTGCACTGTTGAATATGTGGCTTACGTTGTATAGTAAAATAAAACTCATAGCTCAGTCGGTAGAGCGTTCGGCTAGAAACCACAAGGTTCCTAGTTCGTTACCGGTCCTCGCCAACTCAGCGTATGAGTAGCACAGGGATCTGTGCGGTAAAGTAAGGAGCTGATGGTAGATGTGGCGCCCCACCTCAGATGTCAAAACAATCTCCTTGGTCTAGCGCTATTGAAAAGGGGATAGACTCTCTCGCTGACTGGCTGATACTGACTTTAGGCCGCCCCGTCGACTTTACTTTACGTAATGATATGTGGCTTACGATGTATAGTAAAATAGTGCAGTGTTGAATATGTGGCTTACGTTGTATAGTAAAATAGCACTCAGTGCTATATACGAGACTTACGTTGTATAGTAAAATAATACAATGATAGATATGAGGCTTATGCTATATAGTAAAATAACGCTGTGCTGAAGATGTGGCTTACGATGTATAGTAGAATAGCACTCAGTGCTATTAAGTTGTATTGTAAAATAGCACAGTTCTAGATATGAGGCTTACGTCGTATAGTTAGCATAGTGCTGAATATATGGCTAACGTTGTATAGTAAAATAGCAGTCAGTGCTATATACGAGACTTACGTTGTGTAGTAAAATAATACAGTGATAGATATGAGGCTTATGCTGTATAATAAAATAGTGCAGTACTGAATATGTGGCTTACGATGTATAGTAAAATAGCACTCAGTGCTAGTTATTATACTTAAGTTGTATTGTAAAATAGCACTCAGTTCTAGATATGAGGCTTACGTTGTATAGTAAAATAGCGCAGTGCTGAATATGTGGCTTACGATGTATAGTAAAATAGCGTTCAGGGTTAATAATCGGGCTTAAGTTGTATTGTAAAATAGTTTCAGTCCTAAATATTGGATTTACGGTGTATAGAAAAACATAATAAAATAACGTCCAGTCCTAAATATTCGGCTTATGTTGTAAAATGAATTAGCGCTCTGTCTTAATATAAGGCATATTTTGGCCGACATATAATCTCCAAAAATCTAGTCTCAGAAGAAAAAAATGACATTTCATCACAGAGGCATCCATATTAAAATAGTTCTGGATCCTAGAAATTGGGCTTACGCTGTATTGTCAAATAGCGCTGAGTACTAATTTTCAGACTTTTATTTTATAGTTAAATATCACTCAGTGTTATATACGAGATTTACGTTGTATAGTAAGATAGTATAGTGGCAGATATGAGGCTTACGATGTATAGTAAAATAGCGCAGTGCTGAATATGTGGCTTACGATGTATAGTAAAATAGCGTTCAGGGTTAATAATCGGGCTTAAGTTGTATAGTAAAATAGTTTTAGTCCTAAATATTGGGTTTACGGTGTATAGCAAAATAGTGCCTAGTCCTAAATATTCGGCTTATATTGTAAAATGAAATAGCGCTCAGTCCAAATATAGGGCTTATGTTGGCCGACATATAACCTCCAAAAATCTAGTCTTAGAAAAAATCAATCTGTATAAGCTGCCTTATTTTGCATGTCAGCTTGTTTTTTTTTGTGTATATCCCCCGAGAAACACGCAATACCTAGAAAAAAGTCATTTGATCAGAGAGGCATCCATATTAAAATAGCTCTGGGTCCTTGAAATTGGGCTTACGCTGTATAGTAAAATAGCATTCAGTGCTAATTTTCAGACTTATGTTAGATAGTTAAATAGCACTCGGTGCTGCTAGATACGAAACTTTCGTTGTATAATAAAATAACACAGTGCTAGATATGAGGCTTACGTTGTATTGTAAAATAGCGCCGTGCTGAATATGGGGCTTATGGTGTATAGTAAAATAGCGCTTAGAGCTAATAATTAAGTTGTATAGTAAAATAGTTTTAGTCCTAAATATTGCATTTACAGTGTATAGAAAATATAGTAAAATAACGCTCAGTTCTAAAATTTCGGGTTATGTTGTAAGATAAATAAGCGCTTTGTCCTAATATTAGGCTTATGTTGGCCGGCATAACATCTCCAAAAATTAGTCTCAGAAAAGAAAAGCTATCTGTATAAGCTGCTTTATTTCGCATATCACCTTTTCTTTGTGTATATCTACCGGGAACACGCAATACTAAGAAAAAAAGTCATTTGATCAGAGAGGCATCCATATTAAAATAGCTCTGAATCATAGAAATTGGGCTTACGCTGTATAGTAAAATAGCGCTCAGTGCTAATTTTCACACTTATTTTGGATAGTTAAATAGCACTCGGTGCAAGATACGAAACTTACGTTGTATAGTATAGAGAGTACAGTAATAGATATGAAGCTTACGTTGTATTGTAAAATAGCAACGTGTTGAATATGGGGCTTATGGTGTATAGTAAAATAGCGCTTAGAGCTAATAATTAAGTTGTATAGTAAAATAGTTTTAGTCCTAAATATTGCATTTACAGTGTATAGAAAATATAGTAAAATAACGCTCAGTACTAAATATTCGGGTTATGTTGTAAAATAAATAAGCGCTTTGTCCATATTATGAGGCTTATGTTGGCCGACATAAAATCTCCAAAAATCTAGTCTAATAAAAAAATCCATCTGTATATGCTGCCTTATTTTGCATGTCACCTTGTTCCTTAGTGCATTGCTCCCAAAAACACGCAATGCTAAGAAAAACATGCTATTTCATCAGAGAGGCATCCATATTGGAAAATAAAAAAAAGCGCACTTTCAAATACAGTCGACAACCTCATCATTTTAAGTGTGTACTCTGCAGAAGAAGATATACAATAAGTGAGATCGATCGGAGCCCTTCAACAAACAATAAATTACCTAACTTCTATACAGGTTGCAAAAGAATAAACAGAAAAGTGATGTAAACAAGAGAGAACAGCGAGTCTTAAAGACCAGCTGCACACGAAGAGCCTTATTGTTGACAATATAAAACAGATTATATATGGATGGAAGAGGCCCCGACGTATAAACAGAAAAAAAGAAGGAAAAAAAAAAAAGGAAAAGGAAAAAAAAAGCAACCCCAAAAATGCGACAAAAGTAAACAGAGATCTATATTTTCACCCAAACGCCTTTTATTCGACGATCTCCGTAGATAAGATGAAAGAAACACAACACCTATGTTACACAATAAGAGCCGTTTTTCAATGGTCTACAGAGACACGAGTGAAGTAAATAGACACTTCTATTTTCAAACAGAAGTCGTTATTCAACAATCGACAGATACGACGTAGGTAAATAGGGACTTCTATTTCCACCTAATAGTCTTTATTCATAGGTCTACAGGGACAGGACGAAAGTAGACACATAAGCTTAATTTTTTCCAAACAAGCTTTTTTGTGCAATGATCTACAGGTATACGACAAAAGCAAGGAGACGCTTTTTATTTCTATACAAGTGTCTTTAATACAAAAACTGTCTATAAACGGTCCTAATTTTATGAGACTACAATAGTATGCTAAAATTTAGGAGACATGTCTGCTTTCGTCCAAATGTTTTTGTTGAATAGTCAACCCTGCCGGCGAGGCTCAGGTTTGGTTAGGTTTCTTTGCAAGAAATCTATTAGGGGACAGGCGACTCGGCTTCACCGATCAGCTGCAGCCTTCTGGAGATCAGGGTAGGTCAATTATAAAAGCAAGCCACCAACACATCTTTTCCTTTTTCTCCTTCCGACATTACTAAGGCAATGTACGGGGGCTCTCTCTTTTCTTCTTCCGACCTGGTGTCCGAAGTCGTTTACTACAAAGTCTATAGTATCTTTAATACAAAAACTGTCTATAAACGGTCCTAATTTATGAGACTACAATAGTATGCTAAAATTTAGGAGACATGTCTGCTTTCGTCCAAGTGTTTTTGTTGAATAGTCAACCCTGCCGGGGAGGCTCAGGTTTAGTCTGGTTTGGTTTCCTTGCTGGAAATTTATTAGGGGACAGGCGACTCGGCTTCACCGATCAGCAGCAGCCTTCTGGAGAGCAAGTGGGGTCAGTTATAAAAGCAAGTCACCAACATCTCTCCATCTCTTTCTCCTTCCGACATTACTAATGCAACAAGGTACGGGCGCTCTCTCTTTTCTCCTTCTGGCCTAGTGTTCGAAGTCGTTTACTACAAAGTCTATAGTATCTTTAATACAAAAACTGTCTATAAACGGTCCTAATTTATGAGACTACAATAGTATGCTAAAATTTAGGAGACATGTCTGCTTTCGTCCAAGTGTTTTTGTTGAATAGTCAACTCTGCCGGCGAGGCTCAGGTTTAGTCTGGTTTGTTTTCCTTGCTGGAAATTTATTAGGGGACAGGCGACTCGGCTTCACCGATCAGCAGCAGCCTTCTGGAGATCAAGTGGGGTCAGTTATAAAAGTAAGTCACCAACATCTCTCCATCTCTTTCTCCTTCCGACATTACTAAGGCAACAAGGTATGTGGGCTCTCTCTTTTCTTCTTCCGATCCGGTGTTCGAACTCGCTAACTACAAGGTATATAGGGACAAGACGAAAGTCTCCCGAAGAACCTATTTTCTGCAATGATATAGAGATATGTTTTGTTTGTTTTGTTTTGTTTTATGGCATATCAAGCACGAGTTATTCAAACAGAAGTCGTTATTCAACAATCGACAGATACGACGTAGGTATATAGGGACTTCTATTTCCACCTAATAGTCTTTATTCATAGGTCTACAGGGACAGGACGAAAGTAGACACATAAGCTTAATTTTTTCCAAACAAGCTTTTTTGTGCAACGATCTACAGACATACGACAAAAGCAAGGAGACGCTTTTTATTTCTATACAAGTGTCTTTAATACAAAAACTGTCTATAAACGGTTCTAATTTATAAAACTACAATAGTATGCTAAAATTTAGGAGACATGTCTGCTTTCGTCTAAGTGTTTTTGTTGAATAGTCAACCCTGCCGGCGAGGCTCAGGTTTGGTTAGGTTTCTTTGCAAGAAATCTATTAGGGGACAGGCGACTCGGCTTCACCGATCAGCTGCAGCCTTCTGGAGATCAGGGTAGGTCAATTATAAAAGCAAGCCACCAACACATCTTTTCCTTTTTCTCCTTCCGACCTTGCTATGGCAACAAGGTACAGGGACTCTCTCTTTTCTTCTTCCGACCTGGTGTCCGAAGTCGTTTACTACAAAGTCTATAGGGACAAGAAAAGTCTCCCGAAGAAGCTGTTTTTCTGCAATGATATAGAGATATGTTTTGTTTGTTTTGTTTTGTTTTATGGCATATCAAGCACGAGTTATTCAAACAGAATTCGTTATTCAACAATCGACAGATACAACATAGGTAAATAGGGACTTCTATTTTCACCTAATAGTCTTTATTCATAGGTCTACAGGGACAGGACGAAAGTAGACACATATTTCTTTGCGCAACAATCTACAGGTATTTTCGGCTGAGGCTGTAGAACTCACCGACTGCACATCTGCAGAGAGGTAAAATCCTCCAATGGGGCCACATATTAGTAGTGATAGGCGATCCCTGATGCTTAAGGATGGAATCCTGGTGGCTGAACGGTTCATGACATCCTAACTCCTAACCAAGGTTAAAGAGCACAATCCTCGTTACAATTTACCAATAGCTGGAGGGAGAGTAGTTGGATTCATACCTTTCCCAGGGGTATTAGCGCTATGTGAAATGCAAACATCCTCGTGCAGGATTTGAACTCTATTTGACGAACAAATCAAACAGATCATCCAAAAAATAGACGCTAACCACAAGGAAAAACATACTACAGTAAATACTTCTTTAAATAACATTTACTATCGCAACCAGATGCACAGGAATTACAAACTCGATGAAATAGCACTAAAACAAATAATTCGGAATAACGTTACTGCAACCACGCCTGATAATATGGTAAAATTTATTATTTATTATACAAAATACAAAACTACCAATCTCGTCATTCGTAACAATTTTTCTCCCCTGACAAGTCGGCTTAATGAGACCAATGTAGTATATAGATTTAAATATCCCCTAGGAGATTGCAGCCTCTCAGAAAATGATAATACATACATTGGATTCACCTCAACCACATTGTCAAGGCGTCTAACCCTCCATTTAACAGACAATAGCTCTATTTCACAACACCCGAAATTACATTCATGCCCCCACTCTAATTACCGAAATATTCTAACGGAAAATACACACATTCTGCACAAAGAAAAAAATAAACAAAAACTCCAAATACTAGAAGCTTTATACATAAAACAATATAAACCATCCTTAAACAAAATTAATTTCCAATGCAGTACACACACTCTAAAATGCCTATAACACTTTTCTCACCAATTCTTCTCCTTCCAGCCTCCACATTAATATAATTTTTTTAAAAACTGGAATACATCACCCCTGATGATGGCACTTCGAAGTGCCGAAAGCACTCAGGAACTGAACTTTGGTGGACTTATCCACCAATTCCACCCAAACATTAAAAAGTTGGCCAGACAATTAGAAAAGATCAAAAATAAAATTATTAAACAGGAGATGTGCCTTTTGTTTAATTCTACATGTATAAATGAAAGAATGCTGCCCAAATACACACACACACACACACACATATATATATATATATATATATATATATATATTCTAAGCCCCGGTGACAGCGTGGTTAATTGAGCTCGGTTGGCTCTCGTAGCAAATGACGGCTCGGAATTCTTTTAACATATTTTCTTCTATATGTCCCAAAATAGAAACGGTAACTTTAGCGATGATATTTGAAATATAATCATTCGTAGTCATGTACAGTGAGGATATTGTGTTCGAAAAGTGTTTATAGTAAATCTTACAATTGTCCCCGGGGCGCATTTTAAAGGTTAATTGCTAACATGCGTACAAATGACTCTCTCTCTCTCTCTCTCTCTCTCTCTCTCTCTCTCTCTCTCACACACACACACACACACACACACTCTCTCTCTCTCTCTCCATCTCCGGGGATGACTTTCTTGTAATGAGACAGAACGGCATCATAAAACAACATCCATTCATTAACCTTTAACTACAAACGTCGCGGTTCCTGAAAGAAGCGACTTCCTCCCCGTCACCGCCCACGATCTTCAGGCAGAAAACCATGTCTGCGTTAAGTCGTCACGTAACCAGCCGCCTACTGACCGTATATGCAGTTCTAAAGTCCTGGGGGCGTCTTGTGTAATGGTTATCATCGTAGGAAATGGACTCGACGACCTGAGTGGGTTATTTAATGCCGATAAAGTTTTGAAATAAATCAATTCTTAATGGATAATAGAATTTTTTTATAAATACATTTTTCTATTTAACCCATAGATGGGACCCTAACAGGTACTACCACTCCGGGTCAGAGTGGACCAGGGAGCAATGGTGATGAAGGGGTGCTCCACATTCCCCAAACCTCCAAAACTGGAACCTCACCATCAGATAGAGTTTAACGTCATTCCCAGGACATGTAAACCCGCAGCCACCGCCTTCTAGCACCCATATGATAAAAAGGGTTGGGGTTTGCCATAAGGACAATAGGGTTGGGAAAATTATATAGGTGCTAGGGCTTGACATGACCAGCCGATTGATCGGAGGGGGCCTCTCCGACCGCCCGTCTAGCCCAAGATAGGGCCAAAGTGGAGTATTGCATGTCATGAACTGCTCATCCACCTGGGATCTATCCTTAAGCATCACGGGTCGCCACCCACGGCCAATTGGGGGAGTCTTACCCCTCTGCAGAGGTGCAGTCGGTGCATTCTAACGCCCCACCGACAGGGCGGTTTATTGCATTAAAACTTAAATACTTGCGGATACTTTTGCTAGTAAATATATCGTATATATGAATATTCCCCATTCGATGACGAAGTGGTGATAGGTCACCATTTTATTTTTCCTATTCTCTTATAATTCCATGAAATTAACAGGTTATTTTGAGAATTAGAAACCTAAGATTTTTTTTTAATTACTTTTTTTAATCAATATCTACAATCAGACATTTTCGACCAAGTCAACTTCTTTTTCTAAATAAGATTAACATTTAACAAATTACTTTTGTTTCGAGACTTTGTTTTTCTTTTTTCTTTTTTTTCTTTTCTTTTCTTTTCTTTTAAAAATGTAAATTGGATAAAGTTCGTCATTTGCAATTTATTTCCCGAGAAAAACAAAAAAGAACATTTGGGGATTATTATTCTTCCGACCTCCAGACATTTGCACTCTCGAAGCATTCCAAGAAAGAACAAAATCAATAATCATTAATAATTTGTAATGATTACACATATACACCTACAGTAGAGTAGGTCGATTTTTCACTTTTTAAATATTTTAATTTAATTTTAGTTTTATTTTAATCCCTACATGTCCATTTCCAACGACGATAACCATTACACCACATGCACCTTGATGATTAATAACCGTGAGAAACCAGTTTTCTTTGTAGGGATTTAAAGGAGTTAAAACGGTTTCATTTGATCAAACAATAACATTGAAATCTATTACTTAATTGAAGGCAGGGTTTCGAAGAAAAATATTTTTACTGGTAATTCTTTATGTTAACTAGTACAAAATAAAAAACACCCTCCGGGCGATGTAAAAATAGATTTTTAAAACATATTACCTGAGGGGTGAGAGTAAAAAATACAATGTCAGCGAGTTTGTACCCTAAGTAAAATCATCAAATTCATTAAAGGATTAAAAGATAAAACAATTTGAAATGTAAACTTTAAATATGTATCAAAATAAAACGAACTACATATAGATATATAATACCAGCCGTGTATTTATTAAAACTTGTTTTAAAAAACAATGAGAACTGTCTAATGTTACATGTTCAAATTTGGTGTGTATTTATTCTATGTTATGACGATTTTGGGCAATGTGATGTAAGCAGTGACGTAGTTTTTGTTACAGACAAAAACCGGAAGCGAATCACCATTATTAATAGATTTGCAACTTTCGCCACACGGGAGACATTACAGTTCCAAAATCGACCTACCCTATTGTACAGCGCCACTCCATATTTTTTATTTCTTCGCAATAAGGCATCTCAGTCGGTAGAGCGTTCGGCTAGAAACCACAAGGTTCCTAGTTCGATACCGGCCCTCGCCAACTCAGCGTATGTGTAACACAGGGATCTGTGCGGTAAAATAAGGAGCTGGTGGTTGGTGTCGCGCTCCACCTCAGATGCAAAAACAATCTCCTTGGTCTAGCACTAGTGAAAATGGGATAGACTCCCTCGCTGCCTGGCTGATCCAACTTTAGGCCATCCCGACGATTTTAAGACATATGATAACTATAGGTATACCCAAACTGAGGCTAAAGTATGTTTTTGACAAAATGAAATAATTTACCAAAAATCAGGAAATTATCTAAAAATATAACATTTTAAACTTAACATTAGGCTTTTCATATTTTAAATGAATTTTATATATTAATTTTTCATAGCAAAAATACTAAATCAAAGTTTTGAAATAAAATAACTGATGCATTATAAAATCCATTAATTGATAAACCAATGCTGAAAATTTCATTAAAATCGGATAATTACCTGATTTTTGGTAAATTCTTTTGCAATCGTGAATGTTACATTAAAATTGTAAACAAGCACTTAAAACGATTGAATAAGAGACAGAATGGTGGATCGCGTCGAAATTGACCAAAATAAATCCCTTTAAATGTATTAAAAATAAACTGCATATGTAATGATAGTTTTCTTTTTTTTTTAATGATGGTGATTATGTAACTACTTATCGAACAAAAATTTGACCTTAAATAATAGATTTAATTAATTTTAATTCGTTTTTAAAATTTGTAGCAGACGATAAAAAGAGTATACCTAGCTAACTAACATATGATTAATATAACCGTGAGAGGAAACAGTTCTTATCAGCCAGTCTTCTAAGTAAGGATTTAAAGGAGTTGAAGTGAGTTCATTTTATCAAACAATAACATTTGGAAACGTTTCAAGTCGATAGTACGAGTCAAGTATGATGAAAAGTGGCTATTCTTTAAAATAACAATGTTCTTAGCCAGCGAAATCTTGTTGGAAGGTATTTTTCTCGCTGGCGTCATTAGTCGTACGTTGGTGTTTACTCTTTTATGGAGGTCTAATCGATATCAACAGGTTTCGGAGGTCGAGTCAAGTTTATTAGGTTAGGTCTTCAAGTTGGAAAATCCGGTACGATATTGGCGTGTCTGGCTACTTGATATGGTGTGTTGAAGATCTCCCTTTGAAAATGTAGTGACAGGCCTTGAAGAAGTTAAATGTATTTAGCGACACCCGGAAGACTGGATAATTTGGTTGTGTTTATTGGTTTAACGGCATATCAACTCCTTGTGGGTTACTTGACGCTGAATTTTGTTTCATTCGTAAATGTTTGATTGTAATCATAATTATATTTTCTGTTTATTTTTTTAACGGTATATCAACTCCTTATGGGTTATTAAATGCCGAAATTTGTATCATTTGTAAATGTTTGATTGTAATAATAACTATATTTCTGTTTATTTTTTAACGGCATATCAACTCCTTATGGGTTATTTGAAGCCGAAATTTGTTTCATTTGTAAATGTTTGATTGTAATTATGACTATATTTTCTGTTTATTTTTTTAACGGCATATCAACACCTTATGGGTTATTTAATGCGCAAATTCGATTCATTTGTAAATGTTTGATTGTAATCATAACTATATTTTTTAACGGCATATCAACTCTTTATGGATTATTTAATGCCGAAATTTGTTTCATTTGTAAATGTTTGATTGTAATTATGACTATATTTTCTGTTTATTTTTTAAACAGCATATCAACTCCTTATGGGTTATTTAATGCCGAAATTAGTTTAATTTGTAAATGTTTGATTGTAATTATGACTATATTTTCTGTTTATTTTTTAACGGCATATCAACTCCTTATGGGTTATTTAATGCGCAAATTCAATTTATTTGCATATGTTTGATTGTAATCATAACCATATTTTTTTAACGTCATATCAACTCCTTATGGGTTATCTAATGCCAAAATTTGATTCTTTTATAAATGTTTGATTGTAATCATAATTATATGTTGCTTTGTTTATTATCAATTATTCTTTCATAATTATATTTTGATTTCGTTTGTTTGTTTAACGGCATATCAACTCCTTATGAATTATCTAATGCTGAAATTTTATTAATTTGTAAATGTTTGATTAGAAACATAACTATATTTTGGTTTGGTTTGGTCCGTTTGTTTAACGGCATATCAACCCCTTATTGGTTATTTAATGACGAAATTAGATTCATTTGGTTTAGTTCACTTGGGCTTGTTTTGTTTGTTTCATGACATATCAACACCCAATGGGTTATTCAATGCCGAAATTACAAAGTCTAGCCGCATTGAAGAGACGTAATACGTTGAAACAGGACAATGGAGAGGACTGTGGTGACAACCAGCCACCCCAGTCCCACATTCCGGCAGCCAACCCAAGCACCACGAGAAAAGAGGTCATCCAAACATCAATGACCTACCGACAGAGGAACACCTCAATCCTACCAACCAAGCCCACAGATGACCTGAGTTTCAGCAATCCCAGCTATAAAGGCGCCAAAACCAACTTAAAACAGTCAGTCTAGATTTTCTTGATAAAGGGATGTCATGCTTCCGAAATATTGAATGAAATAAAATGAAGCTTAACAGTTAATATCCAACAGAGTTTCTTATTTATCCCAGGCTTCACCCCCCCCAATATATATTATATGCACACACACATACACACACACACACACATATATATGTGTATATATATAAAACATATATAATAAATGAAATATATTCACACTGAGAACTAGACTCACCATATATATATATATATATATATATATATATATATATATATATATATATATATATACCCCCGCACAAGCAGGATGCGACACAAGGTCAATTTCTTAAGCGGAGTTTAACAGGTTTGAATTCAGAGTTTTCCTTCTCCTAGACTGGTTACCTAGTCATGATTAAAGAGCCCAATCTGCCCTGCAATTTATCCAT
>CM042170.1:47525939-47540939 GCA_023376005.1 Doryteuthis pealeii
TATCTATCTCAGTCTGTTCATATCTATCTATTATCTATCTTTCTATCTATCTATCTCAATCTGTTCATATCTATCTATATCTCTTTCTATCAATCTGAATCTGTTTCATATCTATCTATCCATCTTTCTATCTATCTATCTATCTATCTCAATCTCTCCATATCTATTCAATCTATCTAATATTATTTTTATATCTATCTATCTATCATTATATTCATATCTATCATTATGTTCATATCTATCTCTCTATCTATGTAAGTCTATTCATGTCAATCTCAGTCAGTCCATATTTATCTATCTATCTATCCTTATGTTCATATCCATCTATCTATCCATCTATCTATCTATCTATCTATCTATCTATTTCAGACTTTTTGATTGTTTGTATCTGTCTATCTCAATAACTTTCTATCTACCTATCTCAATAGATTTGTATCTATCTATCTATCTACCTCAATAAGTTTCTATCTATCTATCTATCTATCTATATATCTATCTCAATATGTTCATATATATGTATCTATTTTTGTATCTATCTCAGTCTGTTTCTATCTGTCTATCTATCTATCTATCTATCTCAATCTGTTCATATCTATGTATCTATTTTTTATCTATCTCAGTCTGTTTCTATCTATCTATCTATCTATCTATCTATCTCAATCTGTTCATATCTATGTATCTATTTTTGTATCTATCTCAGTCTGTTTCTATCTATCTATCTATCTATCTATCTATCTATCTATCTCAATAGATTATCTATCTATCTATCTATCTATCTATCTCAATCTGTTCATATCTATCTATCTATTTTTGTATCTATCTCAGTCTATTTGTATCTATCTATCTATCTCAGTCTGTTAACATCTAGGTATCTATCTTTTTATTTTTCTTTCCATCTCAGTCTGTTTGTATCGATCTCAATACATTTGTATGTATCTATATCAATATGTTTGTATGTATAAATGTATGTACGTATTTATGTATGTATGTATCTATCTATCTATCTTAATACATTTGTACCTATCGGTTTATCTCAATAAAGTTTATCTATCTGTCTATCTCAATAGGTTTCTATCTCTCTTTCTATTTCAATAGGTTTTTTTATCTATCTATCTGTCTATCTCAATAAGCTTATATCTATCTCTCTGTCTATCTCAAGAGGATTGTATTTATCTAACTGAATATGTTTGTATCTATCTATTTATCTACCTCAATATCTTCCTATCAATCTATCTCAACCTGTTCATATCTAGGTATTTATCTATTTTTCTGGTTTTTTTTGTATGTATCTAAGTATCAAAGATAACAAACACTTTAATGCAATGAACACACACGTGAGATCGACTGCTATTAATTGGTGTCTCGATTAATTCAGTGGATTTAACTCTGAAGATCCTTATGGGGAAACTCGAGTAGGTTATCTCTTGTACCGATTTCATAATAAATTTGCTCTACTTAGTATTGAGCACTTTGTATTTGTTATTTCGCTGACTTACCCCCCTGAATTCCACACTTACTAACCATCGTGACCAAATTCACCGGTAAGTCAACTTTTCCATTTTTCCATTTATAAATATATATATATATATATATATAGAGAGAGAGAGATATACAGATAGATAGATAGATAGATAACAGATGTATAAATATGAAGACATCTCAACTCACATAAACATATACATATATTAGCATTGCGTGCAGAGATACAAACAGACATACACACACACACACACACACACACACACACACACACATGCACAGAGACATACACATGGACATACAAACTCACACCCACCCACACAAAGATGTATAAAACAACAAAAAAGGAAGAAAAATCTCTTAAAATCATCTTTTTAAGATAATTTATAAATTGCTCAAAATGTTGACAAGTAAAAAAAAAAGAATTAAAGAAATTCCTGGAAAAATGATTAAAGTCAGGTATGAAAGGGGTATGAAAGGGATATGGAAAGGGTACAAAAGTGATATGAAAGGTGAAAAAATGAAATATAGAAAAGTAATTCAAACATCAAATAACCTTTCTAGAAATGTGAAAAATAAATAAATAAATAAAGCAAAGATTTTTATGAATTGAAGGAAATCGAAACAGTTACAAAAGAAAATACAGAATTCAAAATTGAAGGAAAATGAAATAAAAATAACGTCACAAATAAACAGACTTAAAATTCATTGAGAATCATAAAAAGGAAAATTTTCTTTCACTGCAGTGGCTTCTGCTAGCTTGATTATAACCATGTTAATGGAGTGGGTGATAAAGGGGAGGCAATGATATGGTAGAAAGAAGGTGAAGGCATCAAGAGATGGTGGGAAAAGGGTTAGGGTGAATAGGGCGAGGGTTAAAGCAACCATTTTACAGAGGTGACATTATGTTAGAATGTAAGCATGGCAGTATGGTGTCTGCTATTATTCTGCGAGAAGGAAGAATCGAACTGGATTACTGGAATCGATGTCTGCTAGAGAGTTCTGGAATTGGGAAGGGAAGGAGTTTTGAAACAGGGTTGGGTGGGAGAATATTTTAAAAAAAGTTTTGTTGTGTATTTTGTTGTTATGTGATGGTGGTGTTGGTGGTGGGATGGTTAGGGTGAGAATAAAAAAGATGTGAAGATGTGGAAATAAGATGAGAGAGAGAGAGAGAGAGAGAGAGAGAGAGAGAGAGAGAGAGAGAGAGAGAGTGAGAGGGGGGAGAGGGAGAAGAAGCATAGTCAGAAAGAGATGATGGGAACTCTAGAGAGAGGGGAAGTTTGGTCAGAAAGAGAGGAAGGAAGAGAGAGAGAGGGAGGGAGGGGTAGAAAGAGGAAAAATAGTCAGAAAGAGATCATGAAAGGAGAGAGAGAGAGAGAGAGAGAGAGAGAGAGAGAGGGAGAAGAAGCATCAGAAAGAGATGATGGAACTCTAGAGAGAGGGGGGAAGTTTGACCAGAAAGAGAGGAAGGAAGAGAGAGAGAGAGGGAGGGAGGGAGGTAGAAAGAGAAAAAATGCTCAGAAAGAGATCATGGGAAAGAGAGGAGAGAGAGAGAGAGAGAGAGAGAGAGAGAGAGAGAGAGAGAGAGAGAGAGAGAGGTGTATGGTCAGAAAGAGATGATGAGAAAGAGAGAGAGAGGGGTGATAGAAATATGGTCAAAAGAGATAATGGTAGAGAGAGAGAGAGAGTGGAGAGAGAGGAGAGAGAGAGAGAGAAACAGAAACAGATATATATATATATATATATATATATATATATATGAAGTGATCAAACAATGTGTTTGAAATGCCGAAGGCCGACAATTTGTGGGAGGTAATGTGCTTAATTAAAGTCATACCTAATTTTGTTAATTAATTAATTATAATTAAATGAATTAGGCATGCATATCGGTTTAAATGTAAAGGGTAAACAAATCGAGAAAAAGTCGATCTCTGTATGTACATTTCAGCCTATTAGGCCTCATCAGCAGAGATTTCAGTCATCCACAGACATGTGTTTCAAAGTTTACTTCTCATCAGTGTAGCTTGACTCATTACAGCTTAACTATGGTGATCAGAACTTGACTGTAATCCTAATAACACGAAGCATAGCTTAGATATTGGATAAAGAACACACAGTGCTTAACTTTCAGTGTTTGGACATGACAATAATTCTTATAACAACATTATAAGATGTTGAATATAGAACACTAAGTGAGAATCCAACTCACTTTTTACATGTTGAATATAGGGCACCCAGTAAGAATCACACTCACTATTCAGTTGCAATGAGACAAGCTTGCTAACCATTTTATCATAACACAATATTCTATTTCTAAAAGTGTGCAGTGGTTACCTGTCTAACTTGTAAATATACTCATTGTTGCTTAACTTTGGTAATCAGAACTTGAGAGTAAGCCTAATAACACACTCACTATTTGAATCTTTTTTTAATTTTTAATTTTTTTAATTATTATTATAAACTCATTGCACACTCGGTTTTCCGGTCCAGAGAGCTTCAGCAGCTGGACTCATCGAGAGTTTAATAATAGCGTCGATTCCTGAGGGGGAATGCTGAGGGGATCGACACAATTTTTGTTCTTTCCCACCCATGAGCTTTGGCTTGTGGGTGGGCCCACGTTAAAACGAGGCCTTGTGTCCAGCCCATACAAGTGGGGTATGAGGCAAATACCCACTCATTTTACCATAACACAATATTCTATTTCTAAAAGTGTGCAGTGGTTACCCGTCTAACTTGTAAATATACTCATTGTTGCTTAACTTTGGTAATCGAACTTGAGTGTAGCCTAATACACACTCACTATTTAGTTGCTAACTATTACACCATAACAGGATATTTCTATTTCTAAAAGGTTTTTAGTAACTATGGTCACCCTTCCAAGTTGTAAATAGGCTCATTGTTGCTTAACTTTAGTAATCAGAACTTGAGTGTAAGCCTAATAACACACTCACTATTATTTGCTGAACTATTACACCATAACAGATATTTCTATTTCTAAAAGGGTTTTAGTAACTATGGTCACCCTTCCAAGTTGTAAACAGGCTCATTTGTTGCTTAACTTTGGTAATCAGAACTTGAGTGTAAGCATAATAACACACTCACTATTTAGTTGCTAACTATTACACATAACAGGATATTCTATTTCTAAAAAGGTTTTAGTAACTATGGTCACCCTTCCAGAGTTGTAAACAGGCTCATTGTTGCTTAACTTTGGTAATCAGAACTTGAGTGTAAGCATAAATAACACACTCACTATTTAGTTGCTAACTATTACACCATAACAGGATATTCTATTTCTAAAAGGTTTTAGTAACTATGGTCACCCTTCCAAGTTGTAAACAGGCTCATTATTGCTTAACCTTGATCTGGACTTGACTATAAGCCTAATAAAGCTTACATGTTAGGTACAGGGTACCCAGTAAGAATCACACTCTCTATTTGGTTGCAATGGATCTGTGAGACAAGAATGCAATGGTCACCCATCTAACTTGTGAATAGGATCATGGCTGCTTAACGTTGGTGATCAGATCTTGACTATAAGCCTAATAACACGAAGCATATCTTAAATGTTAGATATAGAGCACCCAGTGAGAATCACACTCACTATCTAGTTGCAATGGATCAGTGAGACAAGCTTGCTAACCATTTTACCATAACACAATATTTTATTTCTAAAAGTGAGCAATGTTTACCCATCAAACTTGTAAATAGATTCATTGCTGCTTAACTTTGGTGATCTGAACTTGACTGTAAGCCTAATAAAACTAAGCATAACTTAGATATGGAACACTCAGTGAGCATCACACTCACTATTCAGTCACAATAAATCTGTGAAACAATTATGCAATGGTCTCCAATTTACCTGGTAATTTGGACATGACTGTAAGCCTATAAAAAGAGAGCTTACATATTAGATATTTGGCACCCAGTGAGAATCAAACTCATTACTCAGTCACAATAGATCTGTGCAACAAGTGTACAATAGTCTCCCATCTAACTTGTAAATAGACTCATTACTGCTTAACTATGGTGACTTGGACTGTGAGTCTAATAAAACTAAGCATAGCTTAGATGTTATTGAACACCCAGTGAGAATCGCACTCACTATTCAGTCACAATGGATCAGTGAGACAAGCTTGCTAACCATTCCATCATAACAGGATATTCTATTTCTATAAGTGTGCAATGGTCACCCATCTTAGTTGTAAAAAAGCTCATGGCTGGTTAACTTAGATGATCTGGACAAGCTTAATAAAACTTATATTATATATTCGATATAGGGCACAGTGAGAATCACACTCACTATACAGTCAAGATTTCCAAAGTTAAGTAACCATGAGCAAATTTTCAAGTTAGATGGGTGGCTATTGCACACTTGTCTTACAGGATATTCTATTTCTAAAAGTGTCGAGTGGTTACCCATCTATCTCGTAAATAGATGCATTATTGCTTAACTTTGGTGATCAGAACTTGACTGTAACCTTAATAAAACTAAACATAGCTTAAATGTTGTTGGATACAGAACACCCAGTGAGAATCCCACTTAGTATTCAGTCACAATGGATCAGTGAGACAAGCTTGCTAACCATTCCACCATAACATATATATTATATATATATATACATGTATATATATATATACATGTGTATATATATATATATATATATATAATATATATATATATATATATATATATGCCAAAAAAAAGATTTAAATACAGTTAATATGACCGGTATTTCAGTCTTTTCTTTGCCAAATATATTGCTCTGTATATAATTCTCAATTATTATACATTGAGCTCTCAATCATGGACCTTTACCAATTTTAATATTTCAATATCAAAAAAGATTCTAAGTTAAAATATTTTACAACACCAACTGAACTGGTTATATATATATATATATATATATATATATATATATATATATATAAATATACAACAAACTTTTTCCATCTTAATGCCCTGATGAAGGTTCAATAAAAACCGGAACGTTTTAACTTCACTTTTACCATCAAGAATAAATTCATCTTTTTTTGGAATACTTTTTCCACACACAAACACACACACACACACACACATATATATATATATATATATGACATATATCAATTTCTGAAAGTGCAATGGATCAGTGAGACAAGCTTGCTAACCATTCCACCATAACAGGATATTCTATTTCTGAAAGTGTTGTGGGAGGGAGGAGAATAGTGTCATGGATACAAGAGCCAATATCGGCCATGTTACCATTGACTTGAAAACTGAAAAGCACGATTGACAAAAGACAAGGGTTGCATTCAGCATTTAAATCTGTCCATTATAATATAACCTCATCCATTGATTTCGCCTTGATTCCCATCCTTGAATTTGTTTCATCCTTTTGTGTTCCTTCTTTTCTCTTTGCATCTTTTCTTCCTTCCCGTCTTCATTCATTCTTTCCTTCCTTCCTTCCTTCCTTCCTTCCTTCCTTCTCACCCCCGCACACCCAACCATTGTCTCTAATTTCTTCTTTTTCCCGGATTCTCTTCTTTTCTAGCCACTATGCACTCATCTGAAGTTTCTCGGAAGGAAGGAAGCTGACAGGCAGAGAATGATGTGAAACAAGAATCGGAGTATTGAATAATCTATAGGAAAAGTACAAGTGTAAAAAGGAAAGTGATAGTGAAAGTAGAATCATGTGTGCAAAGGGAAATGAACAAGATTTATGACAAGGTTGTTTAAGTACAATGGTTTCTGCTATTTTGTCTTTTACTGTGAGTGCAGAGTGTGAACAAAATGACGATTGGTAGATGCTCATTCATGTTTATTTCAACATGTCTCTGGTTAAAGAAAAAATATCCATCAATTTGAACAGTGAACAGCCACCCACTGAAAACATTGATATTCTGAAGTAGAAATTAATCTAATGACACTACAGTAGAACCAAAGATTAACATAATAATAATAATAATAATAATAATAATAATAATAATATTGGACAAAATACTGGAGAATCTAGAAATCTGAGAAAGAATTGAAACCATCCAGACTACTGCACTGCTGCAATCTGGCAGAATACTCAGAAGAGTCCTGGAGACCTGAGGAGACTGGTTGTCACTCAGCCTTTAGTGACACGCCATCAGCTAACGCTGATGTGAAAAACTCCAAGAGAATGATAATAATAATAATAATAATAATAATAATAATAATAATAATAATAATAATAATAATGAATCACTTATAATTGCTGCACAAAATAATGCCATAAAGACAAACTTGATCAAAGCGAAAATTGATAGGACCCAACAAAATAGTAAATGTAGCCTTTGCGGGAATAGAGATGAGACTGTAAACCATATACTCTGCGAATGTAGCAAACTAGCACAATGAGAATACAAAACTAGACACAACTGGGTTGGGAAGGTGATCCACTGGGAACTTGTCAACTGGTGGATTTTGCAGTTCCAGCAGATAACAGGGTGAAGCTAAAGGAAAATGAAAAAATAGACAAATATCTGGACCTTGCCAGAGAACTAAAAAAGTTATGGAATATGAAAGTAAAGGTGATACCAATTGTAGTTGGTGCACTTGGAACGGTCCCAAAAGGATTGGAAAAGGGCTTGGAAAGTTTGGATATCAGAGGAAGGATTGAAACCATTCAGAGCACTGCACTGCTGCAATCTGCCAGAATACTCAGAAGAGTCCTGGAGACCTGAGGAGACTTGCTGTCACTCAGACTCCAGTGAAAAACCATCAGCTGGTGCTGATGTGAAAAACTTGAAAGGAGTAAATAATAATAATAATAATAATAATAATAATAATAATAAGAGAACTGAAAAAGTTATGGAATATGAAAGTGAAAGTTATACCAATTGTAGTTGGTGCACTTGGAACAGTCCCAAAAGGATTAGAAAAGGGCTTGGAAAGTTTGGATATCAGAGGAAGAATTGAAACCATTTAGAATACTGCACTGCTGCAATCTGCCAGAATACTCAGAAGAGTCCTGGAGACCTGAGGAGACTTGCTCTCACTCAGACTCCAGTGAAAGACCATCAGCTAATGCTGATGTGAAAACTCAAAAGGAGTAAATAATAATAATAATCTTATTATAATGGAGATTGTATGTTTTTCTGTCTGTAACCGAAACTATATTACTATACAAATCACAATTCCCTTTGTTATCTGCATCCCATTCTCCATGATTTTATTTTTATTTAAACCTCAATTATTAATAAAATTGTTTTACATCATTAAGACTGTTGACCATATCTACATACAAAATAACATGCAATTGTATTTATATATACAACAAAACAGCGGTTTACAGTGTGAATGGGAAGGCTAATTTGCATATTGATCTTAAAAATTTGATATTAATAAATATGTGCTTAATATTATTGATTTCTAATGTTTAGTTTTATCTTATTGAATATGAGCAAAATTCTCTTCAATAAATCTTAAAAGAAATCCTTAACAAAAAAGAAATAACTGTAAATTATTCTTTACTTCCTATTTTAACTAAATAGTTAAATTAGGAATAGGAGTAATTGAAAATGATGGAAGAGTTAGTTTCAAAGTTGTTCTATTTTTCAATCATACCCCTCTATTCCAAATCATGTTATCTGCATTTTTATTCAGTTTCATTGGCCTTTCTAATTTAATATGATATTTTATTATATTAAAACTTAATACTTGCACCCGGAGGGTGCATATATTTGCTAGTAATAAAATAATAACAAGAAAGAAAGAAATAAAAAAATAAACCAATTTCTTACTGATAACAACTTAAGAAAATATATTTGTAAAATATATATCAAGTCTTAGGCAGATTTGACACAGTGGGAGAGTATATCCCGTTATGGTGGAAATAGAGACAACAGCGTCTATCAGATAAGTTAAAGTAACACCTAAACTAAACACATTGGTATGATGTTAAACTGCATCTAATGATGAAGTTCCAATTTTGGAGCTCTGGCGAGTGTGGAGTATCCCATGCAGTTTAGGTGAGATCTAATGGTAAGGTTCCAGCTCTGGGAATATGGAGTACCCCTTCATTACCATTGCTCCCAGGTCCACTCTGACCCAGAGTGGTAGTACATGTTAGGGTCCCATCGATAAGTTAAATAGGAAAAATGTGTTTAAAACAAATGAATGAATAAAACAAAAATAGTATAAAATAACCCAACAAGGTTTGAGATGCCATAAAATCCAACCATCCAGCCAACCAACCATTAATAGAATTAAACATTTTAAACAGATTTCCAAACAATTTATACTTAGAGGGCTGTTTTTGCTCAGTAGATAGAGCACTTGACTAGGAATCGCAAGGTTCCTTGTTCGATACTGGCCCTTGCCAAATCAGTGTATGAGTAGCACAGTTATCTGCGCAGTAAAGTGAGAAGCTAATGGTAGGAGTGGCGCTCCCCCACATGCACTAAAATAATCTCTTTGGTCTAGCGCTAGTGAAAAGGGGATAGACTCCCTTGCTGGCTGATACTGACTTTAGGCCACTCCGACGACTTACAGTATCAAAAATGTGTTTAAAACAAATTGAGTACCCATCAAGAATGAATAAAACAAAAACGACATAAAATAACCCAACAAGGATTGGCATGTCATAAAATCCAACCAACCAACTAACACAAGATAAGTTGGACTGTTCCAGAATAAGATAGGGGAATAAGGGCATACACATTTCATGAGAGCGTACCAAAACTGTTGGAGAGGTGAATAGATTTTGAAACTGTTTTATTTATTATTGGTGATGTAGTTTCATAAAGTATGCAGAGTGAGGGAGTCTATCCCCTTTTTACTAGCACTAGACCAGAGAGATTGTTTTGCATCTGAGGTGGAGCACCACACCTACCATCAGTAGTTTACAAAAAAAACAACAAGTTGTATTGTTCCATGAACCAAAACTGTTGGAGAAGTGGATAGAATTTGAAACTGTTTATCTATTATTGGTGATGTATTTTCATGAAATAGGCAGAGTGGCCTTTTGTCAGCATCAGCTGGACAGTGAGGGAATCTGTCCCCTTTTAACTAGTGCTAGACCAGAGAGATTGTTTCACATCTGAGGTGGAGCACCACACCTAACATCAATAGTTTACACTCACCCCCCCCTAAAAAACAAACTGATATTGTTCCAGAATAACAGAGGAATGTGTGAGACTCTAGCTAACCATGTCTTCAATCTTCAGTGGCCAGCAAGAGACTGACTAGAACTAACTGTCTCTCTCTTGCTTGCCTTGCAAAACAGGAAGAGGAAGGGGTCAACTAAGGTTATGAGATGTCTATCAAAATCTCCATTCTTAATTGTTATCTGTTATTTCAAATTCAAATAGATTCTCTACTGTAACCGTGCAAAATTTATAGTACATCTATCAATTAAGCAACAAAACCTTGCAGTTTCTATGCAAATGGTCTAATGACTGAGCTAAACTAGGCCTATTCTGTACATCAGCAGTTTACAAAAAAACAGCAATAAAAAACAAAAAAATATGTAACTAGTATTGTACCAGAATAAGACAGGGGAATGAGGGCATAAACTTTTTATATAGGGGTAGCAAAAATGTTGGTGGGGCGGATAGAATTTGAAACTGTTTTGTTCATTATTGGTGATGTAGTTTTATAAAGTAGGCAGAGTGGCCTTTTGTCAGCATCAGCTGGACAGTGAGGAAATCTGTCCCCTTTTCACTAGCGCTAGATCAGAGAGATTGTTTTGCATCTGAGGTGGAGTACCACACCTGCCACCAGTAGTTTACAAAATAAACCCAAAAACAAATAGTATTGTTCCAGGATAACATAGGAATGTGTGAGACTCTAGCTAAAATATTTTCAGTCTTCATTGCCCATCAAGTGTCAACTATCTCTCATGCTTGCCTCACAAAACAGGATAGAGGGGTCAACTAAGGTTATGAGATGTCTATCAAAATCTCTATTGTAAATGATTATCTGTTATTTCGAATTAAAAATAAATCCTCTACACTAATCGTTTACTGAGCTAAACTGGCCCTATTCTGTACGTCAACAGTTTACCAAAAAAGAAAACGCCCTGTCGGCTGGGGCGTTAGAATGCACCGACTGCACCTCTGCAGAGGGGTAAGACTCCCCAGTGGGGCAACCTGTTGGCCGTGGGTGGCGACCCGTGATGCTTAAGGATAGAGCCCAGGTGGATGAGCAGTTCATGACATGCAATACTCCACATTGGCCCTATCTTGAGCTAGACGGGCGGACGGAGAGGCCCCCTCTGATCAATCAGCTGGTCACGTCAAGCCCTAGCTCCTATATGATTTTCCCAACCCTATTGCCCTCATGGCCAGCCCCAACCCCTTTTTATCATATGGGTGCTAGAAGGCGGTGGCTGCGGGTCTACATGTCCTGGGAATGACGTTAAACTCTATCTGATGGTGAGGTTCCAGTTTTGGAGGTTTGGGGAATATGGAGCACCCCTTCATCACCATTGCTCCCTGGTCCACACTGAGTGGTAGTACCTGTTAGGGTCCCATCTATGGGTTAAATAGAAAAAATGTATTTATAAAAAATTGTATTATCCATTAAGAATTGATTTATTTCTAAACTTTATCGGCATTAAATGACCCACTGAGGTTGATATGCTGTAAAACAAAACAAACCAAACCAAACCAAAAAAAAAAAAAAAAATAAAAATAATGTAAGTAGTATTATTCCAGAATAACAGATGAATAAGGACATAAACATTTTATGAGAGGTGTTGTACCGGCCGTTCCTACAGTGGAGAATATACACCGGCTCTCACTATAAATAGTGAGACACCGAGTGAAAAGGTTGTACTGTTACCGTTTAACGGCAAGCTAGCCGTTCCTGTACCATTATTGTAAATACACTTGTCTTATTTTACCCTACCTCGACTTGACTTCTTTTTTACTGTTGGATTAACATCACAACAAGAGGGTACCAAAACTGTTGCCGAGGTGGATAGAATTTGAAACTGTTTTATTTATTATTTAATGAGTTTTTCAGACTAATAAACACATCTTTATTCAAGCGTTTCATGGAATAATGACATTAAAAATGAGACATCTGAGAATTTCCGATAACGTTACATTGATTTCATTTTCTGATATCAAATCTCATTTATTCATCGCCACAAAACACGGAAAAATTTATAAGTTGTTAACAAAAACTATTGATTTGTGAGGAAAACAAAAAAAGAAAAAAGGAATACATTTCAAAATGAAAATTTGATAATAAGGATTAAGCTTTATATAATAATATAGTGATAAGAATTCTATAAAATAATGAGAGCTCTTTATAATAACAACAATAATTGGAGAGTGAGAGAGAGAGGGGGGAGAGAGAGAGAGAGAGAGAGAGAGAGAGAGGAAGAAGAAGAAGAAGAAGAAGAAAGAGAGAGAGAGAGGGAGTGAGAAAGAGTGAGTGAGAGAGAGAAGGAAGGAGTGAAAAGAAGAAGAAGAAGAAGAAGAAGAAGAAGAAAGAAAGAGAGAGAGGGGGTTGAGAAAGAGGGAGTGAGAGAGAAAGAATGAGAGTGAAAGAAGAAGAAGAAGAAGAAGAAGAAGAAGAAGAAGAAGAATAAAGAGAGAGAGAGGGGGATTGAGAAAGAGGATTGAGAGAGAAGGAATGAGAGTGAAAAAAGAAGAAGAAGAAGAAGAAGAAGAAGAAGAAGAAGAAGAAGAAGAAGAAGAAGAAGAAGAAGAGAGAGAGGGAGTGAGAAAGAGGGAGTAAGAGAAAGGAATGAGAGTGAAAGAAGAAGAAGAAGAAGAAGAAGAAGAAGAAGAAGAAGAAGAGAAAGAAAGAGAGAGAGAGGAGTGAGAAGGAGGGAGTGAAAGAAGGGGGAGTGAGAAAGAGGAGTAAGAGAAAAGGAATGAGAGTGAAAGAAGAAAGAAGAAGAAGAAGAAGAAGAAGAAGAAGAAGAAACAGTGATGAAGATAGATGAATCCAAGATAAGAAGAGAGAGAGAGAGAGAGAGAGAGAGAGAGAGAGAGAGAGAGAGAGATCAGAGGGAATATTTTGAGATAGCCATAGATAAAATCCAAGAAAGGTAACATAGAAAAAGAAGAACATGAAGAAGAAGAAGAAGAAAGAGAGAGAGAGAGGGGAGAAAAGAGGGAGTGAGAGAGAATGAATGAGAGTGAAAGAAGAAGAAGAAGAAGAAGAAGAAGAGAAGAAGAAGAAGAAGAAGAAGAAGAAAGAGAGAGAGGGAGTGAGAAAGAGGGAGTAAGAGAAAAGGAATGAGAGTGAAAGAAGAAGAAGAAAATGCTGTAGAAAGATTGAAAGGTAAAGTCAAAAGAAATGGGGGAAAAGTTTTAAGCGGGATAGAAGATGGAAGATGGAACTGAAGAGTGGAAAAGGGTTAAAGAAAGGCTGGTAAATCAATGAAAAGAGAAAGAAAAGATATTCAGAACCAGAAGGGAATAAAAAGTTAAAGAGCTCTTTATAATAACAACAATAATAATAATAATAATAATAATAGTAATAATAATAATAATAATAATTGCACTTGGAACAGTCCCAAAAGGATTGGAAAAGGGTTTGGAAAGTTTGGAAATCAGAGGAAGGATTGAAACGATTCAGAACACTGCACTGCTGCAATCTGCCAGAATAATCAGAAGAGTCCTGGAGACCTGAGGAGACTTGCTGTCACTCAGACTCCAGTGAAAAACCATCAGCTAACACTGATGTGAAAACTCAAAAGGAGATAATAATAATAACAACAACAACAATAATAATAATAATAATAATAATAATAATAATAATAATAATAATAATAAAATAAAAAAAACAGATCATCTTATTCCAGCAAGAAGACCAGACCTAGTGTTGATTAACAAAAAAGAAAGAACTTGTCAACTGGTGGATTTTGCAGTGCCAGCAGATCACAGGGTGAAGCTGAAGAAATATTAAAAAATGGACAAATACCTGGACCTTGCCAGAGAAGTGAAAAAGTCATGGAATATGAAAGTCAAAATGATACCAATTGTAGTTGGTGCACTTGGAATGGTCCCAAAAAGATTGGAAAAAATTTGGAAAATCTGGGTATCAGAGGGAGAATTGAGACCTTCCAGAATACTGTACTGTTGCAATCTGCCAGAATACTCAGAAGAGACCTGAGGAGACTTGTTGTCACTCAGACTCCAGTGAAAGGCCATCAGCTAATGCTGATGGGAAAAACTCAAAAGGAGTGAACAATAATAATAATAATAATAATAATAATAATAACAATAATGATTATTGCACTCTGGAGAACTGGTTATCTCCTTAGGAGAGTACTATAAATATGAGTGGAAAAATAACAAACAATAGAAGCAGAAAAACCAAAAAAAACTACCCCCCCCCCCCGCAAAAAAAACAACATAAATTTAAGAAATTACAAGAAATACCAAATTAAGAAAATATTTAAAAAAAAACGAAAACTTAGAGAAAAACAGAATTACAAATATTTGTGAATATTGGAAGCAGTAAAAGTAAGGAGAATAAACTAAACTATTAGAAACCAAGCTCAGCAGCAGAAATCTGGGCAAAGAAATAACACACAAAATAGACAA
>CM042170.1:47545939-47588439 GCA_023376005.1 Doryteuthis pealeii
AGACTCCCCCAAATTGGGCCACCTGTTGGCCGTGGGTGGCAACCCGTGATGCTTAAGGAGGGAGTCATGTATTAAAAATGAAATTATTTCAAAACTTTGTCAGCATTAAAAAATTTTTTTTACCAATAGAAGTATTTTCGGCATAAAATAACCCAAGGGATTGACATGCCGTAAAACCCAACCAACCAAACCAAACCAATCTGTTAACTTTTTATTCTTAATTCTGACAATAAAACAGCAAATTTAAACAAAAGAAAATAAGAAGAAAAACCAAAAAACAAAACAAGTCTTCCCTTCAAAGAAAAAAAAAAAATATATATATATAAAAAATCGACAATATGACTATGATATATATTATGATGATTGATATATACTATGTCCAGTTTAGCCCCGTCAGTAGAGGATTCATCTATGAATCGCAAAGTTCCAGGTTTGATACCGGTCCTCACCAACTCAGCATTTGAGTAGCACAGCTTAGGTAATTTGATCTGTGCAGTAAAGCATCAGGGAGCAGACGGTATATGTGGCATTCCACCTCAGCAAAACAATTTCCCTGGTTTAGTGCAATAGAAAAGGGTATAGACTCCCTCACTGTTCAGCTGATACCAATAAGGGGCCACTCTGCAGACTTTACTAAAACGTTTGGAGAAAAAGTGTGCTGGGAACTGCACAAGGATGCTGTAAGCTGTCTTGAACAAATCCTGGAAGAAGTATCATATGGGTACCTACACATGGACACAACAGTGTGGGTCAGCAAGAAAAAAGCTCTGTACTGATTCTGGATGATGTGCAGAGGACCTTCTAGAAACAATGGTTGATAAGGATGCATAATGCGGAAGAGTAACAATGGTTGGTTGGATTTTATGGCATGTCATCCTTGTTGAGTTATTTTATGCCAAGGAAGTTATGTCTTAGTATAAAATAACCCATCATATCTTGATGGGTATTTAAATTTTTTTCTCAATTTTTTAAAAATTCATTTTTTTATTTGACCCATAGATGGGACTCTAACAGGTACTACCACTCCGGGTCAGAGTGGACTTTTGAGTAATGGCAATGAAGGGATATTCCACACTCCTCAGAAATCCAAAATTGTAACTTCATCACTAGATGCAGTTTAATGTCATACCCAGGACATTAAGATCCTCAGTCACAACTTTCTAGCACATATATGATAAAAAGTTTTGGGGTTTGCCATAAGGGTCAGGGAAATTATGCTGGTGCTAGAGCTTAACATGTCCAGCCGATTGATTGGGTCAACGGAATTGTTGCATATCATAGACTGCTCAGCCAACAGGATGTTGTCCTTAAGCATCACCACCCAAGACCAACAGTTGGCCTAGAAGTACCATCTCTCGTTTACATAGAAAAAAATGACTTAAGAAAATGTGTTTAAAAAAATTGAGTTTGAAATTTTTTTTAACACCATCAAGAATGAATAAAACAAAATGTCTTAGCATAAAATAATCCAACAAGGGTTGACATGCCGTAAAATCCACCCAATTAACTAACAAACCTATCCACCAAGCCAAATGTGTCACTTGGTCATTCAAAGATTGCTTAAAATTCTGTTGGCATTCTCTTTTTGGGGCACTGCAGACACTGGCCAATAAACCCAGACCTGCCTCTTTTTAGTGAGGGGATAAGTGCTGCCTAGGGTGTATGGTCCCTTGCTATCAAGTAAATAGCTTTTGTGGTTTCCCATTGCAGATATTACACTTTGATCTTTACCTAGTACCAACCAACTGCTGTGAGGGTTGGTTGTTTGTGTGCTGGCACAACACCATGAAGCCAGGAGGTCCAGAAGAAAATGACGGCAACAAAACATCGGCACATAACATCTTCAGGGACAACCTTCAGGTAATCCTTAACTTGTTCCTCGTAAATTCCTACCATAAAATAAACTGAACCCCCATTTTATGTCCGTGTTTTTGCAATAAATGTTTTATTTTTCATGTACCCGTTATTTTACAATACTGAATATATTTTATTTATTTATTTTAATATTCACTTCAATGTGTATATTCTAAAAGTTTTTATTTTGTGAGAATGGTTAGTTTTAAAGTGGGGGTTCGTTTTACAATTTCGGCATAAATTGGATCCTCCTTTTATGACTGATGATTAAAATCTGACGTTTTTATTTTAGAGTACAAAAAAAAAAAAAAAAAAAGAAAGAAAAAAAACAACAACAAAAGGTAATCTTCAACTTTTAACTCGTAAATTCCTACCATAAAATTAGGCTTGGGCATTATCTGAACCAAGCCTAATTTTATGGTAGGAATTTACGAGTAAAAAGTTGAAGTGTAAAACGAACCCCCACTTTAAAACTAACCATTCTCACAAAATAAAAAAAACTTTTAGAATATACACATTGAAGTGAATATTAAAATAAATAAATAAAATATATTTAGTATTGTAAAATAACGGGTGTAAGAAAAATAAAAAAAAATATTGCAAAAACACAGACATAAAATGAGGGTTCAGTTTATTTTATTGTACGAATTTACGAGAAAAAGTTGAAGATTACCAACCTTCACATGTGATATCTGTGGTCGAGAATGTTTTTCAAACATCGGACTTCACAAGTCACAGGGTCTACAAAAACTATATAGTCTTCCGAGACTGCAATGCCAATGAATGACAACTCGATTTGGGTCATTTTATGCCAAAGATTGGCTTTATACATTCTTGATGGGTACTCAATTTGTTTAAATGCTTTTTTAGAAACTTATTTTGTTCTATTTAACTCATAGATGGGAACCTCTAACATAAAACAAAATGTCTTCAGCATAAAATAAGCCAACAATAAAATAAATCAAGGTTGACATGCCATAAAATTTGATCAAGCAACCAATCAAGCCAAATGTGTTACAAGGTCATTCAAGTGGAATGCTGTGATGCCATTTTTGGTGAGGGGCAAGTGCTACCTGAAGTGGGTATGGTTGCCCGGGATAAAGCAAGAAGCTTTCGTGGTTTCCCATCCTAGGCGCAGATACTACACTTTGATCTTCACCAAGGGCCGTTTTTGAGGTGAGCACACTCGTGCACTCAATCCAAAATTTTTATTTATCTGAAGTGAAATACAATGAATGTGTACACGACTCGGCATATAGTCGGAAGTTTTTGGGTTGGGAAGAAGAGTGTCGAAACTGGTCATACTACTACATGGATCTATCTAGCTAAGTTCACTCGCTGACCGATCCATTCAAAGATAAAATCTTGCATTCTTCTCTTACACAGCCTACATTCACCAAAATACTCTTTCGCTCTATGACTTAACCTACTTAGAATCGTTCCCTTTTCATTTGGATTTCATTGGATGATTTGCGTGGGGTGGAGGGTTGGGGTAAAAATTGAAAACAAAAGTCAAGAAACTGATAAACCTGTAAACAAACAAAATTTGTGGGCCATATTGGTTGCCGCCCTTTCCCTCAGCTAGTGTATAGGCCGTGACTGTCTTCTGATCTTTACAAGTTCAAAAGCAAGCCGGTCAGTGCCTCTAATACGGAGTGGGTGTCCTTAGTGGGTTTGATGGTAAAGAATGGGGGGGGGGTTGTCTTTAGGTCAGGCGGGTTGGGTTGGCTAGAAAGGCTGACTCTCCAGGAGGAAGAGTTTAGGGTGAGCCTGGTGGGTTAGGAAAAAACATGGGTTTGGGGTCCTGGATATGTCCTATGTGAAAAACTGGGGTTGATGAACATTCAGTCCACCTAACTAAGAGGATCTATGGTGTATGTAGTTTTGCTTGTCTTTTATTTTTCCTTTGTTTTATTTTAAAGACTTTGTTTGTCTATCTATGGGATGGGGGTCCAGAACAGGAACCCGTCAGTGCTAGCCATGATGGGCAGGCAACAACAAAAAATGATCTTCACCAAGGGCCAAACCAGCAAGGATCTTCACCAAGGGCCAACCAGCAAGGATCTTCACCAAGGGCCAACCAGCAAGGATCTTCACCAAGGGCACACAGCAATGATCTTCGCCAAGGGCCAACCAGCATGATCTTCCCAAGGGCCAACCAGCAAGATCTTCGCCAAGGGCCAATACTCAAGCAAGGATCTATGTCAAGGCAAAAGCTAATTTGTTTAACTTCTCAGTGGTTATTTTTATTGTCCCTCGATGTCATATTCTATTTTGCGTAGAAAAATAAAGAAATCACAATCTAATTTTACAATCTCATAAATCTGTTCTCTTTGAAAATGGTGGACACTTTCCATTTTGTCTAATAATGACTATTCATATCCACAATTCATTTTGGCAATGTTTTCTCGGGTCTCATTCTTACAATCCCACCCCCCGGATATTATTTATAAATCATTTTACGTCAGTGGGTCTATTATTATCATTAGAGTTGTTTCGACATTTTTTATGATTTCAACAGGGGCAATACATTTGTGTTTTTATTAAGATTTGTTTCTCTCAACCTTGGCTTTTTGTAATTTATTGCAAGCTCCCATTTATTTTTTTTTTATCTAGTCTGGCTCAAGACACAATTTTGAGCGCTTCAGAAAGAACTGATTTTAAAACAGAGGCAATACCACTTGTTGTTTTTTAAAGATTTGTTGATCTCAACCTTGGCTTTTTGTAATTTATTGGCAAGCCTCCATTTATTTTTTTTATCTTAGTCTGGCTCAAGGCAACAATTTTTGAGGCGCTCAGAAAGAACTGATTTAAAAAGAGGCAATACATTTTGTGTTTTTATTAAGATTTGTTGACTCTCAACTTGGCATTTGTAATTTATGCAAGCTCCATTTTTATTTTTAAATCTTAGTCTGGCTCAAGGACACAATTTTTGAGCGCTCAGAAAGAACTGATTTGAAACAGAGGCAATACCATTTTTATCTTTATTAAGATTTGTTGACTCTCAACCTTGGCTTTTTGTAATTTATTGCAAGCTCCATTTATTTTTTTTTTTATGTTAGTCTGGCTCAAGGACACAATTTTTTGAGCGCTCAGAAAAGAACTGATTTAAAACAGAGGCAATAACAATTTTTATCTTATTAAGATTTGTTGACGCTCAACCTTGGCTTTTGTAATTTATTACAAGCTCCATTTATTTTTTTATCTTAGTCTGGCTCAAGGACACAATTTTTGAGCGCTCAGAAGAACTGATTTAAAACAGAGGCAATACAATTTTTATCTTTATTAAGATTTGTGACTCTCACTTGGCTTTTGTAATTTATTACAAGCTCCATTTTTTTTATCTTAGTCTGGCTCAAGGAACACAAAATTTTGAGCGCTCAGAAAGAATGATTTAAACAGAGGCAATACAATTTTTATCTTATTAGATTTGTTGACTCTCAACCTTGGCTTTTGTAATTTATTACAAGCTCCATTTATTTTTTTATCTTAGTCTGGCTCAAGGACACAATTTTTGAAGCGCTCAGAAAGAACTGATTTAAAACAGAGGCAATACATTTTTTATCTTTATTAAGATTTGTTGACTCTCAACCTGGCTTTTGTAATTTATTGCAAGCTCTCATTTATTTATTTTTTTTATCTTAGTCTGCTCAAGGACACAATTTTTTGAGCGCTCAGAAAGAACTGATTTAAACAGAGGCAATACCATTTTTTATCTTATTAAAATTTGTTTGACTCTCAACCTTGGCTTTTGTAATTTATTGCAAGCTCCATTTTTTTTTTTTATCTTAGTCTGGCTCAAGGACACAATTTTTGAGCGCTCAGAAAGAACTGATTGAAATAGAAGGCAATACCATTTTTTATCTTTATTAAGATTTGTTGACTCTCAACCTTGGCTTTTTGTAATTTATTGCAAGCTCCATTTTTTTTTTTATCTTAGACTGGCTCAAGGACACAATTTTTGGAGCGCTCAGAAAGAACTGATTTGAAATAGAGCAATACCATTTTTATCGTTATTAAGATTGTTGACTCTCAACCTTGGCCTTTTGTAATTATTACAAGCTCCATTATATTTTTTTTATCTTAGTCTGGGCTCAAGAGACAATTTTGAGCGCTCAGAAAGAACTGATTTAAAACAGAGGCAATACCATTTTTATCTTATTAAGATTTGTTGACTCTCAACTTGCTTTTGTAATTTATTACAAGCTCCAGTTTATTTATTTTTTTATCTTAGTCTGGCTCAAGGACACAATTTTGAGCGCTCAGAAAGAACTGATTTAAAACAGAGGCAATACATTTTATATCTTTATTAAGATTTTGTGACTCCAACCTTGCTTTGTAATTTATTGCTAAGTCTCCATTTTTTTTTTATCTTAGTCTGGCTCAAGGACAATTTTTGAGCGCTCAGAAAGAATCTGATTTAAAACAGAGGCAATACATTTTTATTTTTATTTAAGATTTGTTGACTCTCAACCTGCCTTTTGTAATTTATTACAAGCTCCGTTTATTTATTTTTATCTTAGTCTGGCTCAAGGAACCAATTTTTGAGCGCTCAGAAGAAACTGATTTAAAAACAGAGGCAATACAATTTTTATCTTATTAAGATTTGTTGACTCTCACCTTGGCTTTTGTAATTTATTGCAAGCTCCATTTAATTTTAGTCTGGGTCAAGGACACAATTTTTGAGCGCTCAGAAAGATCTGAAATTTAAAACAGAGGCAATCCATTTTTTATTTTTATAAAGATTATTGTTGACTCTCAACCTTGGCTTTTGTAATTTATTGCAAGCTCCATTTATTATATTTTTTATCTTTAGTCTGGCTCAAGGAACAATTTTTGAGCGCTCAGAAGAACTGATTTTAAACAGGGCCAATCCATTTGTGTTTTTATTAAGATTTGTTTGACTCTCACTTGGCTTTTGTAATTTATTGCAAGCTCCATTTATTTTTTTTATCTTAGTCTGGCTCAAGGACACAATTTTGAGCGCTCAGAAAGAACTGATTTAAAACAGAGGCAATACCATTTTTATCTTTATTAGAATTTGTTGAGCTCTCAAACCTTGGCTTTTGTAATTTATTGCAACCGCCATTTATTTTTTTTTTATCTTAGTCTGGCTCAGAGGAACAAGTTTTTGAGCGCTCAGAAAGAACTGATTTATGAACAGAGCCAATACCATTTGTGTTTTATTAAGATTTGTTGACTCTCAACCTTGGCTTTTGTAAATTTATTGCAAGCTCCATTTATTTTTTTTTAATCTTAGTCTGGCTCAAGGACACACTTTTGAGCGCTCAGAAAGAACTGATTTAAAACAGAGGCATACTATTTTTATCTTTATTAAGATTAGTTTGACTCTACCTTGGCTTTTGTAATTTATTGCTTAAAGCTCCATTTATTTCTACTTAGTCTGGCAAAGGGCCAACTTTTGAGTGTTCAGCCAAGCACTGATTTGAAAATAGAGGCAATACATTTTGTCTTTGTTTATTCGGATTATTCGGACTATTGTCCTCATCTTCATTTTCTTATCTGCACAATATTTTGGCCGATGTACCCTCCAGTTTTCTTTAGGTATTTCCCAAGGTCATTGAGAGGAAGGTTCCAAGTTTAAGGAAGGGGTTCCGAGTTTGAGAAAGTTCCTGAGCCCGACAAGAAATACCTGAAGAAGGCGCGGAGGGCACATTCGGCTGAAATGTTGTGGAGATAACTTAAAGATGAGGGCAATTGTCCGAATAATCCAAATAATCCAAATTATCAAGCCTCATAAAAAACTAGATAAATAGTTTCTTCACTTTAGTCTGGCACAAGGGCACAATTTATGAGTCTGCAGCAAGTACTCATTTCAAACAGAGGCATTCACTTTGTCTGTTTGAGATTTTGTTGGCTCTCAACCTTGGTTTTTGTAATATTATGGCAGAGATGTCCATTTATCTTCTCCTTAGACGGGTACTTAGAGGTCACAATTTTTGAGCGCTCAGTAAGATACTGATTAAAAACAGAGGGCAATACCATTTTTGTTTTTTATTCAGATTTGAGGCATCTCAACTTTGGCTTTGTTTTGTGTTGTTTTTGTTTTGTTATGGCATATCAAACCTTAGTGGGTCATTTTAATGCCGACAAAGTTTTGAAAGATTCGTAGCGATAGTTTTAATAGAAAATTATTTAAACTCAAATTTTTTATAAACAATTTTGTCTATTTAACCCATAGATGGAAACCCTAACAGGTACTACCTACTCTGGGATGCTCCACATTCCCCAAATCTCCAGAATGGAACTTCACCTCAAGATAGAGTTTAACAATCATTCCCATGGCATGGACCCTCAGCCACTGCATTTAGCACATAACTGTATAGAAAATAGAGGAACGCCTGTGATCAGGATTAATGGTCAGCTACACCGAGACGCCAGTAGATCTTAATATAATGTATACCGGAGATACGAATGTCTTACTCTTTCGCATCGCTATGGTAAATATAAGTAGTTAGAACGGGCTTTACCATGGTTAGGCAACCTAGGAGGAAATTGAATTCAAACGATAAACTCCGCTTAAGAAATTGACCCTGTGTCCGCATCCTGCTCGTGCAGAGGGGTTGGTAGATATATTATATGATAAATGTATGTGAGTTAGCATAAGGGTAGTAGGGTTGGGATAATCATATAGGTGCTAGGGCTTGACAATGGCCAGCAGATTGATCATAGAGGCCTCTCCGATCGCTCGTCTAGCCAGGGCTACAAAAAGTGGAGTCATAGACTGCTCAGCCAGGTTTCCATCCATAAGCATCACGGGTCGCAAACCATGGCCAAACAGGTGGTACCATTAGGGGTGTCTTAACCCTCTGCAGAGGTGCAGTCAGTGTATTCTAAAGCCCAGCCGACAGGGCTGCTTAGCTTTTGTAATTTATGACAGTCTATGGGTAAAATTAGAAAGCAAGGGATTGTCAGGGGTCAGGAATTGAGAAAGTGGTAATGACCAGTAGATGCCTCAGTAGACAAAGAAGAACTGTCCCTCATGCCCCCAGGAAAACTAATGTATGCAATGATAGCAGCATAGGGCTACTATATATATATATTTAAAATGAGATACATATATTGTTACAGATACTTTTACTTTCTCTGTGTCTACCCCAGTATCTATCTATCTATCTATCTATCTATCTATATATATATATATATAAATTTATATCAAGTCTATTCGTATCTATCTATCTATTCATCTGTTTATCCATTCTTTCATATCTATCTTATCTACCTATCTATACCAGTCTATTCATATCTATCTATCTATCTATCTATCTATCTATCTATTCCATTACTATTCATATCTATCTAATCTATCTATCTATCCCACTCTCTTCACATCTATCTATCTATCTATCTATCCACAGTATATTCATATCTATCTATCTATCTATCTATCTATCTATCTATATATATATCCAGTCTGTTCATATCTATATCTATCTCAGTCTATTAATATCTATTATCTACTACTCCAGTCATTCATTAACCATCTATCTCAATCTGTTTATTATCTCTCTCTCACACATAATGACTATCTCTCTCTCTCTCTCTCTACTCTCTCTCTTCACACACACACACACGACACACACAACACACACCACACACTGACACACACATATATATATATATATATAGTATATATATATATATATGTGTGTGTGTGTGTGTATCCCAATCTATTCATATCTATCTATCCTAATCTATTCAATATCTATCTATATATTATCCCAGTCTATCATATACCCATCTATCTAATCTGTTCATTATCTCTCTCTCTCTCACACACACTAATCTTGCTCTCATCTACTCTCTCTCATCTCTCCTCACACACACCACACACACAACATACACACATAATAATTACCTAATATCTATTCATATAATATCTATCCTAGTCTATTCATATCTATCTATCTATATACTCCTCAGTCATTCATACCCATGCTATCTCAACTGTTCATTATTTTTCTCCTCACACACACTATCTCTCTCTCTCTCTCTCTCTCTCCTACACACACACACACACACACACACACACACACATATATATATATATCAACCAATCTATTCATATTATACTATTCCTAGTTCTATTCATATCTATCTATCTACTATTCATCTTATCCACAATCTATTCATACCCATACTATCTCAATCTGTTCATTATCTTCTCTACACACAAACTATCTCTCTCTTTCTACACACACACACACACACACACACACACACACACACACACAACACACACACTATATATATATCCAATCTATTCATATAATCATATATCCTAGTCTATTCATATCTATCTATCTATCTATCTATCTATCTATCCATCTAATCTCACAATCTATTCATATACCATCTAGTCTATCTGTTCATGTATCATCTCTCTCTCACACACACAGCTGACTCTTGGGCTTCCACACTCACACAGCACACACTACACACACACACACACACACAACACACACAACACACATACACATACACACATATATATCCCAATCTATTCATATATATCTATCCTAGTTGTTCATATCTATTCTATCGATTGATGTATTTGTTTTGTTTTAAAACATAAATGCAGATTATTTTTTAATTATTTTTTGTGCATTTCTTTTAAATTCAAATTTGATAGAGTTTTCTTTTATTATTCAAATTGTGTTTCAAGAAGATATGAATATATTATAATAGATAATGATTAAATATAGAACAGCAAAAATTAAGTTTTTTTTCTGGCTAGTTGATAAAATATTTATTATCAGCATTCTCCTTTTTTTGTAGCTCACTTTATTTATTCAACATCAAACTTATCTTATCAATATATATCACAATAGAAGCAAAAAGCGATGGATAGTTGATATATTTCAGGATTTTTTAACAAAACTTTATGAAGAGGTGAAAAAGAGTGTTAGAAAAAAGCAGGAAAAAAATGATGTGAAGATTTCTAAGAAATTTTGTGACATTCCACTCTTTTACTCAAAGAGTGGAGCATCAAAGTGGCAGCATCAGGGAGTGGGGTATGGTAGAATAGATGAATATATTCTTTATTCAAGAATTTAGTCAATTGAGTCTAAACTGACTTTTCACTTTCCCATGAAAGTTTCTTTATCTATCTAGTGTCACTTATCTTTCTTTATCTATTCTATTCTATCTTATCTATCTATCTATATATCTACCTATGAGTAAGAAAAGGTGGAATGAAAACATCACACAATGCTGTTAAGAAGAAAACAATTTATAATATAATCATAGCTGATATTGATCAATATTTCGATTTTACAAAACATCATTCAGAGCTCATTCACGTCCCGTAGTTGTTTGGGTCGGAGGGAAAGTCAAAATGAGTTTACAAAACAAAAAACTTGTAAACTCATTTTGACTTTCCTCTCCGACCCAACAACTACGGGAGTGAATGACCTCTGATGATGATTTTTGTAAAATCGAAATATTGATCAATATCAGCTATGAATTATATTATAAATTGTTTTCTTCTTTAACAGCATTGTGTGATGTTTTCATTCCACCTTTCTACTCAATATTGTCGGATAAATTTCCTTTCTTTAACTTATATATCTACCTATATTATATGTTGGAAATCCTTCATCTACTAAAGACGATGGCGTAGAGTCCACTTATTTATTATTTTATTTATTTTTTTGACATGCGTCAAAAAAGCTGAAAAAAGCCCTATTTAGACGTGTTTTTCATTAGTTTTGAAGACTTATATTTCGAGTATATGAATTTAAGCAACATTTTTAAGTTAACCAAAATTTTCAAAAGTTGCAAACTATCAGGCATCATTAGACCCGTTAGGGGCTTGCTAAAAAATACAAATTCAATGTTATTTTATTAATTTTCGATAGTGTTACAACAGTTTTTTCTGTTTTTTAATAACGCGTTGGAACAAAAAAAAGCCTTTCAAACACCGATTTGATATAAATCTCTCTGTACATATCTATCTATGTATATATATATATCACTCTATAACATATCTATCTCTTTATCTATCAGTCTTTCTCTCTCTCTCTCTCTCTCTCTCTCTCTCTGTCTCTGTATATATATATATATATATATATGACTATTCAGATCTATTGTTTTATCTAATTATGTCACTTTATTCATATCTATCTATCTCAATCTGTTCATATCTATCTATCTCTCTCTCAATCTGTTCATACCTATCTACCTATCTCCCTAAATCTATTCGTACCTATCTATTTATCTCACTCAATCTCTACATACCTATCTATTTCAGTATGTTTATATGTATATATTTATCAATTGCTTGTTTTTTGTTTGTTTGTCTATATAGATACATATTTTCTTACATTCTCTATTCTAGTCCATCTTTGTGTGTTCATATCTCTCTTTCACACACTCTCTCCCCCCCTCTCTCTCTCTCTCTCTCTAATATATATATATATAATATATATATATATATATATATATATATATAAAATTAATAAGTCATTCACAGACACGTGTTTCGGCGTTTCACGCCTCCCCAGTAGGGCTAGACACAACAACTATCCCTGGCTAGAAGCAAACACCCACTGACAACTTGCTAATCTGATTTATTAACCTCTCAGCCACTTTGACAGCTGCTGTAACGGGGCTGGTTTTTAAACTATTAAATGCATAGGTTTGTTTACATATTTCACGAACACAGAAAGATCTAGTTTGCAAGCAAACGATCATTTCTTATATGCTTGGTATTGAAAGATATATATATATATATATATATATATATATAGCCAATTTCTTTTTAGTTAAAATATTACAAAACCACTTAGTAGTCCTCCGTATAAAATGATTTTCTAAATAATGTTTAACATACAAACCATCAGCCAATGAAAATCCATTAACTTTAAAAAAAATCTTATACAAGTGACTTTACTGCCTTAATTGACAAACAACAAGTACTATGCCTATTTCCTGAGTCAAGAATCATTTACATTATTAATTCGAACATAACGGGTATGTCAAATATATTCCTTAAATAATAGTCTATTTGAGCACTTCAATTCATTCTTAAAAACAGAAGTATCTTTATTTTATTTTCTATAATCCAAGCAACACACACACACACACACACACACACACACACACACACACACACATATATATATATATATATATATATATTAACAATGGAAAGGAGTAACCTACTCGAGTTTCATTGATTGATTCTTCAGGGTTATATTAGTTAAATTAATCGAGGTTTCGATTAATCTTAGATGGTATAATACATGTCCGTTGGAATGGGATTTATCCTTAATAGACGAACCTCTGGATACTGTGCGATTCCAATGATCGTACTCATACCCACCGGTAAGTTACTACTTATACATTAGCAAATATAAATATATATATATATATATATATATATATATATATATATATATATATATATATATATATCCATCAATTTGAAAAGGCAATATGAGAAACAGTGGAGAAATGACAGTTTATATTGAGCTCTGACATTAAGTTAATTTGTATTTGTAGGTGAGACAAGTACGTTAACTAATATTAACAAGAAAAGAACAATAAAACAGCTGTAACAAAAGATACCTGCAATTAACTTCGCACAACAAGTCTACATCTACATTTGGTAATCCTATTGGTAAGTACTGAAAATGCTGCTTACCATAAATATTTTGTTGCACCTTTTGAGACAACAATGGATACACAGAATGCCCGCCAATATTTCGGAAGTGGTAGCTTTTTAAACTGAATTTTCATAGCTATGTGATCGTAAGTAGAAATACGATTCTGTGCTAATTGGAGACTATGAATTTTCTAGACACCCTTGCAGCATGTTGTGGATCCCTGTGATCTCTTAATCACAGTTTGAAAAAATATATATAAATACATATCTAAAAGGTGTGTAGAATTGTTTCTGTTATCTTTAACAGAAACAATTCTACCTACATTTGTAAGCATCTAGACAAACAGATACGGGTGCATAGACACAGAAACAGAGACACACACACAGACACACACACACACACACACACACACACACACACATATATATATATATACTAGACTTAGCACAGGATGGCGTCGTCAGTTATGTTATTGGCTGGTTTCATAGGGGTTTCGGGTCTTTCAACATAATACCCCCCTCAGCCAGCCAGACCACGTTGGAGCCGATCAAACTCCAACAAAGAAAAAAAATATATATATATATATTTATATATATATATATATATATATATGTGTGTGTGTGTGTGTGTGTGTGTGTGGCGTAATGGTTAAAGTCATGGGAAATGTACTCGTCGCCCCGAGTTCAAATCCTGGTTGTTGTAATTGCATTTCACTTAGCGCTAATACCCTTGGGAAAGGTATGAATCCTACTCTCCCTCCAGCTATGGATAAATAGTAGGGCAGACTGGGATTTTTAACCTTGTTTAGGCAACCGGTCTAAGAGAAGGAAAACACTGAATTCAACCCTGTTGGACTTTGCTTAAGAAATTGACCTTGTGTCACATCCTGCTCGCACGGAGGGGTTGGTATATATATATATATATATATATATATTCAAGTTTTGTTGAACTGACAAGTTTTTAGTTGATCCTTTCTAATTTTCGGGCTATCTTTTTGGTGTCGGGTTGTAACGGTGTAACAGTCCACCAAAGGTTTCAAAACGAGCGCTTTCGGCAATACAGTTTGCCATCATCAGGTAGAAAACGATGGTATGGTTTCGTGTCTCGTTTTTAACGAGAACGAGTAGTAGCAAGGAATTAAAAGTGGGAGGTAATAACAATTGGTAGTAGGAGGTTGTATGAATGGTAGTGGTTCGAGCGAGCAATGCTGTAGTGATTTTTTTGTGGGAGGGGGGCGAAAATTAGAAAGGATCTACCAAAAACTTGTCCGAGAAGAATTGTCTGTACAGTTTAACAAAACTTGGATAAAAGAAAACATGCTGCCAAAATACACTTATATATATATATATATATATATATATATATATATATATATATATATATGAGGAAAAATGAGTAAAGAAAAGAAATGTAAATGGATAAAATGAATTTAATCGATATCACATTAATCGATATCACTTACACATGTGTTTCGGTCAGTTTATGTGTAAACTGACCGAAACACATGTGTAAGTGATATCGATTAATGTGATATCGATTAAATTCATTTTATCCATTTACATTTCTTTTCTTTACTCATTTTTCCTCATATTGTCGGATTCAATTCCTTTTCCATTTTCACACATATATATATATATATATATATAATATAATATATATTATATATATAATATGTATATATATATATATATGATACTCATGTGTGTGGTTGGTTGGTTGGATTTTACGGTATGTCAACCCTTGTTGGTTTATTTTATGACAAAGACATTTGGTTTTATTCATTTTAAACACATTTATTGGTAACTCATTTTTAAAAAATCTATTTAACACCTACAGGTTCCATCTAATTTTAGAATCTAACAGTCTGCTCATATCTGTCTATCCATCTTTGTCTGTTCATATCTACCTAACATGAACTTGTACATATCTATTCATCTAGCTATCTATCCATCACAGTCTGTTAATATCTATCTAGCTATCCCTCATCCTCTGTTAATATCTATCTATCTATCTATCTATCTATCTATCTATCTATCTATCTCTCATCGTCTGTTAATATCTATCTATCTACGTGTATGTATGTATGTGTGTGAGCACATTTGGTTGAAAGATCCTATTACACATCTATCTATCTATCATAGTCGGTTTCTGTCTATTATAGTCTGTTCATGTCTATCCTTGTATACATGCGTGTGTAGGAGCATATTTCGTGGCAAGATCTCATTACACGTCTATCTGCCATTGTCTATCTATCATGGTCTGCTCATATCTATCTATCTATCTATCTATTTATCTATCTATGTGAGCACATCTGGTGGCAAGGCACACTACTTCTCTATCTATAGATCTATCATTCATAGTCTCTGTATATCTATCCATCATAGTTTATTCATATCTATCTATCTATCTATCTATCTATCTATCTATGTGTATACATGCGTGTGTATGTGCATATTTGGTAGAAATACCCCATTACACACGTATCTATGTGTCTATCTATCAATCTAGAGCGAGAATGAGAACGAGAGCGAGCGAGATATAAGTATGTATGTATGTATGTATGTATGTATATGTATATATGTATATGTATATATATATATATATATATATATATATTGAGATAAATAGATAATAACAGAGTGTGATAGAATAAATAAATAAATGAATAGAGATAGAAATAAATAGACAGATAGACACACTAGGATATATAGATAGATAGACAGATAGATACTGGGATGGATATGGAAGAGACAAAAAAGAGAGAAAGAGTTAGAGGAACAGAGAGAGAGAGAGAGAGAGAGAGAGAGAGAGAGAGAAGAGAGAGAGAGAGAGAGAGAGAGAGAGAGAGAGGAGGAGAAGGGGCAATGAATTGTCTAATAAGCGTATGTAAAATAGATAATAGCGATTTTAAGTATGTTTGAAAAATTTTCAATAGGTATTATTTTTCATAGGCAGCCATTTTGATTGCTGTTTTGTTATGAATAAACTCAATCGAACATTGCCTCGTCAAAATGGCGTCGTTTTTGTGTCAATTATTAACACATTTGTTCCGTTATTCATGCAATTAATTCTACATTTTCCCTCCTTTTTTATTGCCTACTCTTTCATTCAATTATTCATTTACACCTTCGTGAACTGATTCATTCATCCAATCAATGAACGACTCGCTGACACAGCTAAAGGATACAACAAGGGACTAAAGCCTTAAAAATGTTAGGGGCTTCTTTAAGTAGTTGGACTGCTGAGTTTTATTACTCACTAGAAGTGGCTACCTAGCGTCATCTGAGTAGAAGTGGGGACAAAATGTTTAATCGTAAGCTATCCTATAGCTATGAGCCAGTCCATCTGGGAGAGTGCTGAAGGGGTGTTAGCTACTCTACAACAGAAAGTAATACAGTAATTTCAACCCTCTCTCGTTCCTCTTATTTGAAGTTAATTAATTTCAGCCTTTTTTCTTTTCTACTTTTTGAACAAAGCCTTAAAAATGTATCGGAAATCTGATAGAGAATTATCTTCCCCTGCCGCTAGAGGGCGAATCGCCAATACGATGTTGGCGCCAGAATTAAACCCCGGCACTTGTCTGTAGGCCGTCGACATGGACGGAGGCGTTTTTAACAGCATACTTTCTGAAGGCCGTTTCGAAAGTATACTTATCAGAAGGCTGAGGACCTAAATAGTCAACTTAAGAAGGGCCCCATCCACCGTCATTTAAAAGATTGTTACTTAGGCGAGTAGCTTCTAAAAGGCATTCCCTACACCTTTTTATCTATCGTACGAGAACTGACCAAAACAGACGCGTCTCTACAGAAACTCTACAACCACGGCGACCAGAATACTCCTGTTAGTGCCACTTCTCCAACGAATATTATTTCACCTCACAGATAAGTCCTGTAACAAATGCCATCAAAATTTGCAACAACATTTCTGTACTTTTTTGATAATACATGTGTCTGTATTTTATATTCATGTTTGTTTCCTACTTTCGTCCGAACAATAACCACCAACGGAGAATAAGGGCTCCTACGAGACCCCGTAAATACTCTTAAAATGTTAGGGGCTCCTTTTAGTAGTGGGACTCCTGAGAATTATTACTAGAAGCGGCTACCCAGCGTCGCCTGAGTTGTGGTGCACCTAAGCCCTGTACACAATAAATTTCATTATTATTATAATGTCAAGATTTTTAAGTGAAGGTTTTGGGCAGAGACGGTTTATATTTTCTTTCAATTTTGTTACCTCTTATTTTTTAAAATTAATTTAAAAAAAAAAGAAATGAGAAATATGGAAGTATCCACCTTCAAGGAATCTTACAGACAGAAATTTTTTCTTTTATTTCCATTTTTCTTTTTTTTCCAAATTCTAAAAAAGTGAACAGGTTGAAAGTAATAAACAATAAAACCAAACAACTATATCCTAGTAAAGATGACACGCCCAGTCCTCATATTGTCAAGGCTTTTTCACTCCCCAAAGCACCGAGGTACTCCCCCAAATCGTACCGTGTGGGAGGATATACATTAACAAAGAATATAAAAGGGAGTCAGGGTTTAGTGGGGCGTCAGAAAAAAAGTGCTGACACAGCAAACGGGCACAGCAAGGGAGCAAAGCCTTAAAAATGTTAGGTGCTCCTTTATGTAGTTGGACTACTGAGCTTTATTACTCACTAGAAGCGGCTACCTGGCGTCGCCTGAGTAGAGAGGAGGGACAAACAAGTTAGTCTTGCAGATTCATTATTACTGAATCACGAGTTGGATCATCGCAGGATGCCCCATTAAGATCCCGAGGTAAAAAAAGACCTTGCGTTGATTCGGCCTGGTTGGGTGTAAAAAAAAAAAAAGAAGGTGCACAGACACCGAAAAGAAAAATCAGTGTCCCCCTGTAGCGAGATCGAACGGCAAAACTCACAAACCTGTGATGAGCCAACAACGGTCCGTCGGTCGAAGAGACAGCGAGTGGCATGTTGTACGTGTGGGCGGAAGCAGAAATGTGACGAGTCCGACTAGTGGTGAAATCGTGCGTGTCCTTGAGGCCGCGATTTGTAGTGGCAAATCTCGTAGCTGGCGAGACGAGAGTTGTGACATGTCTCGGCCATATCGAGTATAAAAGGAGACGGTTGGACAGTGGCGAGGAGGAAAACACGACGGACTCAGTTTGTCAAAATTTGTCTCAAGTGTTATGGTGTCTTTAGTAGAATCAGAATTACATTTCGTTGGCTAGACCCCCTTTTAAAATATTAACTGCAAAAACATTCATGCTGTTACAATTCAAATTTTGTTATCTTCACGAATATAATTGTTGTGAGGTTTTAAAGGGTCAAATAAGAACAAAACGACGGGTAACAAATGTAGGAAAATGTATTAACAAAAAGTAGACAAATACAATACAGAGAAATGGGAATTACGTCCGACAAATAGAATTGTGAGCTGACTAAGCATTGGCTTACTCTCAAGCCACAATTGTCCCTGTTACTTATAGTAACCCGTCGGCGCATTCCATTAGTCTGATAGGGTGCATCACCTATAACAATAATCAAATCAAATCTTCATTATATTTGTTCAAAAAGCAAGAGTATACGAAGAGGGTTATCGTACTCCTTCTCGCTTTGTATTAGCTACGGGGACAAATGGTCACATGCTTTGTGGCCAAGGAAACGTTTTTTTGCGTTATCAGTATCAGGCTGCTATATCATGGGAACACTGTTCGGAGAGTGGATACTGAGAAACGCAAAGCACAGCTCGACTCTTAATCTTTCTTCTGTTGATTCCGTCTTTTCCAGAAAAGCAAACAAGTTCACGTCTCTATTTTAGATAAAAGACATTTGGCTTATCATGTTAATATTCAACTAGTGGCACATATAGGTATACCACAGTATGATAACTTAATTATTTCAACATTTGATATATTTACTTGATAGCTGTTGCTAAACAGTTCAATATGTAAAAAAAAGTATATTTCTTTCTTTTCGTCTTTTCATTATGTTCGATTGAAACAGATAAACGTTATCGCTTCCGCGCGCTCATTCCGTCGTTCCATTATTACCCTATTCCTTTTCTTTCTCTCTTAATATACTTTTCCTGTGTAGCATGTCCTTTTTCTTGCATTTCTTTCTTTATGATAAAAATGGGATAGTTCATTATTTAGCTGAGATGAAATAAGAAGTAAGAATTCGGCGGATTAGCAACACCAGATAATCAGGATTTACATTTTTGCATTTCATCTTGAACGATTTGGACGGTCTCATTTTTAACCAGAAGGTGTTGCAAAATGATAATGGTCGTCCTTTTAAGGAACATGAGTATTAATGTATAGATTAACATAAACGCAAGATATTTCAGCTTTACTGCTATGTCTATTTCCTTTGCGCAGTTCTAAACAGGAGAGTGTTAAGCTTTTTTGGGCCATCCTTCAAGCAAGAGTGCTATCCAGAGGATATCCTTTGTGTTAAGCAGAGCGCGATCCTTAGTGAAGAATCCTTTGGTTACTCTTTAGTGTCCCTTAATATTGGGTATGCTCCTTTGGTTGTTCCTTGGTGCTCCTCAGTATTGCAGGTCATAGTTGTTAACCAACCCCGCATTCGAGCTGTTGATTGGCTGAGTTTTAAACCGCGTGGTCTCACTTAGTCTATAAATTAAATTGGTGGATTGCAGCACGGCTTATATACTACAAAAATATTTCAACAGAGAGAAAACGAGAGATTGTCAAATTGACCCTTAGATTTTTCTCAACAACAGCATGTTGACGGTGTGATGGTCAAAACTATGTCTCCCTGACTTGAGGGTCAAAAATTCTCTCTGTCGCCCTCACTACATGACGGTCAAAATTACTCTCTCTGTGGATCAAGATGTAATCCTTTCCCTATATATATATCCAAAAGATTCTTAGATTTGATTTAAACCGACCATCGTCAACTTCAAAGGGCGCTCCTTTAAGAATGGACGCCACTCTGTCTGAAAGTTTTAATCCTTTACTCCATCTGTATGTAGGATTTATCTGTTTATTTGTTGAACTGCACTTACGACCGGGTCATTCTATTTTCGTTTTTGTTTCTTTATACCTTCCTGTCACAATGTAACAGTTTGCTTTTCAGGATTTATTGAATGGACAGATATTTGAATGATATAAGAATGGACCTGAACGCCTCAGTTATAAATCGACAGGTACATACCAAAACAGACATGACTCATATATATATATATATATATATATTATAAAATAATAAAATTCGAAGGCAATACAATGCGTAAAAAATAAAGACAAAAAGATGTTTATATGTTTTTAGACATATAAATTTATATGTTTTAGACATATAAAACATCTTTTGTCTTTATTTTTTACGCATTGTATTGCCTTCGAATTTTATTATTTTATAAACATACTTAACAATGCTTCAAGCAAATTACCAATTACTTTTATATATATATATTATATATATATATATATATATATATATATATATATATATTATATATAATATGTGTGTGTGTGTGTGTGTGTGTGTGTGTGTGTGTGTAAGAAGCATTGTGTATATATTGGTTTGGAGGTTGAATTTTGAAGGCTATCACAATGCAGGTGTAAAGAAAAAAGATAATAAGGTAACAATGGTGTTGTGTGTTAACCAGTAATTTATTAAACATAAATTACAGGTTAACACACATCACCATTGTTAACTTATTTTTCTTTACACCTGCATTGTGAAAGCCTTCAAAATTCAACCTCCAAACCAATATATATATATATATATATATATATATATATATATATATATATATATATATATATATATATATATATATATATATATAGGAGTTATATTTTAACAAAACCGGGTTTAATAAATAATTGCTTGGTGTTATAGCTCAGTCGGTAGAGCGTTCGGCTAGAAACCACAAGGTTCCTAGTTCGATACCGGTCCCCGCCAACTCAGCGTATGAGTAGCACAGGGATCTGTGAGGTAAAGTAACGAGCTGATGGAAGGTGTGGCGCTCCACCTCAGATGCCAAAAACAATCTCCTTGGTCTAGTGCTATTGAAAAGGGGATAGACTCCCTCGCTGATTGGCTGATACCGACTTTAGGTCGCCCCGTCGACTTTACTTTTTACTTTTTAATTGATCTCTAATATTATTGTTTTATCCTCCACCGTATTAAAATCAACCCTATGAATGATTTTAAATAGAAACCAATTAAAATGTGATTAAAATAAGTGTAATCTTTTTATATGCGGTCTTATTTAATTTCATTAGTCTTTTCTAATTTAATATATTTCATTACAATTAAATTTAAATAATTACGCCTGGAAAGTGCATATTCTTACTAATTTGACTATTTAATCAAATTATCTTATTATTATTATTATTATTATTATTATTATTATTATTATTATTATTATTATTATTATTATTATTATTATTATTATTATTATTATTATTATTATTATTTAATAGGGTTATCTTGACTTATGAGATGCTTAACATACAAATTTTCTGAGTTACGATCTGTCGCTCAGTTGATTTTTTTGCCTTGTGTTACGAGCTAAAATTTGAGGTACGAATGGGTTTTAATGTAATTTTCGTCATCTCTTGTTTATTTTATTGTATTGATGTAATTTCAGCCTCCACTCTTGTACAAATTATTGTTAATTCTCCTCAGTTATTTCTGTATCCTACTTATCTATATTTCTATTAGGCTCACCATGGCAACCACAATTCCCCAGTGGCGCGTTCTTTTTTTTTACCTATGTTTTTTCCATTTAGTTTTTTTTCTTCTTATCTTTCATTAAATAAACGTTCGATGTTAAATTGTAGGATTAGTCAGATTTTAGAAAAATAAATAAATAGATAAATAAAATAAACAAAAGATCCACATTCTTGAATTTACCAAAATTCTTTGAGCACCAAAGTATTCCAGGAACTTTTTCTAGCACTTTACGCTTGTTGTAATATTGAATTTGATACGAAGTAATTGGGACTAAAAAATACGTTAACAAAATAAATAAAAATAAATAACTAAATGAGTGATGAAAAATACTATTTCTTTGAATTTTTTTTTAGATGGGGCTTGATAATTTGTATTATTTGTATTATTCGGTCTATTGTCATCATCTTTATTATCTGCACAACGTTTCGGTTGATGTGCTCTCCAGCCTTCTTCAGGTATTTCTTGTCGGACCTTTCTCGAACTAAGGAACATTATTAGACGAACATGATTCAAGCCTCCTCTTGTTCGAAAGCGATTTCAGCCTTTTCTTCTTGTTGTACAAGAAAATCATATATATATATTTATATTTATTCTTATTTATATTCTTTATTTATATATATAATTATTATATAGATATTATATGAATATAATATATGTATATATATGTGTATATATGTATATGTATATATATGTATATAATATTATATATGCATAATATATGTATATATATTATACATATATATATACATACATATATATAATTATACATATATGTATAATATATGTATATATGTATATATATATTATATATATATATATATATATTATATAATATATAATATATGTTTATATTATATAATATATAATATATGTTTATTATAATATATATATAATATATTATATATCAATTATATATATAATTATTCTTATTTATATTCTTTGTTTATATATATAATTATTCTATATTCTTGTTGCACAAACACAACTTAAAGTTACTATTATTCATTGTTTGAAAGCAATAAAGTAATTTCGGTTAAGTCCTACTTAACGGACATAAATTCCACAATCGTATGTCATCCCGCTGAAAGGAAAGAAATAGTAAAAATCAAGGAATTAACCGAATTTAATTAAACTTTCAGTGTTGATACATTAATGAATAAAAGATATAATGCACCATTTATTTTATTCAAAAACTTATATTTTTATAGGTCAATTAACTTTGAACCACGTATGTTTGTGAATCTGTGTTACGCCTCAAAGATACGTGGTTCAAAGTTATTGATGGTAGAATTCGTCCGTTAAGTAGAATCTAACCGTAATTTCATCCCTCTCTCTTTCAGTCTTTTCTTATTTTAAATCAATTCATTTCAGCCTTTTTTTCTTTCTTTTCTGCTTGTTTGACAAAGACGGTTCGAATCTCTTGTTAAGTTCGTCCGTTATACCTCCCCTTACGCACACAATTTCAAACACTTCGTTGTTTAAATGTAATTTTCGTCATCCTTTGTTTATTTTATTGGATCATTGTAATTTCAGCCTCCACTCGTGTACAAATTATTGTTAATTCTTCTCAGTTATTTCTGTATCCCACTTATCTATATTTCTATTATGCTCACCATGGCAACCACAATTCCCCAGTGGCGCGTTGCACATAAATAACGGATTTCCATTGATACTTCCAGGCAGATGGACTCGCCTGATGGCTGCTGCATATATTACTCAAGCATTGCCTGTTTGTCCGTTAACAAATGGTTTTGTTCACCATTTAATCGGTCTGATGCTTGCTAACCTCATTTGCGAATCATACATACGCCGTGAACAGAAGGAAACATAGATCCGCCGAAATATTCATGTAAATAGTTGATAAATATGTTTAGAATAATACAATGGAGAGAGAAATTTTATTACAACGTGTATGTGAATGCTTTTTTTTTACCTATATTTTTCCATTCAATTTTTATTTATCTTTGATTAAATAGACTTTTGATGTTAATTTATAGGATAAGTCAGATTTTAGAAAAAAAAAAAAAGGAAAATAAAATAAAGTAAAAAATAAACAAAAAATCCACGTTCTTAAATTTACCAACATTCTTGTCAGTAGGTTCACTGCACCAAAATATTCCAGTAACTTTTTCCAGTAAACTGTTTTGACTTTATTAAGTCTCAACGGGAGTGTACGAGACTTAATAAGGTTGAAACAGCTGTCTGGATTATATACAAAATATTCCAATACCGTTAACCATGACCAGGTACAAGGATTAAGCTATGTTAAGTGCACTATGTTAGTCAGGATTGAACATGAAACCTACAGATGACTGTGGCTTAGAACTATATTCGCAACCATTATATTGCACCATGTGTCCAACTGGTTACAACATGATGGCTCCAGATCTTATTGAACCCATCCGGATTTTGTAGCTGTTGAATTAGATCTCTAATAGAATATCCAGAAATTAGTTTGAGCGCAAATCAAATTTCTTTTACCTTCCATAACCTCCTATGCATATGTTGCGTCTGGATTCTCGATTATTATATTTTCGAAATCAACATCTAGAAATTGGTCCTCGATTCGAAAAACCTCCGTTTAAATGTGCGACAAAACTCCAGTTTGACAAAAGTAAAGACTGATTGGTTTCTTACAGACTGTAGCGAATATCTTATGAGGTAATGCTACGGAAGGGGATCCCCAGCAACAAGGAAGTAGAAGGTAAACCAATCCCAAACCGAAACAACGGCAACTGACTGAAAAAGCAAGAAAATAAGAGAAAACACATTGCTTCGTATTTGAAGTAGGCAGATAAAAAAGGAAGCATTAACTAATACCAAAGACATCCTTGTAGATTTGGTTTGTTTTGTTTTAGGGCATATCAACCTCAGTGGGTCATTTAATGCCGATAAAGTTTCTCACTCTATGATGTGTTTGATTTATTAAAAGTACATCATAAATTTCTTCTATTCTTCTATCATAGACATGTTAAAATTGAAACATTTTAAAGCGGCTTATTGTCTACAAAACTGGCCTGTGCAGAGCTGTTAAAATATAAGCTACAATTATATAGAAAAAAAAATAGATGATCTTATAGTCATTTCTTTTTATATTTGTCTTGCAACAAATTGCCGATGTTTCGAGCTTGGTTCGGTACCTGGTACCACGGTCTACTGGTCTAGAATAAAAATAGTGCTATATATATTTACCAACCTCTCGTCACGAGTAGGATGTGACACAAGGTCAATTTCTTAAGCGGAGTTTTGAATTCAGAGTTTTCCTTCTCCTAGACGGGTTGCCTAACCACGGTTAAAGAGCCCAGTCTGCCCTACTATTTATCCATAGCTGGAGAGAGAGAGAGAGAGAGAGAGAGAGAGAGAGAGAGAGAGAGAGAGAGAGTAGGATTCATACCTTTCCCAAGGGTATTAGCACTAAGTGAATATAGTGCTATAAGCACATTCGACGTGTTTGGGGTAGAATGCCAGTCGAACATTAAGTGGGGGACTACGCACAAACCAAAGCTCATGCGTGACCAGTGATCCCGTCGGCATTCTTATATTGATTTGCCACTGGCCCTGGGAATAAACCCAGCCCTGTTCCTTTACATCAATGGGACAGGTATCCCCCTGGGACATCCCCCCAAGCAATACCTTTTATCAATATCTTACTGGTTGGTGCATGATGTAATGGTTAGTCGTAGGAAATGGACTCGTCGCTCGTAGTTCAAATCCTGGACATGGATGTTTGCATTTCACCTGGCGCTGATACCCTTGGGAAAGGTATACATATACTCTCCTTCCAACTATTGTTCAATAGTAGGGCAGACTGGACTTGGCAAGGTAACCAGTATAGGAGAAGGAAAACTAGAATTAAACTCTGCTTAAGAAATTGACCTTGTGTCGCATCCTGCTCGTGCGGGGTGGGGGTTGGTAAATATGTACTGGTTGGTCCAATGGCCGAAACCACTGAACACATGACCCAAGGGTCAGGTAAATATTAGGTAGAATGGTAATAAAACCAACGGGATCCGCATCAAAACAAGTCCCTTATTCATTGGCCAAGGTGTGACATGTGACCTCTGTCGAGATGTGACTTTTAATGCAAATAAACATGTAATAAATGTGACCAACACAAGGTAGGCGCTTCTTAATCTTTATTGTCTTTTTTATCTTATTTCCATTTTTATCACATTGTTTTCACTTGTTTTTGTTTCGTTTTAAATTATATATATAATTCAAATCATCTCCCCCGCCTCACAACTAATGTAAACACGGGATTAGATATAGGTTTCTCATAGAGACTGGTAAGTGTTGGTGATTGTAGTGGGAATTGGTTTTATGGTGAATGGAAAATTGTAGTATGAAATGGGTCACTAATAGAAATAATTAAGTTAAAAGTTAGGGTAGAGAAGACCAATCTTCCACCTCTCATTTTAGGCCTTGTTCCACATTTTTGTATTTTATTACAAAATAAATAGTTTAATCTTTAAGCCGCTGGAAGATAAGCACCCCTACTGTTTTTTCTTTGAAAAGATAACACCTATCTGTTTTTGATCCTCGCTCATAAGATACGAACAGAATAGAGACAATTAGATTTTTTGCTTTGTGTTGAGAGCTTAAATTTGAGGTACCATCAAGTTTCAGATACGCTTATGTTAATAAGTTCAGAAACAAAAACACTCAATTTTCCCAAGAAAATATTCATAAAAAAGACACATTAATGATAATTGATGATTAATTACCTATTATTTTATGCATTTATACAATACAATATTATTTTTCTTCCTTAAGAATTGTAACAAAATTAATATTTTTGGGTATGGGGGACCTGGAGCCGATTAATGGCATTTCAGTTTATTTCAACAGTGAAAATTGATTTGATATACAAGCAAATTGAGTTAGGAATGGAACGAATTAAACTCGTAAGTCAAAGTACTAAATGCTTGATAAACTTTGATAGAAAGAAATTGGGCCTCAAATATACAATACAAATAAAATAATTAATAAAGTAAAAAATAAATTGATAAATAAATAAATAGATAAATAAAATGGGACCTTACCGTAAAAGAAACGCGGTTTTATAAAACTAAATACATAAAAAGGCATCCATGTTTGCAAAATAATTGAGCGAAAGTGAAATTAATTGTTTAAAATGCATTAAAAATAATTACATGTGTAATGTTATTTTGCCTTTTTTTTTTTTTTTTTTACTGATGCTCATTATGTAACTACTTTTCGACTTAGACAAAAATTTGACCTTAAATAATCGATTTAATCAATTTTAATTTGTTTTTAAGATGAAAATGAGTCAACATTTTGGTAGTACCTACTATACTCTTATTCTTTTTGTGTTCTATTCTCACGACCCTTCCTTCTTTCTCTCTTTCTTTCTCTCTTTCTTTCTCTCTTTCTTTATCTCCTTCTTTCTCTCTTTCTTTTAGTATTCTATTCTCATATTTGTAATGGTTAAAGTCATGGGAAATGGACTCGTCGCCCCAAGTTCAAATCCTGGATGTGGTAATTCCATTTCACTTAGCGCTAATACTCTTGGGAAAGGTATGAATCCTACTCTCCCTCCAGCTATGGGTAAATAGTAGGGCAGACTGGGCTCTTTAACCTTGGTTAGGCAACCGGTCTAGGAGAAGGAAAACTCTAAATTCAAACCTGTTGAACTCCGCTTAAGAAATTGACCTTGTGTCACATCCTGCTCTTGCGAAGGGGTTGATACATATATATATATATTCTCGTATTTCTATTGTATTCTATTCTTTCTTTCTTTCTTTCTATATTCTATACTCTTATTCTTTTTGTATTCTTTCTTTCTTCTTCCCGCTTTGTATTATATTTCAAGAAAACACTTTAGATCTAATCTATTTATATTATGTACTTAAATAATAAACAATGGTATTTTTTCTGTATTTCTTTGTTTTATTTCCTGAAACCGTTATCTTATCTTCTTTTTCCTTTCTTTCGTTTTCTTTTTCTCTCTCTTCTTTCTTTCTTTCTTTCTTTCTTTCTTTTTTTCTTTTCTAGACTCTTTCTTTTTCTTTCTTTCTTTTTTATCTATGTACCATCAGTGTAATTTTTGCTGCTGTATCACTTAAATACCAACTCGCGCACACATAAACTCGTACCATTACACACAGAGAAACACACCAACTCTCGCATCATCATCATCATATAACACTTTGCCCGTCGTACAGGGTTCGGTTTATGTATGTATGTATAGGAACGATGCTCTGGCTCAGTATTACAGTCGTCGAAACCGCCCGTTCCAACCTCCCGTTCTAATGTTGTCTGTTGATTTACAGGAAGGCTGAAAAAGAGCTGGTTTCGTTCCTTTTACCAACTAGGCTAAAATAGGATTAAATAACCAAAAGCTGTCAACGGATCAACAAAACAATTGAACACAACGCTTTTTGATGCTTATGTACAAAATATATACATTTATTTTACAAAGGAGCGAGGTGATTTCTTTGTCAGTTGACTGGCGATGTACAGCTAGTTTTTGGCTAAGTTATCAATTTTGTACCGAGTGGCAAGACATCAGAGTGTATCGGTAAAGTTGTGGCAAGGGCACCGAGCTATGGCGAGCTCCCTGGTTTCGGAGTGTCTGACTCCTCTTCACTCTTCTCTTCTTCTGTCCTCTTTTCGGTCTGTCTTTTATGGGATCCAGACCTCCCCACCCCTAACATATGTCTCTGATTGGCCAGCCACTCGATACTATTGCCTACGTGTCTAAATGACCATGTGACAGCCTAGCTTGTATCTTTCCATTTGGGTTTTTCCAACTCCAACGAGTCAAGGCCAACCATTGTTTTATTTATCTAAGTTTTTGAAATTGTTGACCAATTTTTCAAAAACTGAAATCTTATTATTTATGTAAGAATTTAAAATTCCTATCATCTAACTCAAATTCCACAATTTAAGGATTTTCTATAAATTTATATTTTTAATATAAACAATTATTATTATTATTATTATCATTATTATTATTATTATTATTTTTTTTTTTTAATTTGTTTTTTTTTACTTTTAATTTTAACGAACCACCATAATAAATAATTAGGGTAGTTTTAATTAAATAGTAATTAATTAATAGATCGCCAATCAACCCATAACACTTCAATAGTGTTACAATCATCATTATCAGGTTGTGTTGATAGTACTGTTATCCATGATTCTATTGATAGACATCCATAACGGTCAGCACCTCTGAGAAGTCGTCTGGACGAATCCAGAATCCAAAATTACATATACCACTCAGAAACTCACATAGGTACTATCACTCACCCACTCACTCACTGACTATCTCAAACACACACACAGACACACACGCTCATGCACCATCACATACACACACAGTAATATATTACTATAATTTGAAACCTTGAGAGATACGCGCGTGCGATACTTGTTTAATACGTAACGCTACACTGCTATTACGATGTAGGGTGTCTTTCATTGGATTGTAAGCGTGGCTTCCAACGTCACGTGTCCATTGGTCATGTGATAATTCAGTTACTTTTAAACTCCTTCTTTTGCACTGGAGCTTTGAAAAGATAACACCTATCTGTTTTCGACCCTCGCTCATAAGCGAAAGGACATAATCCTCACTTCTTTTCTACGAACAGAATAGAGACAACTTCAGCATAGTGCACCTTGCAATGGCAAACCATTCTGGCAAAAAATCGCTTAAAAATCTCCATTGTTTATTAAAGGACCCTCGTATGAGCAAATAATGTATACTAGGGTCATTCAACAAATTAGGGATATTTTGAAAGATATGTCTACATCCTGCTCGCGGTAGAGAGGTGGGGAAAATACATAGTATGGCACACAAATCTTAGTACCCGATGTTCCTAAGTACAAGTAAAGTCGTCGAGGTGGTCTAAAGTCGGTATCAGCCAGATAGCAAGGGAGTCTATCCCATTTTCACTGGCGCTAGATCAAGGAGATTGTTTTTGGCATCTGAAGCGCAGCGCCCATCAGCTCTTCACTTTGCTGCACATATCCCGGTGCTACTCATACGCTGAGTTGGCGAGGGCGGGTATCGAACCTGGAGCCTTAAGGTTCACAACTGGACACTCTACCGACTGAGCTAAATCGGTGCTATAAATAATGTATACGAGGGTCAATCAACAAGTAAGGAATATCTTTACAATTCTAATTACAAAATAAAAAAAAATGCTTCAACTCAGTGTTTATAATACAATAATAACAAAAATTAAAATTTGCGTTAATCTTACATTTTTTAATGACAAATTTATCTCCTCAACTAAAGAGCGCCCTATAAAACCTACGGCGACACCAAATATAAAAACAAGAAACAGTTTCAAAATTCTTATAAATCAATGACCGTCTCTTTGAAGACAGTCTCTCTTGTTATGTTCTGTTAAATACACGAATAGGTTTGTTGAGGAAGATATAAATACCACCATTTTTTTAAAAACAGAAATGGATATTTTGAAATGCAGCTCGAATGACATAACATAATTGATTGGGTTTTGAGTGAGGTAAGGACCAACGAGAATCAAATGCAAGATAACTGACCTATCTCAGTCGATCCACGTGCACTGGATTCATAATCAGTCATAATGATAACAGCGGAGAGTTTGGGAAATACATAGTATGGAACAAAAAGTCTCAGGCTGCTTACAGTACTCGATGTTCCAAAGTAGTCTTCCGTATGTCAGCATAAAATAACCCAACAAGGGTCGACATGCCGTAGAATCCAACCAACCAACTAAGTTAAACAAGATAAACTACGAGGTCTGAGTTGGTTGGTTGGTTGGTTCTAACAACATGTCCAACCATTGGGTCATTTTATGCTGAAGATGTTTTGTTTTATTCATTAGATGGGACCCTAACAGGTACTACCACTCTAAGTCAGAGTAGATCTGGGAGCAATGGTAATCAAGGGATGCTCCACATTCCCCGTCATACCCAGGACACCCTTAGCCAACGCCTTCTTGCTGAAGAATAATCAAACTAAGTTCCAATTACCGTCGAATTGGTAAGACACGGCAGCATGCGATTGTAACTTAATACAAACCCGTCTTGTTGCAATTCTACTGCAGAATGACAGGGTATTTATAAAACTCCACAAATTCATTGAAACCAGGCAGCCAATCAGAACTCAAGGAATGGAATCACCCAAATGCATGAATGGATCATTCTTGATTTTTATAAATACAGACTGTCTTGGACACTGCTTCAGTTGTGCTTAGCTAGTTGCTGTTATTCAAACCAACAGTAGACTAACTGACTTCAATACTTGCATATATATGATAAAGGTTTGGGGTTTGCCATTAGGGTAATATGATTGGAACAATCATATAGGTGCTAAGGCTGGACGTGACCAGCCGATTGATCGGATGGAACCTCTCCGACAGTCCGTCTAGCCAAAGTAAAAAAAACAAAGTGGAGTGTTGCATGTCATTGATTGCTCAGCCACCAGGGTTCTATTCTTAAACATCGTGGGTTGCCACCCACGGCCAATGTTGTATACCCTCTTCATTACTTCTTACTTCTAGTCGTCTTTTCTTCTGGCCGGCTTTGCTATTCTGATTGTCTTTTGATATATCTTCTAACATCTATCTTGGTCTGGTCTCTTCTAAGTTCTGGACTTTCTTGGGGACTTCGGGTCTGGTTTCTGTTAGGGATTTCTCCTTATCAGAAGCCCTGAGTCATTGTTTTACTTTGATGTTACTTTATTTTCAATCCCCAACACAGACATCTGCGCAGATCGACTTACCCTATCGGGCTCCTACTTGCTAAGTGACTGAAACTTACTCCTTAAACCGGAAGACAGGATCTTCTATGCCTTCTGGTTCTCACGATTTATCCCCGGAAGGCAAGGTGAAGGTGAGGTCAAGCGCCGTCACTCATCCTTCAAGGCCATCAGCTGCACTAATCGCCATTATGTTTCGACACTACATTATATAAGGTTATATATTATTAGGGATCCAATAATTATGTAACACCAACAGGTGGCTCCATTTAGGGGGAGGGTCTTACCACTCTACAGAGGTGCAGTCGGTGTATTCTAACGCCCCAGCCGACAGGGCGAACGGGGAATGGGATCCAGATTTCGTTAGATCTGTCTTATAAATGAGAAAAGCCGGCTTGCTTTGAAAATCGGCATTCTAAATTCTGACGTCTTGCTTTTTAAGTGTTCGGTATTTACTGTTTGAGACAATAAAAACCAGGAATTCGAATTGGGAAATTTCATTAAAGCACCCCCCCTTGAAAAGAGTCGCTCCTCATCCCTGCCACGTTCTCTCCTTCTCCTGGGCTAAGCTAGGTTTAGTAAGCACTATAATGCACTAATAGGTTTTTATTAGACTGTCGTAGTGAAGATCAGTGTTTTATTGGTTTTGTAATTTGTTTGATGTCTAGCTCCACTGGACAACAATGGCATTGGATAAATCTTGTGAGGTGAGAAAGGTGAACGGAACTATTTATGGTAAAGCAGGGATATAGGTCTGTGTAGTGAAGCAGAAATATAGGAGTTGGTTCTAGCCTGAAGAATAGGTTCTGCGAAGTAGTAGTTCGGTTTTGATAGCGTGGGAGACATTGGTGAGGGAGAAGTGAACACAACATAGGTGTACAGACATAAACACGCTACACATAAATACATCACACATTAAATATAGTATATATATATATATATATATATATATATATATATATATATATATAATATATATTGGCGCCTATATATACAATCTCTTCTTAGTAAATACTTATATGGGCCATATCTATTTGAATTGATTGAAGCCATTTCAGTTTTGAGTGAGAATCTGTCTCGCAACATATACACTCACAACAACCACACACCACACACATATATAATATATATTGGCACCTATATACATAAATCTTTTTCATAGTAAATACTTATATGAGAACCCATATCTCTCTAATTTTGTGACTTTATTGAACCCATTTCAGTTTTGTCTGTGATCTGTCTCGCCACATATATACAGGCACCAAGATAGACAGACACACACGTATATATATATACTTATGTATACATATATATATTATAAATATTATATCATATATATATATACACACACACACTCGCACACACACACACACATATATATATATATATATATATGTATATATATATATATATCATTAGTAAATACTTATGACAAACCATATCTATCTATGTGACTTGATTAGGCTATTTCAATTTTGATTGAGATCTGAATCGCCAAGCATCTCTCATGTACACACGCAAATAAGATTCTGGATAACATTACACTCATATGTAGATACAACACATACACACACACACACACATTATATATATACGCATCCATATTTATAGAGGCTGCTTAGTAAATACTTATATGGGAACCCATTATTTATCCGTCTATCTATGAGATTTGTCTCACTCTTCAACATACGATATACCACCATACACACTCATGACACACACGCACACACACGAGATCTGACATATACTCCTTCATATATATATATATATATATATATATATATATATATATATAATATATGTGTGTGTGTGTGTGTGTGTGTAAGTTGAAAAGGGAATTAATCTGACACAATGTTGAAAAGATAAATGAATAAAGGAAAGAAAATGTTGAATGGATAAAAATGGTTAAATGAAATGCCAACATGTGTTTCGGGCGTTTTAACTTCAAATATCAAACATTTTTCACTGAAGAAGACCGTTTGCCTTTGTATACTTAAATATTCTATATTTTTCTATTATTGTTATTTTATTTCATATTTAAAATAATAATAAATAGAATACAATGTGTACATGGACAAGCTTTCGGCCAAAACGTGTTGGCATTTCATTAAACCATTTTTATCCATTGAACATTTTCTTTCCTTTATTTATCCTTTCAATATATTGTCGAAATCATTTCCATGTTTCAACTTACATCTCTCTCTCTCTCTCTCTATATATATATATATATTATATAAATAATAATATATATATATATATATATATATATATATATACAATTGGATGTGTACGTTTTGTGTAGTTTGTGTGGTGTGTTGGTGTACGCACAAATCTGTATACATCCAATTATATATATATATATATATATATATATATATAATATATATATATATATATATATGGGTGATAATGCCCACTTGTTGGCTTTACCACTATTGACAGTTATTCTCCGGTGGTCTGCTCTCCACTGTTTACTCCTCTCGGCCTCTCCCTGTTACTCTCCTTCAAATAAAACCAAAATATAGTTATGTTTACGATCAAACATTTAGAAATATATCAACTTTCGGCATTAAATAGCCCATAAGAAGTTGATATGCCATTAAACCAATAAACTATATCACACCGGATCATAGTTATAATTACAACTAGGTATTTAAGATTAATCAAATTTCGGCATTAAATAACCCACAATCAGTTGATACGCCGTTAAACAACTAAACCAAAATATAGTTATGAGCAAACATTTACAAATTGATGAGATTACGACAGTAAAAGATCCACGAGGAGTTGATATGCCGTTAAAAAATAAACCAAATCAAACAAAAATGTAGTTATAATTACGATGAAACATTTACAAAGGAATTACATTTTAGCATTAAATAACCCATAAGTAGTTGATATGCCGTTAAACAAATAAGCCAAACCAAACCTGCACAAGCTTTCACCATTATAGACACTAACAAGAATATGCGGCCTCCGGGCGTAAGGATTTAAGTTTTGATGTAATGAAATATATTGAATTAGAAAGGCTAACGAAATTTAATAAGAACGCATATAAAAAGATCACACATACATAGGATTGATTTTAATACGTAGGAGAATAAAACAATATTAGTGATCAATCATCATCATCTTCAAGTCGCGCTGTTGGCACGGATATCCATGACAATCTCTCTCCATTCGTCCCTATCGCTCATCATTCTCGGGAGGTCCTCTATGCAGCATCCTGTATCCGCACAGAGCTGATCAATGTACGTCTTTGCTGGTCGGTCCATACTGGCGTGCCCATGTGCTGGCTTCCACTGGAGGACGTCGCTTATGAGTTCGTCCTTGCTTCTCCAGCAGTGTCCCGCGTGTCTTGCCCGTCTTACTCGGATGGTTTGGATGATATGTGGCAAGTGGCCGTACAGCTGCTTTCTCGTGGGGTACCGTTTCCACGTCTTGTTCAGGATCACCCGCACCATTCTTGTGCAGCTCCCATCTAATTTATTCTCTAGTCGCTTCGTTAGGATCCAGGTGGTGCAACCATACACCAGCACTGGCACAACAACAGCCTGGAAGAACTGTCTCTTTAACTTGTATGTGAGATTGGATTTCCATATGACCGATAATTTATTTATAGCGGCCCATGCCTTTCCTATACGTGCATTAACGTCGTTTTCTGTGAAGGAGATGTTACTGCCCAAGTATCTAAATTGTTCTACCGAGTTTAGAAGTTTGACATCGAGAAAAAGTGATCAATAACACCAAGTAATTATCTATTTAACCCGGATTTGTTAAAACCAGTATGCAGATTAACTACACCATGTAAATATGTAAACCATTATTTCGTTGTGATGTATAAGACACATTGCAGGATATTAAACGCACTAATAACATGGACTGTTTTGAAGCAAATCTAATTCAAGTTTTCATAGCGACATCGTTGATAAATAAGATTTATTCTATCAGTAGAACGTTCGGTTAGAAACCATAAGGTTCCTAGTTAAATACTGGCCCTCGCCAACTCAGTGTATGAGTAGCACAGGGAACTGTGCGGTAAAGTAAGGAGCTGATGGTAGGTGTGGCGCACCACCTCAGATGCAAAAACAATCTCCTTGCTCTAGCGCTAGTGAAAAGGGGTATATACTCTCTCGCTGATTGGCTGATACCGACATTAGGCCACCCGGACGACTTCACTTTTTACTTACTATGAATTAAATACTCATTGATAAACTTCTGCAATTGCTGAGGGTCTTGTGACGAAAGCAATGACGTAGTTTTTCAGTGACACACACATACACCGAATATCTATTATAATAAAAAATCACTTGTGTAATTAGTCTAAGGGTTCATGTTTTTAACTGAACTCTGTGGTACATCTACATCGTACGCGACAGGGATTCCTTTAAATATATATTTAGTCATATGTGTACACACATACACTCTTATGGGCAAGGTAAATATGAAAGAAATTTAGAAAAAATTAAATTAAATATAAATAAGTAAATAAACAAATAAATAAATAAAAATAATAATAATAATAATAATAATAATAATAATAATAATAATAATGACCACACAACAAAATGGTATATGCATAAACCAGAATCTGTTCTTGAGAAAAACGCACAAAATTCTCTGGGACTTTGAGAAAAACGGATCACCTTATCCCAGCAAGAAGGCCAGACCTAGTGTTGATAAACAAAAAGAAAGACTTGTCAACTGGTGGATTTTTGCAGTGCAGCAGATCACAGGGTGAAGTTAAAGGAAATGAAAAAATAGACAAATATCTGGACCTTGCCAGAAAACTGAAAAGTTATGGAATATGAAAGTGAAAGTGATACCAATTGTAGTTGGTGCACTTGGAACAGTCCCAAAGGGATTGGAAAGGGTTTGGAAAGTTTGGATATCAGAGGAAGGATTGAAACCATTCAGAACACTGCACTGCTGCAATCTGCCAGAATACTCAGAAGAGTCCTGGAGACCTGAGGAGACTTGCTGTCACTCAGACTCCAGTGAAAGACCATCAGCTAACACTGATGTGAAAACTCAAAAGGAGTAAATAATAATAAATGATTAAATAATTCATATTTCATCCAACACAAAATATTATACATCACCATGGCCACCAAACACAAATACGCTCTTTCATACGCACATACACACGTGGATACGGTCATTTATACATACACACGCGCGTGAATACGGTCATAACGTCACAGTCTACACGCATTTTCATGCACACGCGCATGACAACATACACACACGTACAAACAAACAAAACCCGCATTTACGTAAACATGCAACACGAGAATACAGTTATTAAAAAAAAATACCAACTGTAACATTTAAAAAAAAAATTAATTTAACTAAAAATGCCATAACAAGACGACAGCTACATCAGATCCAGTCTTCTTCTGAAAAAGAGATTTTATCTCGAAATATCAAGAATAAATACAGGTTAACAAACAACACCATTGTTACCTTAGTATTTTTTTTCACCGCCTTCAAAATCAACCTCCAAACCAATATATTTAGTCACTTTTATATTGAAGTGTAAATCTCACTATGTTTCATCACTTCTATTTAAATTAGACTTTAAAGTCTATTAGAAAATAATTGGCCTGTTTTATTCGTTTTGATTTTCTTTGTTTTATTCACAGGAGAGTTAACAGCGAGGGAAGAAACAAGCACTTCACACAAACAAACAAACAAAAACAAAGTAGAAAGAAAACCGTAGTGTTTGACAAGATCAAAACATCTGAGAACAAAGACCGTGTACAAAAGAAGACATATTTTTCTTTCAGTGGTGCGTTGTGAACTACAATAAAGATGAGAGATGCAAGGAATGGCAGATGTAGATCTGATAGGGGGGGGGTAGAAAGATAGAGAGGCTGTGGGGTGGGAGGGTGAGAGAAGAAAAAAGAGCAGCATCTCTTCTGGTAAAGAATCCATTACTAATGAGCCAGAGAGATGGTGCAGCGATGAAGAGGATCAAAAACCAAGAAAGATGGAGAGAGAGATAGAGAGAGGGTAGGGATGATTTTCTGTTGACGAGGAAATAAAAAGAAAGCGTTGCATTCTGGGAAAAAAGAGAGAGGCGAGTGTTTTTTTTTTCACGGTGCAATTTGTGATGTTTTGACAAATACCCCAGATCTTCAGTTGGGGCTATGCACAAATATATATATATATATATATATATATATATATATATATATATATATATATATGTGTGTGTGTATATATATATATATATATATATATAATATATATATATTTGTAAATATGTGTGCATATGTATCTATTGCGATGTTGTTCCAAATATAGAGCACTCATTTAACAAATGGGTTCAAAGGACATTGCCTCACTGATAAGATAAAACGAAAATTCTTCATAAGACAATCTAGAGTTAGAGATATGCATATATGGTGTACGCTCATATATATATAATATATATATATATATATATATATATATATATATATGAATATATATGAATTTAACATTTTTGAAAAAACAATGATGTTAATAGTTTGCTGACAGAATCTGTTTCGACCGTTTTAATAGAGCGGTCTTCATCATCGAACTTGGGAACCTCCATGTCGAACTCGGGAGTCTTCATGTCCTAATCGGGAACGTCCCGAGTTTGAAGAGAGGGTTCCCGAGTTCGAGAAGGTTCCCAAGTCCGACGAAGTAACTGAAGAAGGCTGGAGGTAACATCGGTCAAAACTGTGTAGATAACAATAAAGATGAGGACAATAGTCCGAATAATACAAATTATCAAACCTCATCTGAAAAATTCAGAGAAATTCAAGGGATACAGTAAGCCTATTTTAAACCTCGCCGACAGGACGTTGGGGAGATATCCGTGCTACTAATGTGACATGAAGATCAATTATATACCAAAAACCGGCCAATAAAACAACCCTGGTGATTTTCCTCGGTTCTTTTGAATCAAAGGTTAACCGTTAAATCTGAATATACTACACTATATAACAAAATGAATAGGCTACGCAATTTATTATGTAACACAAGGGATACAGTCAGTCTATTCTAAGCCTCGTCGATAGGACGTTGGCTTAACATTATCACAACGGAAGGTGCCAATTTTCTTCTTTTTTTGTATAGCAGTTTTATAATTTCAGTGAACGGCTCGCAAATACACAATTACAGATTTAACTCGCTTATGAGTTTGTCCTTGCTTTTTCATAATATACTACACTATATTACAAAATGAATAGGCTACGCAATTTTTTTTCATAATATACTACACTATATTACAAAATGAATAGTCTACTCAATTCATTATGTAACACAAGGGATACAATCAGTCTATTCTATGCCCGACGACAGGACATTGTTCGCTTAACATTATCACAACGGAAGGTGCCATTTTTTTTTTGTATAGCAGTTTTATAATTTCAGTGAACGGTTCGCAAATTTCCATAATATACTACACTATGAATAGGCTACGAAATTGATTATGTAACACAAGGGATACAGTCGATCTATTCTAAGCCCGACGTCAGGACGTTTCTCGCTTAATATTACCACAAAGGAAGGTGCCAATATTTTTTTGTATAGCATTTTTATAATTTCAGTGACAGGTTCACAAATACACAGCTTTAACTCGCTTATGAGTTTGTCCTTGCTTTTCCATAATATACTACACTATATTACAAAATGAATAGACTACGCATTTCATTATGTAACACAAGGGATACAGCCAGTTATTCTAAGCCCCGACGACAGGACGTTGTTCGCTTAACATTATCACAACGGAAGGTGCCATTTTTTTTTATAGCGGTTTTATAATTTCAGTGAACGGTTTGCAAATACACAATTACATATTTAACTCGCTTATGAGTTTGTCCTTGCTTTTCCAATATATACACTATATTACAAAATGAATAGTCTACTCAATTCATTATGTAACACAAGGGATACAATCAGTCTATTCTAAACCCCAACACAAGACGTTGTTCGTTAATATTATCACAACGGGAAGTCCAAGTTTTTTTTTTTTTTTTTTTGTATAGCATTTTTATAATTTCAGTGACAGGTTCGCAAATACACAATTACAGATTTATAAAACCTGACAAATTGAATGACGCCTTGAACACATCTTGAATTACGCTGAATAAAAACAGATATTAAATTCATTTTACTGCAACGCAAAAAGCTGTAACTTCGTTATTTATCACGTTGCGTTCGCTGCAATTCTCTTCCAACTTCTTGAAGCTGTTTCACTGAACGGAAAAGGTTTTAAATTCATATAAAGAAATGATCGACAAGAAAATTATGATTGACGCAGAGGAGAGTTTTGGTTTAGGATTTACGGCTGACAAAATGAATAAATAAATAAAGAAAAAGAAAAAAAGAAAAAGGAAAGAAAAGAAAAGAAAGTTTTAAAACACAAATAATTCCCTCCATAAAATTGAATTCCATTTTTTCCCGCCTCTTTTTACGCCCAAAAACAATGAATAAAACCGATAGCGAGAAATGAATTTTCGACTATATTTTGAGAGCAGTTCAAGCATTTTATGATGCGAGATTATATTATTTTTATCAATTCTTCATTATATATTTAATCTAAGTCTTTTTTATTCTTTATTTTTTTTACAGCCACGGAGATGAGGTTATGTGAAGGGGTTGTCTGTTACGCAGTTTTAATATCTACTTAAATTAATGAGTTAGATGGGGAGGTTGGGTAACCACATTGGACTTGTTCGTGACAAACTAACCTAGGTAATGTCCATGGCTCTATTCTCTCACTATCTATTACTATTCACTATCTATCTATCTATCTATCTATCTAATTATCTCTCTTATTATACGTTCTTTTCTCTCTCTCTCTCTCTCTCTCTCTCTCTCTCTCTCTCTCTCTCTCTTCTCAGTGGTACGAGGTTGGACAATAAATTCGACGTGTAAACATTAGATCAATTCTGTTTAATGTTCAATCTATAGATAGTTTTATTTCTCATGAGCATACGTTCTTTCTATGTACTGTATTCTTTCATTCTCTATTCTCAAACTCTCTTCTGTTTTCTTTCTCTCTCTTTTCTCTCTCTCTCTCTCTCTCCTCTCTCTCTCCTCCTCCTCTTACTTCTCACTCCTAATTATATCTTTTTCTCTCGTTCAGTGTGTACGAAGTTAACCAATATAATGAATAGTGCAATATGTTCAATCTATGTGATTGATATTTACTGTTGGATCAAATCTCCCTCTTCTCTCTCTCTTTCTTTCTTTTCTCTCTCTTCTCCCTCTCTTCCTTTTCTTTCTCTCTCTCCTCTCCCCCTCTCTCTCTCTCTCTCTATATATTATATATATATATTATATATATATATATACTTCAATAAATAAAGGAAAAGACTTTAAATTTGATTCATTTATTGTAATGAAGCAAATTTAAAGTCTTTTCCTTCATTTATTGAATATTTTACTTTGACCGTCCACTCACGCACATTGGGCTCTCACTACGGTTTAACTGTATCACTACGGTTAAACCACTCATGGAAAGATCCTAACTACCAGGATATATACATATATATCCCAATAAGAGTAAAAAGTTATATATATATATATATATATATATTATATATGGTGTGTGTGTGTGTGTGTGCGTGCGCGCGTGTGTGTGTGTATCACATTTTTACTCCTATTAGGCGTCCCTTCATGGTTAGCAAACTGGTCCCGCAGATTCATTACTACTGAATAGCAAGCTCCGGCGTATTAACGCAATATGTAATGTAACACTTTTATCTATCTATCTATCTATCTATCTATATATATATATATATATAATATATATATATATATATATATATCAGTCATCCACAGACACGTGTTTCGAAGTTTACTTTTCATCAGAGCGCTCGACTTTTAACAGCTAGATGTAGCCGGAATCGAAACCCGACAGAATTTTCGTCTGCCAAGTTCCTTAGCCTTGCGGCTATCAGCGTCTGTCAGTCTGGGGTGAACAATTAATTATTTCAAAATAGTTCAATATGTAAAAAAGTATAATAATCTTGATTTAACTCTCTGGCTCTTTTGTTTTCTTTCTTTCCTTCTTTTCATTATGTTCGATTGAAACAGATCAACATTATCGCTTCCGAGCGCTTACCCCTCTCTCTATCTTACCCGTACATTCTTTCTTTCTTTCTCAGTATATTTTGTCGGTATGTTGTTTTTCTTCCCCTTTTTTCTTTATGATAAAAACGGAATGGTCCATTATTTAGCTGAGGTGACGGCACACATAAGAAATAAGAATTTGGCGGATAATCACTAACAGATAATTAGGATTTACATTTTTGCATTCCCTCTTGGACGATCTCATTTTTAACCAGAGGTGTTGCAAGATGATAACAGTCGTACTTTTAAGGAACACACACACACACACACACACACACACATATATATATATATATATAATATAATAAAATAAATATATAAAGGTTTTACATATCTATTTATTTGATGACAAAGGAACATTTACGAACATTTTGGTTTCATGCGTCAACAATCATCAGGTGAACATGTTACAAATGCAAGGAAAATCGAAAAATTGCAAAAATTTTCGGATAATTCAATAGACATAGGATGTGTATGATTGGATGAAATGTTATGCGTA
>CM042170.1:47593439-47603439 GCA_023376005.1 Doryteuthis pealeii
TATGATGATATTGAAGCTTCTATTCAGGAAGGGGAGAAGGAAGATAAAGTGTAAACTGTGTTTCCATTGTTTTATTGCGCCGGTGAGCTAATTATTTAAGGCAATACTTCTTTCTTTAAATATCTGCCGCAATTTTACCGCGCTGTGGGAAGGTGTATGGGGGGGGGCATGAACAACTTTAACCGCAGCGGCGATTCAAGACGCGCCGGCGAGCAATTCGGCTTTGAAAACGATCCGTGCACAATTCTAGAATGGTCATTGAGCTGATGCAAAGTAGACGACCCGTGAATTCGTTGGGCTCCTGTTGAAACCGTAGTGCGTGGTGATATTGACGCTTCCATCGAAAAAGACTTTTTGGCTATGATGATATTGATGCTTCTATTCAGGAAGGAGTGAAGGATTCTAACGTCTGTCCATAATGATATTGATATTTCTATTTAGAAAGAAGTGAAAGATTCTAAATAGCATTTTATAGTTAAGAGCTGTCCATAATGATATTGATGCTTCTATTTCAGGTGTGAAGATTTCTAACGTCTGTCCATGGTTATATTGAGACATCTATTTAGGAAGGAGTAAAGAATTCTAACATCTGTCCCTGATGATATTGATGCTTCTATTCAAGAAGGAGTGAAGGATTCTAATATCTGTCCATGATGATATTGAAGCTTCTATTCAGGAAAGGGTGAAAGATTCTAAAATCTGTCCACGATGATATTGATGCTTCTATTCAAGAAGGAGTGAAGGATTCCAATTAGCATTTCATAGTTAAGAGCTGTACATGATGATATGGATGCTTCTATTCAGGAAGGAATGAGGGATTCTAACGTCTGTCCATGATGATAGAGATATTTCTATTTAGGAAAGAGTGAAGGGTTCTAATTAGCATTTCATAGTTAAGAGCTGTCCCTAATGATATTGATGCTTCTATTTCAGGAGTGAAGGATTCTAACGTCTGTCCATGGTGATATTGAGACATCTATTTAGGAAGGAGTAAAGAATTCTAACATCTGTCCCTGATGATATTGATGCTTCTATTCAAGAAGGAGTAAAGGATTCTAATATCTGTCGATGATGGTATTGATGCTTCTATTCAAAAGGGGTGAAAGATTCTAACATCTGTCGATGATGATATTGATACTTCTATTCAGGAAGGAGCGACGGATTCTAATATCTGTCCATGATGATATTGATGCTTCTATTCAGGAAGGGGTGAAGGATTTTAACATCTGTCCATGATGATATTGATACTTCTATTCAGGAAGGAACGAAGGATTCTAATATCTGTCCATGATGATATTGAAGCTTCTATTCAGGAAGGGGAGAAGGAAGATAAAGTGTAAACTGTGTTTCCATTGTTTTATTGCGCCGGTGAGCTAATTATTTAAGGCAATACTTCTTTCTTTAAATATCTGCCGCAATTTTGCCGCGCCGCGGGAACGTGTATGTGTCCGATTGTGTGGGACAGGAACAACTTTAACCGCAGCGGCGATTCAAGACGCGCCGGCGAGCAATTCGACTTTGAAAACGATCCGTGCACAATTCTAGAATGGTCATTGAGCTGATGCTAAGTAGACGACCCGTGAATCCGTTGGGCTCCTGTTGAAACCGTAGTCCGTGATGATATTGACGCTTCCATCGAAAAAAGGACTTTTTGGCTATGATTATATTGATGCTTATATTTAGAAAGGAGTGAAGGATTCTAATTAGCATTTCATAGTTAAGAGCTGTCCATGATGATATTGATGCTTCTATTCAGGAAGGAGTGAGGGATTCTAATTAGCATTTCATAGTTAAGAGCTGTCCATGATGATATTGATGCTTCTATTCAGGAAGGAGTGAGGGATTCTAACGTCTGTCCATGATGATATTGATGCTTCTATTCAGAAAGGAGTGAGGGATTCTAACGTCTGTCCATAATGATATTGATATTTCTATTTAGAAAGAAGTGAAGGATTCTTATTAGCATTTCATAGTTAAGAGCTGTCCCTAATGATATTGATGCTTCTATTTCAGGAGTGAAGGATTCTAACGTCTGTCCATGGTGATATTGAGACATCTATTTAGGAAGGAGTAAAGAATTCTAACATCTGTCCCTGATGATATTGATGCTTCTATTCAAGAAGGAGTAAAGGATTCTAATATCTGTCCATGATGATATTGAAGCTTCTATTCAGGAAAGGGTGAAAGATTCTAACATCTGTCCACGATGATATTGATGCTTCTATTCAAGAAGGAGTGAAGGATTCCAATTAGCATTTCATAGTTAAGAGCTGTACATGATGATATGGATGATTCTATTCAGGGAGGAATGAGGGATTCTAACGTCTGTCCATGATGATAGAGATATTTCTATTTAGGAAAGAGTGAAGGGTCCTAATTAGCATTTCATAGTTAAGAGCTGTCCATGATGATATTGATACTTCTATTCAGGAAGGAGCGAAGGATTCTAATATCTGTCCATGATGATATTGATACTTCTATTCAGGAAGGAGCGAAGGATTCTAATATCTGTCCATGACGATATTGATACTTCTATTCAGGAAGGAGCGAAGGATTCTAATATCTGTCCATGATGATATTGAAGCTTCTATTCAGGAAGAGGAGAAGGAAGATAAAGTGTAAACTGTGTTTCCATTGTTTTATTGCGCTGGTGAGCTAACTATTTAAGGCAATACTTCTTTCTTTAAATATCTGCCGCAATTTTGCCCGGCCGCGGGAACGTGTATGTGTCCGATTGTGTGGGGCAGGAACAACTTTAACCGCAGCGGCGATTCAAGACGCGCCGGCGAGCAATTCGACTTTGAAAACGATCCGTGCACAATTCTAAAATGGTCATTGAGCTGATGCTAAGTAGACGACCCGTGAATCCGTTGGGCTCCTGTTGAAACCGTAGTCCGTGATGATATTGACGCTTCCATCGAAAAAAGGACTTTTTGGCTATGATTATATTGATGCTTATATTTAGAAAGGAGTGAAGGATTCTAATTAGCATTTTATAGTTAAGAGCTGTCCATAATGATATTGATACTTCTATTGAGGAAGGAGTGAAGGATTCTAATTAGCATTTCATAGTTAAGAGCTGTCCATGATGATATTGATGCTTCTATTCAGGAAGGAGTGAAGGATTCTAACGTCTGTCCATGATGATATTGATGCTTCTATTCTGAAAGGAGTGAGGGATTCTAACGTCTGTCCATAATGATATTGATATTTCTATTTAGGAAGAAGTGAAGGATTCTTGTTAGCATTTCATAGTTAAGAGCTGTCCATAATGATATTGATGCTTCTATTTCAGAAGGTGTGAAGGATTCTAATGTCTGTCCATGATGATATTGATGCTTCTATTCAAGAAGGAGTGAAGGATTCTAATATCTGTCCATGATGATATTGAAGATTCTATTCAGGAAGGGGTGAAAGATTCTAACATCTGTCCACGATCATATTGATGCTTCTATTCAGGAAAGAGTGAAGGATTCTAATTAGCATTTTATAGTTAAGAGCTGTCCATAATGATATTGATGATTCTATTCAGGAAGGAGTGAAGGATTCTGACGTCTGTCCATGATGATATTGATGCGTCTATTCAGGAAGGGATGAAAGATTCTAACATCTGTCCATGATAATATTGATGCTTCTATTTAGGAAGGGGTGAAGGATTCTAATTAGCATTTCATACTTAAGAGCTGTCCATGATGATATTGATGCTTCTAATCAGGAAGGAGTGAGGGATTCTAACGTCTGTCCATGATGATATTGATATTTCTATTTAGGAAGGAGTGAAGGATTCTAATTAGTATTTCATAGTTAAGAACTGTCCATGATGATATTGATACTTCTATTCAGGAAGGAGTGAGGTATTCTAACATCTATCGATGATAATAATGGTGCTTCTATTCTGGAAGGAGTGAAGGATTCTAATTAGCATTTCATATTTAAGAGCTATCCAAGATGATAGTGATGCTTCTATTCAGGAAGGAGTGAGGGATTCTAACGTCTGCCCATGATGATATTGATATTCTATAAGTAAAGACAAAAAGCTTAAAAATCGGCTATTAAGTGATTATGGTCCATTTCCACCCATGAGTATCTGAAGACCCTCTGAGTTTCGTCAGATCCCGTTCTTTATTGAAAATGGTATACAAGTAATTTCAGCTTACTTTTGTACATTCTCTCCCAATCCCAATGATGGTATAATTAAACATTGAGCTCTCAACTCAGTCCTGATTTTTCAACACCGTACAGTTGGATTTAGCTTAGAATCATCCTAATACCAAATTACTTGGTACCCCACCAAAGAATATAGTTGTGTCTAGCCACACTGAATAGGCCTGAAACGCCGAAACACGTGTCTGTGGATGGCTTATTAATATATGCTTCCATAAATTTTGTATGAGCTATCTAATTGGTAATTTAAATTAACTCTCACTACTAAGCATATAAGCAATGATCGTTTATCTGAAAATTTGATCTCTCAGTGACCGTAAAATACATAAAAAGACCTATGTACTTAATAGTTTAAAAACACCAGTCCCCGCTACAGCTGTCAGTGGACGAGGGGATAAGATATCAGGCTGCCAAACGGTCAGTCTGAATTTGACCCTAGCCAAAGATAGTTGTGTCTAGCCACACTGAATAGGCGTGAAACACCGAAACACGTGTCTGTGGATGATATATATATATATATATATATATTATATATATAATATATATATATATATATATATATAAAGTGGACAAACAATCTGTCTGAGATGGCGATAGCCGAAAATGTTTGGGGGATTATGTGCTTAATTGAAGTCATACCTAATTTGAAAATTAATTAGTTATAATTAAATGAATTAGGCGTGCATATCAGTTTGTTTACGCCTTACATTTAAACCGATATGCACGCCTAATTCATTTAATTATAGCTAATTAATTTTCAAACTAGGTATGACTTCAATTAACTACATAATCCCCCAAATATATATATATATATATATACTGATATATATGTATATATGTATATATATGTATATATGTATATATATTGTTTTTGTATGCAAAGAGCGGGACGGAGGACTTCGAGTATAGCCAGTTGCAATTCATTGGATGAGGATGCCGAAATCGACAACATTTAGGGCTTATAAGCTGCAGCAAATCAGGATTGTCCGACAGGTGTCGCCCAATGGTAGAGGGTGAATATGAATTACTTGGTGGAGAAGAGTGGTCAAAGTTGTTGTTACGGATATATGATGGAATGTGTTGGTTTATTCTGACCTCCAATCTTTGGGTAGTGCGCCAAATGTAGCAAACATCGCATTTATATTGGAATTTATAGACTAAGTAACTTTTTTCATGGGGGGTTACAGGGTTTAAGATTGGTGGAAAGAGCGTGTCAGATTTTAGAACAATTCGCAACTTGACAGAATTAAAACAACGGTGGACAGACTGTTCGATGCGCTCAAGTAATTGCCACGATGTGTTGCCAATCCACGACAACTTTAGATATACAGGACACTTTTCAGGTCCAAATCTATATATATATATATATATATATATATATATATATATATATATATATATATATATATTTAAGAATTTGTTTTGGGATGAAACAAACAAATCACAGTGCTCAACCATAAATTTGTAGGAGCTTTATTTATTTTTAAAATATGATTTCGGATATATTATTCAATAAAAGAATGCATTTTCAATAAGGGAAACTACCCCCCCCCAAATAAGTAAATTGAAAAATGTGCAGGATTTAACATCAGAAAATTTGAAAAGACATACATATTTTAACATATGAAATTGATTAAAATAAGCACAATTAAAAACAAATTTTCAAAGGGTTAAAGGGAGATAACTTTACGAATTTTTATAAAATACAGGAATTAAAAAAAAATTAAAAAATACAATCGAATACACAAGGAGCGTCTGCAATAATCAACCGACGTAATTTGCGATCCATAAACATAACAACACAACATCTCTTCAAAGAAACAGCAGGAGCAACCTGACGATGGTGAAATAACCAGAAACCTGGGTAGTTACTTATGAAAAACTTTTATATTTAAAAAATTCAGCAAATAAATAAATAAATAAATAAATAAATATATATATATATATATATATATATATATATATTCACTATCAGCAGATCTTGCTTTTTGAACAAAAATAATGAAGGTTTTATTTATATTCGAGAAGATAATTAAAAAATGAATTTTAAATTGTACCAGCATGGATTTTTTGGCATTTAATATTTTAGAAAAGAGACAATATTTCTTCAGAGTGTCTGTGTACTTTTTTTTTTGACGCCCTACCAGGCTGGATCAACGCAAGTTTTTTTAACGTAGGGATTTTAATTGGGCATCCTGCGAGGGTCCAATTCACAATAATTCAATAATAATGTCTCTGCGGAACTAAATTTTGCCCCCCACCTCAATCCTCTACCCAGGCGACGCCGGGTGGCTGCTTCTAGTTCTCTTCTAAACCAAAGATATCAGGATTTTATTATTGCCTCGAGAATATTACGACGAAATGAGATAAATATTGTATTTATTTAACGAATGTGTACACAATGAGAACCTTCTTCTCGTTGAACGAAGTGATAAAATAAATTGTTAAAAATAATTGAGTTAATCAAACGAAAAAATTAACTGAAATTAATATGAATAAATAAAAAAAAATCTTCAAATAAAAAAGGGTGCGTAAAAAAACTGACTTGGTGAAAACGAAAAGCGAATCCTGGGAAATACGCGATCAATTGATATTATGTCGGTTATTCGTCTAAAATAAACAGGGAAAAGAAAGAAAACAGAAACAAGATCTTTAAAAAAACAATAAACAAAATTAAAAAAAAAAACAAAACCGCGAAAATAAAAATGAATGAATAAATAAATGAATAAACAAATAAATAAATAAAATAAATAAAATAAATGATAAAAATCAAATCAAACAAAAATGATCGATAAAATCACAGAAAAAAAGAACCAAAAACAAAACGAAACGAAACAGAAAATTAATGTATGCGTTTCCTTTGTTCGATTTTTCAATATGGCGGCTCTAAATTAAATTTATTTGTACGACAATGATTGCAATCTTCAGAGGAAATTACAAAATGAAAAGAGAAAAAAAAACGACAAATTTAAAAAAAATAACAATAAAACTGAAAGGGGACAAAGTTTATGAGTGAAATCTTCATTGTAACACTTGTTTTATTTTATGAAGATATTTTCATGTGTTTATTCATGTATTTGCGATTGTCGTCTGTTTTACGTTGAATTTTGCCGCCATTTTTATTATCATTAGTATTATTATTATCTATGTATTAATATTCGTGTTTCTTATTTGCACAATCGTTATCATCTTGCAACACCCTCTTGTTAAAACTGAGACTGTTCAAATCGTCCAAGATAAAATGCAACAATGTAAATCCTAATTATCTGGTAGCACTCAACCACCAGCTTCTTATTTCTTATGAGTGTCGTCACCCCAGTTGAATAATGGACCATTCCGTTTTTATTATCATCTATATATTGATATTCGTGTTTCTTATTTGTACAACCGTTATCATTTTGCAACACCCTCTTGTTAAATCTGAGACTGTCCAAATCATCCAAGATGAAATGCAAATATTCAAATCCCGTTTATCTGGTGTTGCTTATCCGCCGAATTCTTATTTCCTATGAGTGTCGTTACCTCAATTGAATAATGGACCATTCCGTTTTCATTATAAAGAAAAAAGGGAAGAAAACGGAGATACTACACAGAACAAATATTATAAGAAAAAAAAGAGACTAGGGGAAAGATAGAGAGGGGATGAGCCCGAGGAAGCGATAAAGCTAATCTCTTTCAATGGAACATAATGTAAAGATGAAAATCAGAAAAGAAAGAGAAAAAAGAACGAGAGCGAGTTAAATCAAGAGTATTGTACTTTTTACATATTGAACTATTTTGAAAAGTAATCATATCAAACTTTGTAATAATTAAATTATCATACTGTGGTATATCCACAGGTCCTGCTAGTCAAGATCATTATACTTTTTACATATTGAACTATTTTGAAAAGTAATCATATCAAACTTTGTAATAATTAAATTATCATACTGTGGTATATCCACAGGTCCTGCTAGTCAAGATCATTATACTTTTTACATATTGAACTATTTTGAAAAGTAATCATATCAAACTTTGTAATAATTAAATTATCATACTGTGGTATATCCACAGGTCCTGCTAGTCAAGATCATTATACTTTTTACATATTGAACTATTTTGAAAAGTAATCATATCAAACATTGTAATAATTAAATTATCATACTGTGTTATATCCACAGGTCCTGCTAGTTTATGATATTTACATTAATCTCTATAACATTTTATAGTGGTTTAAAGGTTGTCGGTTAATGGTTTTAGAAACGGTTGTTATGGTACCGAAAGTGTTAATCACAGTTATTCTAATTGCTGTTTTCAAATCCAATCTCGATTCAAGTTTCAGCTTACCATTGGTCAATCTTTTATAGCTATTTTTCCCCTGATTTATTTTTACTTCCACGGGTCCTAGAAACAAAAAAAGCTCTCTTTTGTACTTCCAGGTGTCTTCTAATTGAATGCAAAATTTCAAGAATATTGATAAAGATTAGCCACTTAGATTTTCCAAATAAATGTAGAGTGTAAAATGTATTCTCGGAAAAAAATTCCTATCACGCATTTTCGGTTTTTTGAAGCAAAATGCGTTTTTAACTTGCTGTAAAAAAATATTATATTAGTTATTATTATTATTATTATTATTATTATTATTATTATTATTATTATTATTCACTCCTTTTGAGTTTTCACATCAGCGTTAGCTGATGGTCTTTCACTGGAGTCTGAGTGACAGCAAGTCTCCTCATGTCTCTAGAACTCTTCTGAGTATTCTAGCAGATTGCAGCAGTGCAGTGTTCTGAATGGTTTCAATTCTTTCTCTGGTTTCCAAACTTTCCAAACCCTTTTCCAATCCTTTTGGGACCATTCCAAGTGCACCAACTACAATTGATATAACTTTGACTTTCATATTCCATAACTTTTTCAGTTCTCTGGCAAGGTCCAGATATTTGTCCACTTTTTCATTTTCCTTTATCTTCACCCTGTGATCTGCTGGCACTGCAAAATCCACCAGTTGACAAGTTCTTTCTTTTTTGTTAATCAACACTAGGTCTGGTCTTCTTGCTGGGATAAGGTGATCCGTTTTTATTTCAAAGTCCAGAGAATGTTATTATTATTATTATTATTATTATTATTATTATTATTATTATTATTATTATTATGTGGTTATATCAGTGCTGCTGTATGGCTGCACCACTTGGGCCCTAACGAAGCGCCTCGAGAAAAAGCTGGATGGGACCTGCACAAGAATACTGCGTGCAGTCTTGAACAAGTCCAGGAAACGGTACTCCACAAGGAGGCAGCTGTATGGTCACCTGCCCCCCACCCCCGTCTCACAAACCATCCGAGTAAGACGGACTAGGCATGAGGGGCACTGCTGCAAGGACGAGCTCATAAGCGACGTTCTCCTGTGGAAGCCAACACATGAGCATGCTAGTGTGGGCCGCCCAGCAAGGACTTACATTAACCGACTATGCATGGATGCTGGTTGCTGCGCAGAGGAGCTCCCAGAGGCAATGAATGATAGGGAAGGTTGGCGAGAGATTGTCATGGATATCCGTGCTGCCTGCGCGACATGATGATGATTATTATTTGTAGTAATGTTATCATTGCTTATTTACTTTGTAGTAACATGCACATTTATTCAGCTTTATGGATACGAAAAGTTCAGGGAGACACAATAAGAATTAAAAAACGCAAGTGTAAAAAGAGGAAAAGAAACAAAGCTGTGGTCTAGCATAGTTGTACCCCCCTGGATCAGCCACCTAAATATACACATATTCACCCAACACCTCCGCACAAGTAGGATGTGACACAAGGTCAATATATTATGAGGTGTTTTACAGGTTTTAATTTAGACTTCCTT
>CM042170.1:47613439-47633439 GCA_023376005.1 Doryteuthis pealeii
CGTTTGGAACTAAAAAAAAGCCTTTCAAACATCGATTTGATATAAATCCCTCTGTTCATATCTATCTATGTATATATATATATCACTCTATACATATCTATCTCTTTATCCATCAGTCTTTCTCTCCTCTCTCTCTCTCTCTGTTATATATATATATATATATATACACACACACTATATTATATATATATATATTATATATATATATATTATATATATATATATATATTGAAAAGGTGGAATGAAAACATCACACAATGCTGTTAAAGAAGAAAACAATTTATAATATAATATAATTTATAATATAATTTATAAAACAATTTATAATATAATATAATTTATAAAACAATTTATAATATAATATAATTTTTCTTCTTTAACAGCATTGTGTGATGTTTTCATTCCACCTTTTCATTCTCATATTGTCGGATTCATTTCCTTTCTTTTAACTTATATATATATATATATATATATATATATACATATATATATGACTATTCAGATTTATTGTTTTATCTAATTATGTCACTTTATTCATATCTATCTATCTCAATCTGTTCATATCTATCTATTTCAATCTGTTCATACCTATCTGCCTATCTCCCTAAATCTATTCGTACCTATCTATTTATCTTACTCAATCTCTACATACCTATCTATTTCAGTATGTTTATATGTATGTACTTATCAATTGCTTGTTTTTTGTTTGTTTGCCTATTTTCTTACATTCTCTGTTCTTGTCCATCTTTGTGTGTTCATATCTCTCTTTCACACACTCTCTCTCTCTCTTCCCCCTCTCTCTCTCGCTATATATATATATATATATATGTATATATAATATATATATATTATAATTAATAAGTCATTCACAGACACGTGTTTCGGTGTTTCACGCCTCCCCAGTAGGCTAGACACAAAACTATCCCTGGCTAGAAGCGAACACCCACTGACTACTTGCTAATCTGATTATTAACCTCTCAGCACTTTGACAGCTGCTGTAACGGGGCTGGTTTTAAAACTATTAAATACATATGTTTGTTTACATATTTCACGAACACAGAAAGATCTAGTTTGCAAGCAAACGATCATTTCTTATATGCTTGGTATTTGAAAGATATATATATATATATATATATATATATATATATATATAATTATATAGCCAATTTCTTTTTAGTTAAAATATTACAAAACCACTTAGTAGTCCTCCGTAGAAAATGATTTTCCAAATAATGTTTAACATACAAACCATCAGCCAATGAAAATCCATTAACTTTTAAAAAAATCTTATACAAGTGACTTTACTGCCTTAATTGACAAACAACAAGTACTATGCCTATTTCCTGAGTCAAGAATCATTTACATTATTAATTCGAACATAACGGGTATGTCAAATATATTCCTTAAATAATAGTCTATTTGAGCACTTAAATTCATTCTTAAAAACAGAAGTATCTTTATTTTCTTTTCTATAATCCAAGCAACACACACACACACACACACACACACACACACATATATATATATATATATATATATATATATATTTTAACAATGGAAAGGAGTAACCTACTCGAGTTTCATTGATTGATTCTTCAGGGTTATATTAGTTAAATTAATCGAGTTTTCGATTAATCTTAGATGGTATAATACATGTCCGTTGGAATGGGATTTATCCTTAATAGACGAACCTCTGGACACTGTGCGCTTCCAACGATCGTACTCATACCCACCGGTAAGTTACTACTTATACATTAACAAACATATATATATATGATAAGTTGTAAACAACGGTATGTTTGGAATGGCTTTTTTGCCGACAATTTTTGGGAGAATATGTGCTTAATTGGAACGACTCCAATTAAGCCATATTCTCCCAAAAATTGTCGGCAAAAAAGCCATTCCAAACATACCGTTGTTTACAACTTATCATATATATATATATTTGTTAATGTATAAGTAGTAACTAATTTTGAAAATTAATTAATTAATAATGAATTAGGCGGGAATGCCTATTTAAATGTATGGCTAAACAAATCGAGAAAAATCAATCTCTGTATGTACATTTCGGCCTATTAAAATCACGCACAGGGCGCCTTCCTATCTATAGCTCTGCTGATGAAGCCTAATAGGCCGAAATGTACATACAGAGATTGATTTTTTCTCGATTTGTTTAGCCATACATTTAAAAAAGGCATTCCCGCTAATTTCATATTAATTAAACTAATTTTCAAAATTAGGACTTTCCAATTAAGCACATATTCTTCCCATATATATATATATATATATATATACTAATATATAAATATATATATATATATAGAATATATATTATATCCATCAATTTGAAAGGCAATATGAGAAATAGTGGAGAAAATGGAGAGTTTATATTGAGCTCTGACATTGAGTTCATTTGTATTTTGTAGGTTAGACAAGTAGTACATTAACTAATATTAACAAGAAAAGAACAATAAAACAGCTGTAACAAAAGATACCTGCAATTAACTTTGCACAACAAGTCTACATCTACATTTGGTAATCCTATTGGTAAGTACTGAAAATGCTGCTTACCATAAATATTTTGTTGCACCTTTTGAGACAACAATGGATACACAGAATGCCCGCCAATATTTCGGAAGTGGTAGCTTTTTAAACTGAATTTTCATAGCTATGTGATCGTAAGTAGAAATACGATTCTGTGCTAATTGGAGACTATGAATTTTCTAGACACCCTTGCAGCATGTTGTGGATCCCTGTGATCTCTTAATCACAGTTTGAAAAAATATATATAAATACATATCTAAAATGTGTGTAGAATTGTTTCTGTTATCTTTAACAGAAACAATTCTACTTACATTTGTAAGCATCTAGACAAACAGATACGGGTGCATAGACACAGAAACAGAGACACAGACACACACACACACACACACACACACACACACATATATATATATATATATATATATATATATATATGTTTGAAATACTCTAGACTTAGCGCAGGATGGCGTCGTCAGTTATGTTATTGGCTGGTTTCATAGGGGGGTTTCGGGTCTTTCAACATAATACCCCTCTCAGCCAGCCAGACCACGTTGGAGCCGATCAAACTCCAACAAAGAAAATAATATATATATATATATATATGTGTGTGTGTTGTGTGTGTGTGTGTGTGTGTGGCGTAATGGTTAAAGTCATGGGAGATGTACTCGTCGCCCCGAGTTCAAATCCTGGATGTGGTAATTGCATTTCACTTAGCGCTAATACCCTTGGGAAAGGTATGAATCATACTCCCCTTCCAGCCATGGATAAATAGTAGGGCAGACTGGGCTCTTTAACCTTGTTTAGGCAACCGGTCGAGGAGAAGGAAAACACTGAATTCAAACTTGTTGGACTTCGCTTAAGAAATTGAGTTTGTGTCATATCCTGCTCGCTCGGAGGGTTGGTATATATATATATATATATATATATATATAATATATATTATATATCAAGTTTTGTTGAAACTGTACAGAATTCTTGTCGGACAAGTTTTTGGTTGATCCTTTTTAATTTTCGGGCCATCTTTTGGTGTCGGTGTGTAACTGGTGTTAACAGTCCACCAAAGGTTTCAAAACGAGCGCTTTCGGCAATACAGTTTGCCATCATCAGGTAGAGGAAATGGTATGGTTTCGTGTCTCGTTTTAACGAGAACGAGTAGTAGCAAGGAATAGAATGGGAGGTAATAACAATTGGTAGTGGGAGGTTGTAGGAATGGTAGTGGTTCGAGCGAGCAATGCTGTAGTGATTTTTTGTGGGAGGGGAGGGGCAAAAATTAGAAAGGATCAACCAAAAACTTGTCCGAGAAGAATTGTCTGTACAGTTTAACAAAACTTGGATAAAAGAAACATGCTGCCAAATAACTTAACTATATATATATATATATATTATATATAAATATAATATATATATATTATATATATATATATATGAGGAAAAATGAGTAAAGAAAAGAAATGTAAATGGATAAAATGAATTTAATCGATATCACATTAATCGATATCACTTACACATGTGTTTCGGTCAGTTTATGTGTAAACTGACCGAAACACATGTGTAAGTGATATCGTTAATGTGATATCGATTAAATTCATTTTATCCATTTAGATTTCTTTTCTTTACTCATTTTTCCTCATATTGTCGGATTCAATTCCTTTTCCATTTTCACACACACATATATATATATATGTATATATATATATATGTATATATATATATATATATGATACTCATGTGTGTGGTTGGTTGGTTGGATTTTACGGTATGTCAACCCTTGTTGGTTTATTTTATGACAAAGACATTTGGTTTTATTAATTTTAAACACATTTTTTGTTAACTCACTTTTTAAAAATCTATTTAACACCAACAGGTTCCATCTAATTTTAGAATCTAACAGTCTGTTCATATCTGTCTATCTCTCTTAGTCTGTTCATATCTACCTAACATGAACTTGTACATATCTATTTATCTAGCTATCTATCCATCACAGTCTGTTAATATCTATCTAGCTATCCCTCATCCTCTGTTAATATCTATCTATCTATCTATCTATCTATCTATCTATCTATCTATCTATCTCTCATCGTCTGTTACTATCTATCTATCTATGTGTATGTATGTATGTATGTGTGTGAGCACATTTGGTTAAAAGATCCCATTATACATCTATATATCTATCATTGTCGGTTTCTGTCTATTATAGTCTGTTCATGTCTATCCTTGTATACATGCGTGTGTAGGAGCATATTTCGTGGCAAGATCCCATTACAGGTCTATCTGTCATTGTATATCTATCATGGTCTGCTCATATCTATCTATCTATCTATCTATCTACGTGCGTGTGAGCACATTCTGGTGGCAAGGCCACACCACATCTATATCTATAGTCTATCATTCATAGTCTGTGTATCTATTCATCATAGTTTATTCATATCTATCTATCTATCTATCTATCTATGTGTATACATGCGTGTGTATGTGCATATTTGGTAGAAATACCCCATTACACACCCTATCTATGTATCTATCTATCTATTCAATATTAGAGCGAGAACGAGAACGAAAACGAGCGAGCGAGAGAGAGAGAGAGAGAGAGAGAGAGAGGAGAGAGAGAGAGAGGAGAGAGAGAGAGAGAGAGAGAGACGGGATAAATTGTTTAATAAGCGTATGTAAAATGATAATAGCGATTTTAAGTATGTTTGAAAATTTTTCAATAGGTATATTTTTCATAGCAGCCATTTTGATTTGCTGTTTTGTTATGAATAAACTCAATCGACATTTGCCTCGTCAAAATGGCGTCGTTTTTGTGTCAATTATTAACACGTTTTGTTCCTTATTCATGCAATTAATTCTACATTTTCCCTCCTTTTTATTGCCTACTCTTTCATTCAATTATTCATTTACACCTTCGTGAACTGATTCATTCATCCAATCAATGAACGACTCGCTGACACAGCTAAGGATACAACAAGGGACTAAAGCCTTAAAAATTTAGGGGCTCCTTTAAGTAGTGGGACTGCTGAGTTTTATTACTCACTAGAAGTGGCTACCTAGCGTCACCTGAGTAGAAGGAAGGACAAAATGTTTAATCGTAAGCTATTTTATGGCTATGAGCCAGTCCATCTGGGAGAATGCTGAAGGGGTGTTAGCTACTCTGGTGGGGCGTCAGAAAAAAAGTGCTGATACAGCAAACGGATACAGCAAGGGAGCAAAGCCTTAAAAATGTTAGGTGCTCCTTTAAGTAGTGGGACTACTGAGCTTTATTACTCACTAGAAGCGGCTACCTGGCGTCGCCTGAGTAGAGAGGAGGGACACAAAAGTTAGTCTAGCAGATTCATTATTACTGAATCACGAGTTGGATCATCGCAGTATGATCCATTAAGATCCCGAGGTAAAAAAGACCTTGCGTTGATTCGGCCTGGTTGGGTGTAAAAAAAAAGGGTGCACAGACACGGAAAAGAAAAATCAGTATCCCCCTGTAGCGAGATCGAACGGCAAAACTCACAAACCTGTGATGAGCCAACAACAGTCCGTCGGTCGAAGAGACAGCGAGTGGCATGTTGTGCGTGTGGGCGGAAGCAGAAACGTGACGAGTCCGACTAGTGGTGAAATCGTGAGTGTCCTTGAGGCCGCGATTTGTAGTGGCAAGTCTCGTAACTGGTGAGACGAGAGTTGTGACGTGTCTCGGCCATACCGAGTATAGAAGGAGACGGTTGGACAGTGGCGAGGAGGAAAACACGACGGACTCAGTTTGTCAAAATTTGTCTCAAGTGTTATGGTGTCTTTAGTAGAATCAGAATTACATTTCGTTCCTTTTAAAATATTAACTGCAAAAACATTCATGCTGTTACAATTCAAATTTTTTTTATCTTCACGAATATAATTGTTGTGAGGTTTTAAGGGGTCAAATAAGAACAAAACGACGGGTAACAAATGTAGGAAAATGTATTAACAGAAAGTAGACAAATACAATACAGAGAAGTGGGAATTACGTCCGACAAATAGAATTGTGAGCTGACTCGCATTGGCTTACTCTCAAGCCACAATTGTCCCTGTTACTTATAGTAACCCTTCGGCGCATTCCATTAGTCTGATAGGGTGCATCACCTATAACAATAATCAAATCAAATCTTCATTATATTTGTTCAAAAAGCAAGATTATACGAAGATGGTTACCGTACTACTTCTCGCTTTGTATTAGCTACGTGGACAAATGGTCACATGCTTTGTGGCCAAGGAAACGTTTTTTGCGTTATCAGTATCAGGCTGCTATATCATGGGAAAACTGTTCGGAGAGTGGATACTGAGAAACGCAAAGCACAGCTCGACTCTTAATCTTTCTTCTGTTGATTCCGTCTTTTCCAGAAAAGCAAACAAGTTCACGTCTCTATATTTTAGATAAAAGACATTTGGCTTATCATGTTAATATTCAACTAGTGGCACTTATAGGTATACCACAGTATGATAACTTAATTATTTCAATGTTTGATATATTTTTTAATAGCTATTGCAAAACAGTTCAATATGTAAAAAAAAAAGTATATTTCTTTCTTTTCGTCTTTTCATTATGTTCGATTGAAACAGATTAGCGTTATCGCTTCCGCGTGCTCATCCCGTCGCTCCATCTTTACCCTATTCCTTTTCTTTCTCTCTTAATATACTTTTCCTGTGTAGCATGTCCTTTTTCTTGCATTTCTTTCTTTATGATAAAAATGGAATGGTTCATTATTTAGCTGAGGTGAAATAAGAAATAAGAATTCGTCGGATTAGCAACACCAGATAATCAGGATTTACATTTTTGCATTTCATCTTGGACAATTTGGACGGTCTCATTTTTAACCAGAAGGTGTTGCAAAATGATAATGGTCGTACTTTTAAGGAACAGGAGTATTAATGTATAGATTAACATAAACGCAAGATATTTCAGCTTTACTGCTATTTCTATTTCCTTTGCGCAGTTCTAAACAGGAGAGTGTTACGATTTTTGGGACCATCCTTCAAGCAAGAGTGCTGTCCAGAGGATATCCTTTGTGTTAAGCAGAGCGCGATTCTCAGTGAAGAATCCTTTGGTGACTCCTTAGTGTCCCATAATAGGGTATGCTCCTTTGGTTGTTCCTTGGTGCTCCTCAGTCTTGCAGGTCGTAGTTGTTAACCAACCACGCATTCGAGCTATTGATTGGCCGAGTTTTAAACCACGTGGTCTCACTTAGTCTATAAATTAAACTGGTGGATTGCAGCACGGCTTATATACTGCAAAAATATTCCAACCGAGAGAAAACAAGAGATTGTCAAATTGACCCTTAGATTTTTTCTCAACAACAGCATGTTGACGGTGTGATGTTCAAAACTATGTCTCCCTGACTTGAGGGTCAAAAATTATCTCTGTCGCCCTCACTACATGACGGTCAAAATTACTCTCTCTGTGGATCAAGATGTAATCCTTTCCCTATATATATCCAAAAGATTCTTAGATTTGATTTAAACCGACCATCGTCAACTTCAAAGGGCGCTCCTTTAAGAATGAACGCCACTCTGTCTGAAAGTTTTAATCCTTTACTCCATCTGTATGTAGGATTTATCTGTTTATTTGTTGAACTGCACTTACGACCGGGTCATTCTATTTTCGTTTTTGTTTCTTTATACGTTCCTGCCACAATGTAACAGTTCGCTTTTCAGGATTTATTGAATGGACAGATATTTGAATGATATAAGAATGGACCTGAACGCCTCAGTTATAAATCGACAGGTACATACCAAAACGACATGACTCATATATATATATATATATATTATATATATATATATATATATATATATGTGTGTGTGTGTGTGTGTGTGTGTGTGTAAGAAGCATTGTGTATATATTGGTTTGGAGGTTGAATTTTGAAGGCTATCACAATGAAGTGTAAGAAAAAATAATAAGGTAACAATGGTATTGTGTGTTAACCTGTAATTTATTAAACATAAATTACAGGTTAACTCACATCACCATTGTTAACTTATTTTTCTTTACACCTGCATTCTGAAAGCCTTCAAAATTCAACCTCCAAACCAATATATATATATATATATATATATATATATATGAGTTATATTTTAACAAAACCGGGTTTAATAAATAATTGCTTGGTGTTATAGCTCAGTCGGTAGAGCGTTCGGCTAGAAACCACAAGGTTCCTAGTTTGATACCGGTCCCCGCCAACTCAGCGTATGAGTAGCACAGGGATCTGTGAGGTAAAGTAACGAGCTGATGGAAGGTGTGGCGCTCCACCTCAGATGCCAAAAACAATATTCTTGGTCTAGTGCTATTGAAAAGGGGATAGACTCCCTCGCTGATTGGCTGATACCGACTTTAGGCCGCCCCGTCGACTTTACTTTTTACTTTTTAATTGATCTCTAATATTATTGTTTTATTCTCCACCATATTAAAATCAACCCTATGAATGATTTTAAATAGAAACCAATTAAAATGTGATTAAAATAAGTGTAATCTTTTTATATGCGGTCTTATTTAATTTCATTAGTCTTTTCTAATTTAATATATTTCATAGCCTTTTCTAATTTAATATATTTCATAGTCTTTTCTAATTTAATACATTTCATTACAATTAAATTTAAATAATTACGCCTGGGAAGTGCATATTCTTACTAATTTGTCTATTTAATCAAATTATCTTATTATTATTATTATTATTATTATTATTATTATTATTATTATTATTATTATTTAATAGGGTTATCTTGACTTATGAATGGCTTAACATACAAATTTTCTGAGTTACGATCTGTCACTCAGTTGATTTTTTTGCCTTGTGTTACGAGCTAAAATTTGAGGTACGAATGGGCTTCAATGTAATTTTCGTCATCTCTTGTTTATTTTATTGTATTGATGTAATTTCAGCCTCCACTCTTGTACAAATTATTGTTAATTCTCCTCAGTTATTTCTGTATCCTACTTATCTATATTTCTATTAAGCTCACCATGGCAACCACAATTCCCCAGTGGCGCGTTTTTTTTTTTACCTATGTTTTTCCATTTAGTTTTTTTTCTTCTTATCTTTCATTAAATAAACGTTCGATGTTAAATTGTTGGTTTAGTCAGATTTTAGAAAAATAAATAAATAAATAAATAAAATAAACAAAAGATCCACATTCTTGAATTTACCAAAATTCTTTGAGCACCAAAGTATTCCAGGAACTTTTTCTAGCACTTGACGCTTGTTGTAATATTGAATTTGATACGAAGTAATTGGGACTAAAAAAATACGTTAACAAAATAAATACAAGTAAATAAGTAAATGAGTGATGAAAAATACTATTTCTTTGAATTTTTGTTTTAGATGGGGCTTGATAATTTGTATTATTTGTATTATTCGGTCTATTGTCCTCATCTTTATTATCTGCACAACGTTTCGGTTGATGTGCTCGCCAGCCTTCTTCAGGTATTTCTTGTCGGACCTTTCTCGAACTCAGGAACCTTATTAGACGAACATAATTCAAGCCTCCTCTTGTTCGAAAGCGATTTCAGCCTTTTCTTCTTGTACAAGAAAATCATATATATATTTATATTCATTCTTATTTATATTCTTTATTTATATATATAATTATTATATATATATTATATGATATATAATATATGTATATATATGTGTATATATGTATAGTATATGCATATATATGTATATATAATATATATATATGCATAATATATGTATAATATATTATACATATATATTATACATACATGTATATATATTATACATATATGTATAATATATGTATATATATGTATATATATATTATATATATATATATATTATATAATATATAATATATGTTTATATTATATAATATATAATATATGTTTATTATAATATATATATAATATATTATATATCAATTATATATATAATTATTCTTATTTATATTCTTTATTTATATATATAATTATTCTATATTCTTGTTGTACAAACACAACTTAAAGTTACTATTATTCATCGTTTGAAAGCAATAAAGTAATTTCGGTTAAATCCTACTTAACGGACATAAATTCCACAATCGTATGTCATCCCGCTGAAAGAAAAAATACTAAAAATCAAGGAATAAACCGAATTTAATTAAACTTTCAGAGTTTATATATTAATGAATAAAAGATATAATGCACCATTTATTTTATTCAAAAACTTATATTTTTTCTGGTCAATTAACTTTGAACCACGTATATTTGTGAATCTGTGTTACGCCTCAAAGATACGTGGTTCAAAGTTATTGATGGTAGAATTCGTCCGTTAAGTAGAATCTAACCGTAATTTCAGCCCTCTCTCTTTCAGTCTTTTCTTATTTTAAATCAATTCATTTCAGCCTTTTTTTTTCTTTTCTGCTTGTTTGACAAAGACGGTTCGAATCTCTTGTTAAGTTCGTCCGTTATACCTCCCCTTACGCACACACTTTCAAACACTTCGTTGTTTAAATGTAATTTTCGTCATCCTTTGTTTATTTTATTGGATCATTGTAATTTCAGCCTCCACTCGTGTACAAATTATTGTTAATTCTTCTCAGTTATTTCTGTATCCCACTTATCTATATTTCTATTATGCTCACCATGGCAACCACAATTCCCCAGTGGCGCGTTGCACATAAATAACGGATTTCCATTGATACTTCCAGGCAGATGGACTCGCTGATGGCTGCTGCATATATTACTCAAGCATTGCCTGTTTGTCCGTTAACAAATGGTTTTGTTCACCATTTAATCGGTCTGATGCTTGCTAACCTCATTTGCGAATCATACATACGCCATGAACAGAAGGAAACATAGATCCGCCGAAATATTCATGTAAATAGTTGATAAATATGTTTAGAATAATACAATGGAGAGAGAAATTTTATTACAACGTGTATGTGAATGCTTTTTTTTACCTATATTTTTCCATTCAATTTTTATTTATCTTTGATTAAATAGACTTTTGATGTTAATTTATAGGATAAGTCAGATTTTAGAAAAAAAAAAAGGAAAATAAAATAAAGTAAAAAACAAATAAAAAATCCACGTTCTTAAATTTACCAAAATTCTTGTCAGTAGGTTCACTGCACCAAAATATTCCAGTAACTTTTTCCAGTAAACTGTTTTGACTTTATTAAGTCTCAACGGGAGTGTACGAGACTTAATAAGGTCGAAACAGCTGTCTGGATTATATACAAAATATCCCAATACCGTTAACCATGACCAGGTACAAGGATTAAGCTATGTTAAGTGCACTATGTTAGTCAGGATTGAACCTGAAACCTACAGATGACTGTGGCTTAGAACTGTATTCGCAACCATTATATTGCACCATGTGTCCAACTGGTTACAACATGATGGCTCCAGATCTTATTGAACCCATCCGGATTTTGTAGCTGTTGAATTAGATCTCTAATAGAATATCCAGAAATTAGTTTGAGCGCAAATCAAATTTCTTTTACCTTCCGTAACCTCCTATGCGTCTGTTGCGTCTGGATTCTCGATTATTATATTTTCGAAATCAACATCTAGAAATTGGTCCTCGATTCGAAAAACCTCCGTTTAAATGTGCGACAAAACTCCAGTTTGACAGAAGTAAAGACTGATTGGTTTCTTAGAGACTGTAGCGAATATCTTATGAAGTAATGCTACGGAAGGGGATCCCCAGTAACAAGGAAGTAGAAGGTAAACCAATCCCAAACCGAAGCAACGGCAACTGACAGAAACAGCAAGAAAATAAGAGAAAACACATTGCTTCGTATTTGAAGTAGGCAGATAAAAAAGGAAGCATTAAATAATGCCAAAGACATCCTTGTAGATTTGGTTTGTTTTGTTTTAGGGCATATCAACCTCAGTGGGTCATTTAATGCCGATAAAGTTTCTCACCCTATGATGTGTTTAATTTATTAAAAGTACATCATAAATTTCTTCTATTCTTCTATCATAGACATGTTAAAATTGAAACGTTTAAAGCAGCTTATTGTCTACAAAACTGGCCTGTGCAGAGCTATTAAAATATAAGCTACAATTATATAGAGAAAAAAAAAGAGATGATCTTATAGTCATTTCTTTTTATATTTGTCTTGCAACAAATTGCCGATGTTTCGAGCTTGGTTCGGTACCTGGTACCACGGTCTACTAGTCTAGAATAACAATAGTGCTATATATATTTACCAACCCCTCTGCACGAGCAGGATGTGACACAAGGTCAATTTCCCAAGCGGAGTTTTGAATTCAGAGGTTTCCTTCTCCTAGACCGGTTGCCTAACCACGGTTAAAGAGCCCAGTCTGCCCTACTATTTATCCATAGCTGGAGAGAGAGAGGAGAGAGAGAGAGAGAGAGAGAGAGAAGAGAGAGAGAGAGAGTAGGATTCATACCTTTCCCAAGGGTATTAGCACTAAGTAAATATAGTGCTATAAGCACATTCGACGTGTTGTGGGTAGAATGCCAGTCGAACATTTAAGGTGAGGGACTACGCACAAACCAAAGCTCATGCGTGAACAGTGATCCCTTCGGCATTCTTATATTGAGTTGCCACTGGCCCTGTGAATAAACCCAACCCTGTTCTTTTACATCAATGGGACAGGTGTCCCACTGGGACATCCCCCAAGCAACACCTTTTATCAATATCTTATCAGTTGGCGCATGATGTAATGGTTAGTCGTAGGAAATGGACTTGTCGACCCTAGTTCAAATCCTGGACATGGATGTTTGCATTTCACCTGGCGCTGATACCCTTGGGAAAGGTATGCATATACTCTCCTTCCAACTATTGTTCAATAGTAGGGCAGACTGGACTTGGCAAGGTAACCAGTATAGGAGAAGGAAAACTAGAATTAAACTCTGCTTAACAAATTGACCTTGTGTCGCATCCTGCTCGTGCGGGGTGTGGGTTGGTAAATATGTACTGGTTGGTCCAATGGCCGAAACCACTGAACACATGACCCAAGGGTCAGGTAAATATTAGGTAGAATGGTAATAAAACCAACGGGATCTGCATTAAAACAAGCCCCTTATTCATTGGCCAAGGTGTGACATGTGACCTCTGTCGAGATGTGACCTTTAATGCAAATAAACATGTAATAAATGTGACCAACACAAGGTAGGTGCTTCTTAATCTTTATTGTCCTTTTTAGCTAATTTCCATTTTTTTATCACATTGTTTTCATTGTTTTTTGTTTCGTTTTAAATTATATATATAATTCAAATCATCTCCCTTCCTTCACAACTAATGTAAACACGGGATTAGATATAGGTTTCTCATAGAGACTGGTAAGTGTTGGTGATTGTAGTGGGAATTGGTTTTATGGTGAATGGAAAATTGTAGTATGAATTCGGTCACTAATAGAAATAGTTAAGTTAAAAGTTAGGGTAGAGAAGACCAATCTTCCACCTCCCATTTTAGGCCTTGTGCCACATTTTTGTATTTCATTACTAAATAAATAATTTAATCTTTAAGCCGCTGGAAGATAAGCACCCCTACTGTTTTTTCTTTGAAAAGATAACACCTATCTGTTTCCAATCCTCGCTCATAAGCGAAAGGGACATATTCCTCAGATACGAACGGAATAGAAACAATTACATTTTTTGCTTTGTGTTGAGAGCTTAAATTTAAGGTACCAGCAAGTTTCAGATACGCTTATGTTAATAAGTTCAGAAACAGAAACACTCAATTTTCCCAAGAAAATATTCATAAAAAGACACATTAAAGATAATTGATGATTAATTACTTTTTATTTTATGCATTTATACAATACAATATTATTTTTCTTCCTTAAGAATTGTAACAAAATTAATATTTTTGGGTATGGGGGACCTGGAGCCGATTAATGGCATTTCAATTTATTTCAACAGTGAAAATTGATTTGATATACAAGCAAATTGAGTTTGAAGTGGAACGAATTAAACTCGTAAGTCAAAGTACTAAATGCTTAATAAACTTTGATAGAAAGAAATTGGGCCTCAAATATACATTACCAATAAAATAATTAATAAAGTAAAAAATAAATTGATAAATAAAATGGGACCTTACCGTAAAAGAAACGCGGTTTTATAAAACTAAATACATAAAAAGGCATCCTTGTTTGCAAAATATTTGAGCGAAATTGAGCGAAATTAATTGTTTAAAATGCATTAAAAAATTACATATGTAATATTATTTTGCCTTTTTTTTTTTATTGATGTTCATTATGTAACTACTTTTCGACTTTGACCTTAAATAATCGATTTAATTAATTTTAATTTGTTTTTAAAATGAAAATGAGTCAACATATTAGTAGATATTAGTAGTACCTACTATACTCTTATTCTTTTTGTGTTCTATTCTCACAACCCTTCCTTCTTTCTCTCTTTCTTTCTCGCCTTCTTTCTTTCTTTTAGTATTCTATTCTCATATTTGTAATGGTTAAAGTCATGCGAAATGGACTTGTCGTCCCGACTTCAAATCCTGGACGAGGTAATTCCATTTCACTTAGCGCTAATACCCTTGGGAAAGGTATGAATCCAACTCTCCCTCCAGCTATGGGTAAATAGTAGGGCAGACTGGGCTCTTTAACCTTGGTTAGTCAACCCGTATAGGAGAAGGAAAACTCTAAATTCAAATCTGTTGAACTCCGCTTAAGAAATTGACCTTGTGTCACATCCTGCTCGTGCGGAGTGGTTGGTAAATATATATATATATATTCTCATATTTCTATTGTATTCTATTCTTTCTTTCTTTCTTTCTATATTCTATACTCTTATTCTTTTTGTATTCTTTCTTTCTTCCCGCTTTGTATTATATTTCAAGAAAACACTTTAGATCTAATCTATTTATATTATGTACTTAAATAATAAACAATGGTATTTTTTCTGTATTTCTTGTTTTATTTCCTGAAACCGTTTATCTCATCTTCTTTTTCCTTTCTTTCGTTTTCTTTTCTCTCTCTTCTTTCTTTCTTTCTTTCTTTCTTTCTTTCTTTTTTCTTTCTAGACTCTTTCTTTTTCTTCTTTTTTTATCTATGTACCATCAGTGTAATTTTTGCTGCTGTATCACTTAAATACCAACTCGCGCACACATAAACTCGTACCATTACACACAGAGAAACACACCAACTCTCGCATCATCATCATCATCATATAACAATTTGTCGGTCGTACAGGGTTCGGTTTATGTATGTATGTATAGGAACGATGCTCCGGCTCAGTATTACAGTCGTCGAAACTGCCCGTTCCAACCTCCCGTTCTTATGTTGTCTGTTGATTTACAGGAAGGCTGAAAAAGAACTGGTTTCGTTCCTTTTACCAACTCGGCTAAAATAGGATTAAATAACCAAAAGCTGTCAACGGATCAACAAAACAATTAAACACAACGCTTTTTTTATGCTTATGTACAAAATATATACATTTATTTTACAAAGGAGCGAGGTGATTTCTTTGTCAGTTGACTGGCGATCTACAGCTAGTTTTTGGCTAAGTCATCAATTTTTTACTGAGTGGCAAGACATCAGAGTGTATCGGTAAAGTTGTGGCAAGGGCACCGAGCTATGGCGAGCTCCCTGGTTTCGGAGTGTCTGACTCCTCTTCACTCTTCTCTTCTTCTGTCCTCTTTTCGGTCTGTCTTTTATGGGATCCAGACCTCCCCACCCCTAACATATGTCTCTGATTGCCAGCCACTCGATACTATTGCCCTACGTGTTCTAATGACCATGTGACAGCCTAGCTTGTATCTTTCCATTTGGGTTTTTCCAACTCCAACGAGTCAAGGCCAACCACTGTTTTATTTATCTAAGTTTTTGAAATTGTTGACCAATTTTTCAAAAACTGGAATCTTATTATTTATGTAAGAATTTAAAATTCCTATCATCTAACTCAAATTCCATAATTTAAGGAAGTTCTATAAATTTATATTTTTAATATAAACAATTATTATTATTATTATTATTATTATTATTACTTTTAATTTTAACGAACCACCATAATTAATAATTAGGGTAGTTTTAATTAAATAGTAATTAATTAATAGATCGCCAGTCAACCCATAACACTTCAATAGTGTTACAATCATCATCATCAGGTTGTGTTAATAGTACGGTTATCCATGATTCTATTGATAGACATCCATAACGGTCAGCACCTCTGAGAAGTCGTCTGGACGAATCCAGAATCCAAAATTGCATATACCACTTAGAAATTCACATAGGTACTATCACTCACTCACTCACTCACTCATTCGCTCACTATCTCAAACACACACACAGACACACACGCTCATGCACCATCACATACATACACAGTAATATATTACTATATATTTGAAACCTTGAGAAAAACGCGCGTGCGATACTTGTTTAATACGTAACGCTACACTGCTATTACGATGTAGGGTGTCTTTCATTGGATTGTAAGCGTGGCTTCCAACGTCACGTGTCCATTGGTCATGTGATAATTCAGTTACTTTTAAACTCCCTCTTTTGCCTTGGGGCTTTGAAAAGATAACACCTATCTGTTTTCGACCCTCGCTCATAAGCGAAAGGACATAGTCCTCACTTCTGTTCTACGAACAGAATAGAGACAATTAGTTTTCAACTTCAGCATAGTGCACATTACAATGGCAAACTAGTCTGGAAAAAAAAGTCGCTTAAAAATCTCCATTGTTTATTAAAGGACCCTCGTATAAGAAAATAATGTATACGATGACCATTCAACAAATTAGGGATATTTTGAGGGATATGTTTACAATCTGCTCGCGGTAGAAAGGTGGGGAAAATACATAGTATGGCACACAAGTCTCAGTACCCGATGTTCCTAAGTAAAGGTAAAGTCGTCGAGGTGGCCTAAAGTCGGTATCAGCCAGATAGCGAGGGAGTCTATCCCATTTTCACTGACGCTAGACCAAGGAGATTGTTTTTGGCATCTGAAGCGCAGCGCCCATCAGCTCTTCACTTTGCTGCACATATCCCGGTGCTACTCATACGCTGAGTTGGCGAGGGCCGGTATCGAACCTGGAACCTTAAGGTTCCCAGCTGGACACTCTACCGACTGAACTAAATCGGCCCTATAAATAGTGTATACGAGGGTCAATCGACAAGTAAGGAATATTTTGAGGGATATCTTTACATCCTGCTCACAGCGGAGAGTTTGGAAAATACATAGTATGGAACACAAAAGTTTCAGGCTGCTTACAGTACTCGATGTTATGAAGTAGTCGGGGGAGGCCTAATGTCGGTATCAGCCAATCAGCGAGGGAGTCTATCCCCTTTTCACTAGCGCTAGACAAAAGAGATTGTTTTTGCGTCTGAGGTAGAGCGCCACACTTACCATCAGCTCCTTACTTTACCGCACAGATCCCTGTGCTACTCATACGCTGAGTTGGTGAGGGCCGGTATTGAACCAAGAACCTTGCGGTTTCTAGTCGAACGCTCTACTGACTGAGCTAACCCGGAAGTAGTCTTCCGTATGTCAGCATAAAATAACCCGACAAGGGTTGACATACCGTAGAATGCAGCCAACCAACCAAGACAAACAAGATAAACTACAATGACCGAGTTGGTTGGTTTGCTGGTTCTAACAGCATGTCAAACCATTGGTTCATTTTATGCTGAAGATGTTTTGTTTTATTCATTAGATGGGACCCTAACAGGTTCTACCACTCCGAATCAGAGTAGATCTGGGAGCAATGGTAATCAAGGGATGCTCCACATTCCCCAGACCTCCAGAACTGGAATTTCCCTGTCAGATAGAGTTTAACGTCATACCCAGGACACCCTTAGCGACCGCCTTCTTGCTGAAGAATAATCAAACTAAGTTCCAATTACCGTCGAATTGGTAAGACACGGCAACATGCGATTGTAACTTAATACAAACACGTCTTGTTGTAATTCTACTGTAGAATGACAGGCTATTTATAAAACTCCACAATATCATAGAAACCAAGCAGCCAATCAGAACTCAAGGATTGGAATCACCCAAATGCATGAATGGATCATTCTTGATTTCTATAAATACCAACTGTCTTGGACACTGCTTCAGTTGTGCTTAGCTAGTTGCTGTTATTCAAACCAACAGTAGATTAACTGACTTCAATACTTGCATATATATGATAAAGGTTTGGGGTTTGCCATTAGGGTAATAGGGTTGGGACAATCATATAGGTGCTAAGGCTGGACGTGACCAGCCGATTGATCGGATGGAACCTTTCCGACAGTCCGTCTAGCCAAAGTAAAAAAAAAAAACAAAGTGGAGTGTTGCATGTCATTGATTGCTCAGCCACCAGGGTTCTATTCTTAAACATCGTGGGTTGCCACCCACGGCCAATGTTGTATACCCTCTTTATTACTTCTTACTTCTAGTCGTCTTTTCTTCTGGCCGGCTTTGCTATTCTGATCGTCTTTTGGTATATCTTCTAACATCTATCTTGGTCTGGTCTCTTCTAAGTTCTGGACTTTCTTGGGGACTTCGGGTCTGGTTTCTGTTAGGGATTTCTCCTTATCAGAAGCCCTGAGTCATTGTTTTACTTTGATGTTACTTTATTTTCAATCCCCAACCCAGACATCTGCGCAGATCGACTTACCCTATCGGGCTCCTACTTGCTAACTGACTGAAACTTAGTTACTCCTTAAACCGGAAGACAGGGTCTTCTATGCCTTCTGATTCTCACGATTTATCCCCGGAAGGCAAGGTGAGAGTGAGGTCAAGCGCCGTCACTCATCCTTCAAGGCCATCAGCTGCACTAATCGCCATTATGTTTCGACACTACATTATATAAGGTTATATATTATTAGGGATCCAATAATTATGTAACACCAACAGGTGGCTCCATTTAGGGGGAGGGTCTTACCACTCTACAGAGGTGCAGTCGGTGTATTATAACGCCCCAGCCGACAGGGCGAACGAGGAATGGGATTCAGATTTTGTTACATCTGTCTTATAAATGGGAAAAGCCTGCTTGCTTTGAAAACCGGCATTCTAAATTCTGACGTCTTGCTTTTTAAGTGTTCGGTATTTACTGTTTGAGACAATAAAAACACCAGGAATTCGAATTGGAAATTTCATTAAAGCCCCCCCCCCCTTGAAAAGAGTCGCTCCCCTCATCCCTGCCACCGTTCTCTCCTTCTCCTGGGCTAAGCTAGGTTTAGTAAGCACTTATAATCGCACTAATAGGGTTTTTATTAGACTGTCCGTAGTGAAGATCAGTGTTTTATTGGTTTGTAATTTGATTTGATGTCTAGCTCCACTGGACAACAATGGCATTGGATAAATCTTGTGAGGTGAGAAAGGTGAACGGAACTATTTATGGTAAAGCAGGGATATAGGTCTGTGTAGTGAAGCAGAAATATAGGAGTTGGTTCTAGCCTGAAGAATAGGTTCTGCGAAGTAGTAGTTCGGATTTGATAGCGTGGGAGACATTGGTGAGGGAGAAGTGAACACAACATAGGCGTAGAGACGTAAACACACTCACACATAAATACATACACACAC
>CM042170.1:47635939-47650939 GCA_023376005.1 Doryteuthis pealeii
TATCACACCGGATCATAGTTATAATTACAACTAGGTATTTAAGATTAATCAAATTTTTGCATTAAATAACCCACAATCAGTTGATACGCCGTTAAACAACTAAACCAACATATAGTTATGAGCAAACATTTACAAATTAATGAGATTACGGCATTAAATAATCCTCGAGGGGTTGATATGCCGTTAAAAAAGATAAACCAAATGAAACAAAAATGTAGTTATAATTACGATGAAACATTTACAAAGGAATTACATTTTAGCATTAAATAACCCAAAAGTAGTTGATATGCCGTTAAACAAATAAGCCAAACCAAACCTGCACAAGCTTTCACCATTATAGACACTAACAAGAATATGCGCCCTCCGAGCGTAAGGATTTAAGTTTTGGTGTAATGAAATATATTGAATTAGAAAGACTAACGAAATTTAATAAGAACGCATATAAAAAGATCACACATACATAGGATTGATTTTAATACGTAGGAGAATAAAACAATATTAGTGATCAATCATCATCATCTTCAAGTCGCGCTGTTGGCACGGATATCCATGACAATCTCTCTCCATCCGTCCCTATCGCTCATCATTCTCGGGAGGTCCTCTGTGCAGCATCCTGTATCCGCACAGAGCTGATCAATGTACGTCTTTGCTGGTCGGCCCACACTGGCGTACCCATGTGCTGGCTTCCACAGGAGGACGTCGCTTATGAGTTCGTCCTTGCTTCTCCAGCAGTGTCCCGCGTGTCTTGCTCGTCTTACTCGGATGATTTGGGTGATATGTGGCAAGTGGCCGTACAGCTGCTTTCTCGTGGGGTGCTGTTTCCACGTCTTGTTCAGGATCACCTGCACCATTCTTGTGCAGGTCTCATCTAGTTTATTCTCTAGTCGCTTCGTTAGGGTCCAGGTGGTGCAACCATACACCAGCACTGGCACAACAAATGGAAGCCTGGAAGAACTGTCTCTTTAACTTGTCTGTGAGATTGGATTTCCATATGACCGATAATTTATTTATAGCGGCCCATGCTTTTCCTATACATGCATTAACGTCGTTTTCTGTGGAGGAGATGTTACTGCCCAAGCATCTAAATTGTTCTACCGAGTTAGAAGTTTGCCATCGATAAAAAGTGATCAATAAGTAATTATTTATTAAACCCGGATTTGTTAAAACCAGTATGCAAATTAACTACACCATGTAAATATGTAAACTTTTATTTCTTTGTGATGTATAAGACACATTGCATGATTTTAAACGCATTAATAAAATGGACTGTCTTGAAGCAAATCTAATTCAAATTTTCATAGCGACATCGTTAATAAATAAGATTTATCCTATCGGTAGAGCGTTTGGCTAGAGACAATAATGTTCCTAGTTCGATACTGGCACACGCCAACTCAGCGTATGAGTAGCACAGGGAACTGTGCGGTAAAGTAAGGAGCTGATGGTACATGTGGCGCACCACCTCAGATGCAAAAACAATCTCCTTGCTCTAGCGCTAGTGAAAAGGGGTATATACTCTCTCGCTGATTGGCTGATACCGACATTAGGCCACCCGGACGACTTCACTTTTTACTTACTATAAATTAAATACTCATTGATAAACTTCTGCAATTGCTGAGGGTCTTGTGACGAAAGCAATGACGTAGTTTTTCAGTTACACACACAGACTCCGAATATCCATTATCATTAAAAAACACACTTGTGTAATTAGTCTCAGGGTTCATGTTTTTAACTGAACTCTTTGGTACATCTACATCGTACACGACAGGGATGCCTTTAAAATATATATTTAGTCATATGTGTACACACATACACTCTTATGGGCAAGGTAAATATAAAAGAAATTTAGAAAAAATTAAATTAAATATAAATAAGTAAATAAACAAATAAATAATAATAATAATAATAATAATAATAATGACCACACAACAAAATGGTATATGCATAAACCAGAATCTGTTCTTGAGAACGAAACGCACAAAATTCTCTGGGACTTTGAGATAAAAACGGATCACCTTATCCCAGCAAGAAGGCCAGACCTAGTGTTGATAAACAAAAAAGAAAGAACTTGTCAACTGGTGGATTTTGCAGTGCCAGCAGATCACAGGGTGAAGCTAAAGGAAAATGAAAAAATAGACAAATATCTGGACCTTGCCAGAAAACTGAAAAAGTTATGGAATATGAAAGTGAAAGTGATACCAATTGTAGTTGGTGCACTTGGAACAGTCCCAAAGGGATTGGAAAAGGGTTTGGAAAGTTTGGATATCAGAGGAAGGATTGAAACCATTCAGAACACTGCACTGCTGCAATCTGCCAGAATACTCAGAAGAGTCCTGGAGACCTGAGGAGACTTGCTGTCACTCAGACTCCAGTGAAAGACCATCAGCTAACACTGATGTGAAAACTCAAAAGGAGTAAATAATAATAAATGATTAAATAATTTATATTTCATCCAACACAAAATATTATACATCACCATGGCCACCAAATACAAATACGCTCTTTCATACGCACATACACACATGGATACGGTCATTCATACGCACACACGCGCGTGGATACGGTCATAACGTCACAGTCTACACGCATTTTCATGCACACACGCATGACAACATACGCACACGTACAAACAAAAAAGTGCATTCACATAAACGTGCAACACGAGAATACAGTTATTAAAAAAAATACCAACTGTAACATTTAAAAAAAAAATTAATTTAACTAAAAATGCCATAACAAGACAACAGTTACTTCAGTTCCAGTATTCTTCTGAAAAAGAGATTTTATCTCGAAATATCAAGAATAAATACAGGTTAACAAACAACACCATTGTTACCTTATTATTTTTTCTTCACTGCCTTCAAAATCAACCTCCAAACCAATATATTTAGTCACTTTTATATTGAAGTGTAAATCTCACGTCTATGTTTCATCACTTCTATTTAAATTAGACTTTAAAGTCTATTAGAAAATAATTGGTCTGTTTTATTCGTTTTGATTTTCTTTGTTTTATTCACAGGAGAGTTAACAGCGAGGGAAGAAACAAGCACTTCACACAAACAAACAAACAAAAACAAAGTAGAAAGAAAACCGTAGTGTTTGACAAGATCAAAACATCTGAGAACAAAGACCGTGTACAAAAGAAGACATATTTTTCTTTCAGTGGTGCGTTGTGAACTACAATAAAGATGAGAGATGCAAGGAATGGCAGATGTAGATCTGATAGGGGGAGGGGTAGAAGATAGAGAGGCGTGTGGGGGTGGGAGGGTGAGAGAAGAAAAAAAGAGCAGCATCTCTTCTGGTAAAGAATCCATTACTAATGAGCCAGAGAGATGGTGCAGCGATGAAGAGGATCAAAAACCAAGAAAGATGGAGAGAGAGAGAGAGAGAGAGATAGAGAGAGGGTGGGGATGATTTTCTGTTGACGAGGGAAATAAAAAGAAAGCGTTGCATTCTGGGAAAAAAAAGAGAGAGGCGAGTGTTTTTTTTTTTCACGGTGCAATTTGTGATGTTTTGACAAATACCCCAGATCTTCAGTTGGGGCTATGCACAAATATTATATATATATATATATATATATATATATATATATATATATATATTATATATATATATGTAAATATGTGTGCATATGTATCTATTTGCGATGTTGTTCAAAATATAGAGCACTCATTTAACAAATGGGTTCAAAGGACATTGCCTCACTGATAAGATAAAACGAAAATTCTTCATAAGACAATCTAGAGTTAGAGATATGCATATATGGTGTACGCTCATATATATATATATATATATATATATATATATATATATGAATTTAACATTTTTGAAAAAAACAAATGATGTTAATAGTTTGCTGACAGAATCTGTTTCGACCGTTTTAATAGAGCGGTTTTCATCATCGAACTTGGGAACCTCCATGTCGAACTCGGGAGTCTTCATGTCCTAATCGGGAACCTCCCGAGTTTGAAGAGAGGGTTCCCGAGTTTGAGAAGGTTCCCAAGTCCGACGAAGTAACTGAAGAAGGCTGGAGGTCACATCGGTCAAAACTGTGTAGATAACAATAAAGATGAGGACAATATTCCGAATAATACAAATTATCAAACCTCATCTGAAAAATTCAGAGAAATTCAAGGGATACAGTAAGCCTATTTTAAACCTCGCCGACAGGACGTTGGGTAGATATCCGTGCTACTAATGTGACATGAAGATCAATTATATACCAAAATATTGGCCAAAAAACAACCCTTGTGATTTTCCACGGTTCTTTTGAATCAAAGGTTAACCGTTAAATCTGAATATACTACACTATATAACAAAATGAATAGGCTACGCAATTTATTATGTAACACAAGGGATACAGTCAGTCTATTCTAAGCCTCGTCGATAGGACGTTGTTGTCTGCTGGCGTCGTTTGCTTAACATTATCCCAACGGAAGGTGCCAATTTTTGTTTTGTGTATAGCAGTTTTATAATTTCAATGAATGGTTCGCAAATACACAATTACAGATTTAACTCGCTTATGAGTTCGTCCTTGCTTTTCCATAATATACTACACTATATTACAAAATGAATAGTCTACTCAATACATTATGTAACACATGGGATACATCCAGTGAACGGTTCGCAAATACACAATTACAGATTTAACTCGCTTATGAGTTCGTCCTTGCTTTTCCATAATATACTACACTATATTACAAAATGAATAGGCTACGCAATTCATTATGTAACATAATAAGGGATACAGTTGATCTATTCTAAGCCCGACGACAGGATGTTGCTCGCTTAATATTATCACATCGGAAGGTGCCAATTGTTTCTTTTTTTTTGTATAGCATTTTTTTAAATTTCAGTGACAGGTTCACAAATACACAATTACAGATTTAACTCGCTTATGAGTTTGTCCTTGCTTTTCCATAATATACTACACTATATTACTAAATGAATAGTCTACTCAATTCATTATGTAACACAAGGGATACAACCAGTCTATTCTAAGCCCCGACGACAGGACGTTGTTCGCTTAATATTATCACAACGGAAGGTGCCAAGTTTTTTTTTCTTTTTTTGTTTTGTATAGCATTTTTATAATTTCAGTGACAGGTTCGCAAATACACAATTACAGATTTATAAAACCTGACAAATTGAATGACCGCCTTGAACACATCTTGAATTACGCTGAATAAAAACAGATATTAAATTCATTTTACTGCAACGCAAAAAGCTGTAACTTCGTTATTTATCACGTTGCGTTCGCTGCAATTCTCTTCCAACTTCTTGAAGCTGTTTCACTGAACGGAAAAGGTTTTAAATTTCATATAAAGAAATGATCGACAAGAAAATTATGATTGACGCAGAGGAGAGTTTTGGTTTAGGATTTACGGCTGACAAAATGAATAAATAAAGAAAAGAAAAGAAAAAAAAAGAAAAAAGGAAAGAAAAGAAAAGAAAGTTTTAAAACACAAATAATTCCCTCCATAAAATTGAATTCCATTTTTTCCCGCCTCTTTTTACCGCCAAAAACAATGAATAAAACCGATAGCGAGAAATGAATTTTCGACTATATTATTGAGAGCAGTTCAAGCATTTTATGATGCGAGATTAGATATTTTTTTATCAATTCTTCATTATATATTTAATCTAAGTCTTTTTTATTCTTTTATTTTTTACAGCCACGGAGATGAGGTTATGTGAAGGGGTTGTCTGTTACGCAGTTTTAATATCTACTTAAATTTAATGAGTTAGATGGGGAGGTTGGGTAACCACATTTGGACTTTGTTCCGTGACGAAACTAAACCTAGGTAATGTCCATGGCTCTATCTCTCTCACTATCTATCTATCTAATTATCTCTCTTTGTTATACGTTCTCTTTCTGACTCCCCCCTCTCTCTCTCAGTGTGTGCGAGGTTGGACAATAAATTCGACGTGTAAACATTAGATCAATTGTGTTTAATGTTCAATCTATAGATAGTTTTATTTCCTCATGAGCATACGTTCTTTTCTATGTACTGTATTCTTTCACTCTCTATTTCTCAAACTCTCTCTCTCTCTCTCTCTCTCTCTCTGTTCTTTTTCTCCCTCTCTCCTCTCCTCTTACTTCTTCACTCCTAATTATATCTTTCTCTCTCGTTCAGTGTGTACGAAGTTAACCAATATAATGAATAGTGCAATATGTTCAATCTATGTGATTGATATTTACTGTTGGATCAAATCTTTCTCCCTCTCTCTCTCTCTCTTTCTTTCTTTCTTTCTCTCTCTCTCCCTCTCTCTCTCTCTTTCTCTTTCTCCCCCCCTCTCTCTCTCTCTCTATATATATATATATATATATATATACTTCAATAAATAAAGGAAAAGACTTTAAATTTGATTCATTTATTGTAATGAAGCAAATTTAAAGTCTTTTCCATTTATTGAATATTTTGCTCTGGCCGTCCACTCACACACATTGAGCTCTCACTACGGTTTAATTGTATCACTACGGTTAAACCACGCATGGAAAGATCCTAACTACCAGGGGATATACATATATATCCCAATAGAAGTAAAAATGTTATATATATATATATATATGTGTGTGTGTGTGTGTGTGTGTGTGTGTATACACTCACACATATATATATATCTATCTTTGTTATACGTTCTCTTTCTCCCACCCCTCTCTCTCAGTATGTACGAGGTTAGACAATAAATTTGACCTGTAAATTTGACGTGGTACCAGCCACGTATTGGGGTTGTTGATTGGCTGAGATTTAAACCACGTGATCTCGCTTAGTCTAAAAAATTAAGTGGCGTATCATAGCACACCTTATATGTAAAAATAATCCAACTAATATGGATGTTTTGTGGAATAAGATAAATGTTTTACTCAATTTTTATTCAATTAACTTAACAGGGAGACATTCAAAATGAAGATTCTTTAGATCTAGCAAGACCTATCAATATACCACAGTGCAATGATTTTATTATTACAACGTTTCATATGTTTACTTAAGAGCTATTTCAAAATAGTTCAATATGTAAAAAATATGATAATCTTGATTTTACTCTCTTGCTCTTTTTTCTTTTTTTTTCCTTCTTTTCATTATGTTTGATTGAAACAGATCAACGTTATCGCTTCCGCACGCTCACCCTTCTCTCTATCTTACCCCTACATTCTTTCTTTCTTTCTTTCTTAGTATATTTTTTCGGTATGTTGTTTTTCTTCCCTTTTTTTTCTTTATGATAAAAACGGAATGGTCCATTATTTAGCTGAGGTGACGGCACACATAAGAAATAAGAATTTGGCAGATAATCACTAGCAGACAATTAGGATTTTCATTTTTGCATTCTCTCTTGGACGATCTCATTTTTAACCAGAGGTGTTGCAAGATGATAACAGTCGTACTTTTAAGGAGCACACACACACACACACACACACACACACATATATATATATATATAATATAATAAAATAAATATATAAAGGTTTTACATATCTATTTATTTGATGACAAAGGAACATTTACGACCATTTTGGTTTCATGCGTTAACAATCATCAGGTGAACATGTTACAAATGCAAGGAAAATCGAAAAATTGCAAAAAATATTCAGAAAATTCAATAGACATAGGATGTGTATGATTGGATGAAATGTTATGCGTACGTATGTGGTGGTGTTTTGAATGTATGTGAGTGTTTATGGACAGTATAAACGTTATGTATACGGGATAACCGATCTCACGCATAATACATTGTTCTATGAATGTGTAACGTTTGATCAATGCGGACGTGTGAGCGTTTGTATTCACGTGCATGTGTGTGCGTGGGGCTGTGTATTTTTGGTATATATATATATATATATATATATAATATATATATATATATATATATATATATATTGGTTAGGAGGTTGATTTAGAAGGCTATCACAATGCAGTTTGGAATAAATAAAAATAATAATACGGTAACAATGGTGTTGTGTGTTGACCTGTATTTTTATATATATATATATATATATATATATATATATGTGTGTGTGTGCGTGTGTGTGTGTGTGCGTGTGTATTTTGGCAGCAAGTTATTCTTCATGCACGTGCTATTGAATAACACGGAGTACTCTTTCTTCATTTTAGGGATCTGTATTTTTTCCAGTCGTCTAGCGATCTTTTTGGTGTTTGGATCCAATTGATATAGAATATTTCCCATACTGTTATCCCGAGCGCTTTTGACTGTTTCGCCGTCATCATGGGGTATATAAGTTGGTTTTATCTATGTTTTTATTAAATTTGGATATATATTTATATACTGTGAACTGATACAGTAGTAGACAAGGTTATTTGACTCTTAATAGTGAAAGTAAAAATAAGACCAAGAATATTACAGGAAAAAAGTCAATACTGTGACAAAATCGTGATCCGGGGTGGGGTGGGGGTGTGGGCAAGAGCACGGTCCCCACCCCCTCCAGTTCAAATCTTAACCTACTTGCCTTCTTTCAAATTCTACGTATTTATAGTTTAGGAGTACAGTGGCATAAGTTAGGCAATATATTTTAATGTTATAGCAACGCAAACGGGTTCGGACGATTTCGCGCCTTCCGGAAGTTTCGCTCCGGGGCATATTTACTCGGTCACTGGAAAAAGTAGAAATTATCGTAAAATGAACGACGAAGATAAAAAAAAAAAAAAGGAGACAGCATAATACTGAAAAAGGTGACGTTTAACAGCGAAACATGAGATACATATATTGAGGCGGCCATTTTGCACGTATTAACGTTCCACTGCCTCGGTGATCACGTGACCCATTTTCATTATCGACTCATTGTCAAGTGCTGAGCTGAATGCCAATTCGACTAAAAGGGTCTCGTTCCGCTGAGATTTCAGCAAGCCATGAAAGTCAGTTGACCGGAGCGCAAACGGTGTACTGTCAAATTATTCGCTTGTAAAAACTTTGCTCAATTTCATTTTATTTCCATTGTGCCGTTGACTCGCTTTATCAATCGAGAAGAGACAAGGACAAATACCCACTGATAAGTATTTGCTAGCCACCCACCCCCACCCCACACGCGCCCCCCACCCCTGGGACAAAAACATGACACCTTTTTTTTATTATTTACACACGCATCAGTCAGTAGAACGTCCTACTAGGAATCACTAGGTTCCGGATTGGATACCGACCCTCGCCAACTACGCGTATGAGTAGCACAAGGATCTATGCGGTAAAGCCAGCTGATGGTAGGTGTGGCGCTCCGTTTCAGATACTAAAAACAATTACCATGGTCTAGCGATTGTGTAAAGGGGATAAACTCCCTCGCTGTTTGGCATATAACGATTTTAGGCCACCCCGACGACTTTAATTAAATTATAAATCAACAGCAGATGTGGCGTCATCATATAAACTTTCGATTGGGGATTTAGGATACACCGACTGCACCTCTGCAAAGGGGTACCCCCTATGGGACCACCTGTTGGCCGTGAGTGGCGACCCGTGATGTATATATAGTATTTACCCCTTTTATTCTTTTATTTTTTTTCAACTGGTGAAAGCTTTTAATTTCGGCCATTTACCAGCAATCTTACAAACCATCCAAGAAAAACAAAGAAGATATTCAGGGCACAGCGGGGGGAGTAAGTATGAACTCATAAGTGACGTTTATCTACGGACTCCTACTCAAGGACACACCAATGTTGGTCAACCAGTAAAAAAGTGGTTGCCGCGTAGGGGACTTGCCAAGGACGATGACCAATAGCTATGGATGGTAGGGGGAGAGTCAAAGGAATCCGTGCTGTAGGCACGCCCTGATGATGATGATGATGATGATGATGGTGGTAGTGGTGTCGACTTGGCTGTTGTTAAAACTATCCCCCCCAAAAAAAATTATCTCTAATTCCGACTGCCATCTCCTAATTATGTATTCATATGGACAACAGACAGACAGACAGACACACACACACGAGAATCTGTGCTGTTGGAGACACCTTAATGATTATTGTTATGATGATGATGATATTTGTTTAAACACTGGATGCTGCATAGAAGACTTACCAAAATGGAAAGAGAGAGAGAGAGAGAGAGAGAGAGAGAGAGAGAGAGAGAGAGAGAGAGAGGAAGGGGAGAAGTGGGTAGACAGAAAGAGAGAGACAGTCAGACAGGCAGAGAGTCAAGGGAATCCGTGCTGTTAGAAACGTCTTTATGATGATTATTATAATGATATATGTTCTAACACTGGATGCTGCATAGAAGACTTGGAAATGGAAAGAGAGAGAGAGAGAGAGAGAGAGAGAGAGAGAGAGAGAGAAGAGAGAGAGAGAAGGGGATAGACAGAAAAACAGACAGTCAAGGGAATCCGTGCTGTTAGAACGTCTTTATGATGATTATTATAATGATATATGTTCTAACACTGGATGCTGCATAGAAGACTTGGAAATGGAAAGAGAGAGAGAGAGAGAGAGAGAGAGAGAGAGAGAGAGAGAGAGAGAGAGAGAGAGGGGGACAGACAGAAAGACCGACAGACAACACTGGATGCTGCATAGAAGACTTACCAAAATGGAGAGAGAGAGAGAGAGAGAGAGAGAGAGAGAGAGAGAGAGAGAGAGAGAGAGAGACAGAGAGACAGAGAGAGAGAGAGACAGACAGACAGACAGACAGACAGATCGACAGACAGAAATTCAAGGGAATCCGTGCTGTTAGAAACGTCTTTATGATGATTATTATGATGATATATGTTCTAAACACTGGATGCTGCATAGAAGACTTACCAAAAGGGAAAGAGAGAGAGGGACAGAGACAGAGAGAGACAGAGAGACAGAAAGAGGGAGAGACAGACAAACAGACATTCAGAGAGTTAAGGGAATCCGTGCTGTTAGAAACGTTTTTATGATGATTATTATGTTCAAAACACTGGATGCTGCATAGAAGACTTACCAAAATTGAGAGAGAGAGAGAGAGAGAGAGAGAGAGAGAGAGAGAGAGAGAGAGAGAGAGGAGAGAAAGAAGAAAGAGAGAGAGAGAGAGAAGGGGCAGACAGAAGAGAGAGAGAGAGAGAGAGGGGGCAGACAGAAAAGAGAGAGAGAAGGGGGCAGACAGAAAGAGAGAGAGAGAGGAGAGAGAGAGAGACAGAAAGAGAGAGAGAGAGAGAGAGAGAGAGAGAGAGAGAGAGAGGGGCATACAGAAAAGAGAGACAGAGAGACAGAGAGTCAAGGGAATCCTTGCAGTTGGAAACGGCCTTGATGATGTTGATGACGATCATGATGATATCAACTTGACTGTTGTTGAAACTGTCTCCCTCCCAAATTGGCTCTTAATCCGACCGCCATTTTCTGATTACGTCGTCTCTTGCTCTTGTACCGTTCACCAATTGAAATCTACCTTCTGTCAGGTTTCCATCTAATTCACTCAGTAAAGCTTCCAGCCTTTCGCTTTACCTGTCTCTTCAAGAAGGCCGACTCGACTGACTTGTCTCTGTTTTGCTTCCCGCCTTTTCTCCGTGACAAATGAGAAAGAGATGGAGTCAGACAAGTCAATCCCCCTCATCCCCCTCCCCCGCGCAACACTCCCGGTTCTCTCCCCTTTCGACAATCAATCTCTTAGAGGCTGAGAGAAGGAAGATAAAGAGTAAACTGTGTTTCCATTGTTTTATTGCGCTGGGCTAATTACTTAAGGCAAGACTTCTTTCTTTAAATATCTACCGCAATTTTACCGCGCCGCACGAACGTGTATTGGGGTGTGTGTGTGTGTGTGTGTGTGTGACGGGAACAACTTTAACCGCAGCGGCGATTCAAGACGCGCCGGCGAGCAATTCGACTTTGAAAACGATCCGTGCACAATTCTAGAATGGTCATTGAGCTGATGCTAAGTAGACGACCCGTGAATCCGTTGGGCTCCTGTTGAAACCGTAGTCCGTGATGATATTGACGCTTCCATCGAAAAAAGGACTTTTTGGCTATGATTATATTGATGCTTCTATTTCGAAAGGAGTGAAGGATTCTAATTAGCATTTCATAGTTAAGAGCTGTCCATGATGATATTGATGCTTCTATTCAGGAAGGAGTGAGGGATTCTAACGTCTGTCCATGATGATATTGATGCTTCTATTTAGGAAAGAGTGAGGTATTCTAACGTCTGTCCATGATGATATTGAGACATCTATTTAGGATGGAGTGAAGGATTCTAACATCTATCCATGATTATAATCTTGCTTCTATTCAGGAAGGAGTGAAGGAGTCTAATTAGCATTTCATAGCTAAGAGTTGTCCATGATGATATTGATGCTTCTATTCAGGAATGAGTGAGGTAATCTAACATCTATCCATGATAATAATGGTGCTTCTATTCAGGAAGGAGTGAAGGATTCTAATTAGTATTTCATATTTAAGAGCTGTCCATGATGATATTGATACTTCTATTCAGGAAGGAGTGAGGTAATCTAACATCTATCCATGATAATAATGGTGCTTCTATTCAGGAAGGAGTGAAGGATTCTAATTAGCATTTTATAGCTAAGAGCTGTCCATAATGATATTGATATTCTATGCAGGAAGGAGTGAGGAATTCTAACGTCTGTCCATGATGATGTTGATATTTCTATTTAGGAAGGGGTGAAAAATTCTATCATCTGTCCATGATGATATTGATGCTTCTATTCAGGAAGAAGTGAATGATTCTAACATTTGTCCAAGATTATATTGATACTTCTATTCAGGAAGAAGTATTCTAATATCTGTCTATGATGATATTGAAGCTTCTATTCAGGAAGGGGAGAAGGAAGATAAAGTGTAAACTGTGTTTCCATTGTTTTATTGCGCCGGTGAGCTATTATTTAAGGCAATACTTCTTTCTTTAAATATCTGCCGCAATTTTACCGCGCTGTGGGAAGGTGTATGGGGGGGGGCATGAACAACTTTAACCGCAGCGGCGATTCAAGACGCGCCGGCGAGCAATTCGGCTTTGAAAACGATCCGTGCACAATTCTAGAATGGTCATTGAGCTGATGCAAAGTAGACGACCCGTGAATTCGTTGGGCTCCTGTTGAAACCGTAGTGCGTGGTGATATTGACGCTTCCATCGAAAAAGACTTTTTGGCTATGATGATATTGATGCTTCTATTCAGGAAGGAGTGAAGGATTCTAACGTCTGTCCATAATGATATTGATATTTCTATTTAGAAAGAAGTGAAAGATTCTAAATAGCATTTTATAGTTAAGAGCTGTCCATAATGATATTGATGCTTCTATTTCAGGTGTGAAGATTTCTAACGTCTGTCCATGGTTATATTGAGACATCTATTTAGGAAGGAGTAAAGAATTCTAACATCTGTCCCTGATGATATTGATGCTTCTATTCAAGAAGGAGTGAAGGATTCTAATATCTGTCCATGATGATATTGAAGTTTCTATTCAGGAAAGGGTGAAAGATTCTAACATCTGTCCACGATGATATTGATGCTTCTATTCAAGAAGGAGTGAAGGATTCCAATTAGCATTTCATAGTTAAGAGCTGTCCATGATGATATGGATGCTTCTATTCAGGAAGGAATGAGGGATTCTAACGTCTGTCCATGATGATAGAGATATTTCTATTTAGGAAGGAGTGAAGGGTCCTAATTAGCATTTCATAGTTAAGAGCTGTCGATGATGATATTGATGCTTCTATTCAGGAAGGAGTGAATGATTCTAACATCTGTCCATGATGATATTGATACTTCTATTCAGGAAGGAGCGAAGGATTCTAATATCTGTCCATGATGATATTGATGCTTCTATTCAGGAAGGGGTGAAGGATTTTAACATCTGTCCATGATGATATTGATACTTCTATTCATGAAGGAGCGATGGATTCTAATATCTGTCCATGATGATATTGAAGCTTCTGTTCAGGAAGAGGAGAAGGAAGATAAAGTGTAAACTGTGTTTCCATTGTTTTATTGTGCCGGTGAGCTAATTATTTAAGGCAATACTTCTTTCTTTAAATATCTGCCGCAATTTTGCCGCGCCGCGGGAACGTGTATGTGTCCGATTGTGGGGGACAGGAACAACTTTAACCGCAGCGGCGATTCAAGACGCGCCGGCGAGCAGTTCGACTTTGAAAACGATCCGTGCACAATTCTAAAATGGTCATTGAGCTGATGCTAAGTAGACGACCCGTGAATCCGTTGGGCTCCTGTTGAAACCGTAGTCCGTGATGATATTGACGCTTCCATCGAAAAAAGGACTTTTTGGCTATGATTATATTGATGCTTCTATTCAGGAAGGAGTGAAGGATTCTAATTAGCATTTCATAGTTAAGAGCTGTCCATAATGATATTGATGCTTCTATTCAGGAAGGAGTGAGGGATTCTAATTAGCATTTCATAGTTAAGAGCTGTCCATGATGATATTGATGCTTCTATTCAGGAAGGAGTGAAGGATTATAACGTCTGTCCATGGTGATATTGAGATTTCTATTTAGGAAGGTGTAAAGAATTTTAACATCTGTCCATGATGATATTGATGCTTCTATTCAAGAAGGAGTGAAGGATTCTAACGTCTGTCCATGATGATATTGAAGATTCTATTCAGAAAGGGGTGAATGATTCTAATTAGAATTTCATAGTTAAGAGCTGTCCATGATGATATTGATGTTTCTATTTACTCCACAAAGGAGTACACAGTTCAACATGCAATGCAATAATTTAAATTTAGATTATTTGGTGTCGCTTATTTGCAGATTTCTTATTTGTCCCATTTTATTTCAGCCAATTTAAAAAATTAAACATTCCAAATGGTCTTGCGTCGTGTCCAGCGTAAGTCGAGTTTCTTGCCCAACTTAGATATTTTCTGAGTCGTGTTTTTGTCATTCTTTTGTCGGGAAATTCAGGTAGATATTTTAAACAACTCCCCATAGATTTTTATCGGCAAATCAATGTAAATATTTTACAACCCCCTTTTAAGAGAGAGAGAGAGAGAGAGAGAGAGAGAGAGAGAGAGAGAGAGAGAGAGAGAGAGAGAGAGAGAGAGAGAGTCTTACATCAAGATTATTGTATCTTTT
>CM042170.1:47653439-47715939 GCA_023376005.1 Doryteuthis pealeii
TTTAGAAAAGAGACAATTTTTCTTCAGAGTGTCTGTGTACTTTATTTTTTAACGCCCTACCAGGCTGGATCAACGCAAGTTTTTTTAACGTAGGGATTTTAATTGGGCATCCTGTGAGGGTCCAATTCACAATAATTCAATAATAATGTCTCTGCGGAACTAAATTTTGCCCACCACCTCAATCCTCTACCCAGGCGACGCCGGGTGGCTGCTTCTAGTTCTCTTCTAAACCAAAGATATCAGGATTTTATTATTGCCTCGAGAATATTACGACGAAATGAGATAAATATTGTATTTATTTAACGAATGTGTACACAATGGGAACCTTCTTCTCATTGAACGAAGTGATAAAATAAATTGTTAAAAATAATTGAGTTAATCAAACGAAAAAATTAACTGAAATTAATATGAATAAATAAAAAAAAATCTTCAAATAAAAAAGGGTGCATAAAAAAACTGACTTGGTGAAAACGAAAAGCGAATCCAGGGAAATATGCGATCAATTGATATTATGTCGGTTATTCGTCTAAAATAAACAGGGAAAAGAAAGAAAACAGAAACAAGATCTTTAAAAAAACAATAAACAAAATTAAAAAAAAAACAAAACCGCGAAAATAAAAATGAATGAATAAATAAATGAATAAACAAATAAATAAATAAAATAAATGATAAAAATCAAATCAAACAAAAATGATCGATAAAATCACAGAAAAAAAGAACCAAAAACAAAACGAAACGAAACAGAAAATTAATGTATGCGTTTCCTTTGTTCGATTTTTCAATATGGCGGCTCTAAATTAAATTTATTTGTACGACAATGATTGCAATCTTCAGAGGAAATTACAAAATGAAAAGAGAAAAAAAAAAACGACAAATTTAAAAAAAATAACAATAAAACTGAAAGGGGACAAAGTTTATGAGTGAAATCTTCATTGTAACACTTGTTTTATTTTATGAAGATATTTTCATGTGTTTATTCATGTATTTGCGATTGTCGTCTGTTTTACGTTGAATTTTGCCGCCATTTTTATTATCATTAGTATTATTATTATCTATGTATTAATATTCGTATTTCTTATTTGCACAATCGTTATCATCTTGCAACACCCTCTTGTTAAAACTGAGACTGTTCAAATCGTCCAAGATAAAATGCAACAATGTAAATCCTAATTATCTGGTAGCACTTAACCACCGGATTCTTATTTCTTATGAGTGTCGTCACCCCAGTTGAATAATGGACCATTCCGTTTTTATTATCATCTATATATTGATATTCGTGTTTCTTATTTGTACAACCGTTATCATTTTGCAACACCCTCTTGTTAAATCTGAGACTGTCCACATCACCCAAGATGAAATGCAAAAATGTAAATCCCGTTGATCTGGTGTTGCTTATCCGCCGAATTCTTATTTCCTATGAGTGTCGTTACCTCAATTGAATAATGGACCATTCCGTTTTCATTATAAAGAAAAAAGGGAAGAAAACGGAGATACTACACAGAACAAATATTATAAGAAAAAAAAGAGACTAGGGGAAAGATAGAGAGGGGATGAGCCCGAGGAAGCGATAAAGCTAATCTCTTTCAATGGAACATAATGTAAAGATGAAAATCGGGAAAGAAAGAGAAAAAGAGCGAGTTAAATCAAGAGTATTGTACTTTTTACATATTGAACTATTTTGAAACTTTGTAATAATTAAATTATCATACTGTGGTATATCCACAGGTCCTGCTAGTTTATGATATTTACATTAATCTCTATAACATTTTATAGTGGTTTAAAGGTTGTCAGTTAATGGTTTTAGAAACGGTTGTTATGGTACCGAAAGTGTTAATCACAGTTATTCTAATTGCTGTTTTCAAATCCAATCTCGATTCAAGTTTCAGCTTACCATTGGTCAATCTTTTATAGCTATTTTTTCCCTTGTTTTATTTTTACTTCCATGGGTCCTAGAAACAAAAAAAGCTCTCTTTTGTACTTCCAGGTGTCTTCTAATTGAATGCAAAATTTCAAGAATATTGATAAAGATTAGCCACTTAGATTTTCCAAATAAATATAGAGTGTAAAATGTATTCTCGGAAAAAATTCCTATCACGCATTTTCGGTTTTTTGAAGCAAAATACGTTTTTAACTCGCTGTAAAAAAATATTATATTAGTTATTATTATTATTATTATTATTATTATTATTATTATTATTATTATTCACTCCTTTTGAGTTTTCACATCAGCGTTAGGTGATGGTCTTTCACTGGAGTCTGAGTGACAGCAAGTCTCCTCAGGTCTCTAGAACTCTTCTGAGTATTCTGGCAGATTGCAGCAGTGCAGTGTTCTGAATGGTTTCAATTCTTCCTCTGATTTCCAAACTTTCCAAACCCTTTTCCAATCCTTTTGGGACCATTCCAAGTGCACCAACTACAATTGGTATAACTTTGACTTACATATTCCATAACTTTTTCAGTTCTCTGGCAAGTTTCAGATATTTGTCCACTTTTTCATTTTCCTTTAGCTTTACCCTGTGATCTGCTGGAACTGCAAAATCCACTAATTGACAAGTTCTTTCTTTTTTGTTAATCAACACTAGGTCTGGTCTTCTTGCTGGGATAAGGTAATCCGTTTTTATTTCAAAGTCCCAGAGAATTTTATTATTATTATTATTATTATTATTATTATTATTATTATTATTATATCAGTGCTGCTGTATGACTGCACCACTTGGACCCTAACGAAGCGCCTCGAGAAAAAGCTGGATGGGACCTGCACAAGAATACTGCGTGCAGTCTTGAAATAGTCGTGGAAACAGCACCCCACAAGGAAAACAGCTGTATGGTCACCTGCCCCCCCCCCCCGTCTCACAAACCATTCCGAGTAAGACGGACTAGGCATGTGAGGCACTCACTGCTGGAGAAGCAAGGACGAGCTTATAAGCGACGTTCTCCTGTGGAAGCCAACACATGGGCATGCTAGTGTGGGCCGCCCAGCAAAGACTTATATTGACCGACTATGCGAGGATGCTGGTTGCTGCGCAGAGGAGCTCCCAGAGGCAATGAAGATAGGGAAGTTTGGCGAGAGATTGTCATGGATATCCGTGCTGCCTGCGCGACATGATGATGATGATTATTATTAGTAATGTTATCATTGCTTATTTACTTTGTAGTAAATATGCAAATTTATTCAGCTTTATGGAGACAGAATAAGAATTAAAAAACGCAAGTGTAAAAAGAGGAAAAGAAACAAAGCTGTGGTCTAGCATAGTTGTATCCCCCTGGATCAACCACCTAAATATACACATATTCACCCAACACCTCCGCACAAGTAGGATGTGACACAAGGTCAATATATTATGAGGTGTTTTACAGGTTTTAATTTAGACTTCCTTCTCCTAGACTGGTTGCTATACCAAAGTTAAAGAGGCCAGCTCGCACTTTTATCTACCCCTAACTGGTGGAAGAGAATAGTTGGATGCATACATTTTCCAAGGGTATTAGAGTTATGTGAAATGCAAACAGCCTCGTCCTGAATTTGAACTCTAGTCACCGAGTCCATTTCCCACAATGAGAACCATTACACCACGCATCTTCTTAGATACTAAAATAATCTTCACCGTAACTGATCACATTTGAGGCATATTTGAAAATAAAGTTTTGCATCAAACTAATGATGTATGGGTCATCTTTTATTACAGTGGGGGTTCGGGGAGAGAGAGAGAGAGAGAGAGAGAGAGAGAGAGAGAGAGAGAGAGAGAGAGAGAGAGAGAGAGAGAGAGAGAGACTGAATTTGACAATAGTATTAAAAAATAAAAAGAAGGCGACGACTTTAGGGAAGAGGGAAAGTGGGGGTTCGGAGAGAGAGAGAGAGAGAGAGAGAGAGAGAGAGAGAGAGAGAGAGAGAGAGACAGACAGACAGACAGACAGAGAGACAGACAGAGACAGAGACAGAGAGACAGAATTTGACAATAGTATTTAAAAAAATAAAAAAAAGAAGGCGACGACTTTAGGGAAGAGAGAAAGATATTGTAATATGAGCTAAATAGATGATTTTATTACAGTGGGGGTTTAGAGAGAGAGAGAGAGACAGACAGACAGACAGACAGACAGAATTTGACAATAGTATTTAAAAAAATAAAAAAAGAAGGCGACGACTTTAGGGAAGAGAGAAAGATATTGTAATATGAGCTAAATAGATGATTTTATTACAGGGGTTTAGAGAGAGAGAGAGAGAGAGAGAGAGAGAGACAGACAGACAGACAGACAGACAGACAGAATTTGACAATAGTATTTAAAAAAATAAAAAAGAAGGCGACGACTTTAGGGAAGAGAGAAAGATATTGTAATATGAGCTAAATAGATGATTTTATTACAGTGGGGGTTTAGAGAGAGAGAGAGAGAGAGAGAGAGAGAGAGAGAGAGAGAGAGAGAGAGAGAGAGAGAGAGAGAGAGACAGACAGACAGACAGACAGACAGACAGACAGACAGAATTTGACAATAGTATTTTAAAAAAGAAAAAAGGTGACGACTTTAGGGAAGAGAGAAAGATATTGTAATATGAGCTAAATAGATGATTTTAAGAAATAAATAAACGAAAAAGGATTAAGATTTGAAATTAAAAATTTAACTCTTTGCCAACCAAATTTTACCCCACGTCTGTACCACATTTTCTTGATATTCCACTCAACTAGTTACTTATTGCGAGTACCAGTCTCAGGGTTGATTCACAGACAAAAGAAAAGATGACATAATGAGTTTTCAGTGTAAACATGCGACACGTATATGAGCCTCTGCAAGTGGTTTACGGTAGGATTGCAGTGTTGGAAAAGAAATAGATGAAGAGTCAAGAAACAACTACACAAAAAATGTAAAATAAAAATTAAAAAGAATGTGAAGATAACCCTAGAGGTGTTGGCATGCAATTTATTGGGATTATTCCCCTTACTTGCCAATGTTTATCAGTCAGTCACAGATGGGTGTCTTTCCGACTGGTCAGAGGGAACATACCAGTGGTGCCTCCTGTTTATTTTAACTAAGGGGATTCGCCTCCCCACAGGCATTCAGTCAGCCTGTTACAAGAGCACTTATTGACACTCCGGTTTCACAGAAGTCATATGCACCAATTACGTCTTATGTCTACAGGACAGGGGGATTCGCCTCCAACAGGCATTCCGTGTACTTGTTACACGAGGGCCTTTCCAGACCAGTTAGCGATTACTTTTATTCTCTATTCAGGAGCCTCAAGACTATCTACAATCTTTTTCTAGTAGTACATTTATTCTATGCACATATATTCTTTGTATTCTATATATTATGTATACTATATTATTAAATATAGCACACCAGTATATATATATATATATATAATATATATATATATATATATATATATATATATATATATATATATATATGCTGTTTTTTTCAGCAGGCATCGCTTCAGATAGGGACCTTTTTTGAGCTGGCACCGCTTAGCGTTTTTATAAGGCAGAAGACCGGGATGCATTTCTGCGAAGGTCCTCGAAAGGTATTCCGATAAAGGCTTTCTTTTCCTAATCGCTATCGTCTCTCTCTCTCTCTCTCTCTCTCTCTCTTTTTTTTTCTCTCTCTCTCTCTCAGTTTGTCGAGCGTCAGCCTGGGAAGTGCAAGGCTGCTGGTTCGATAACGGCCCTCGCCAACTCAGTGTATGAGTAGCACAGGAATCTGTGCGATAAAGTGAGGAGTTGGTGGTAGGTGTGGCGCTCCGTCCCAGACGCTAAAACCTATCTCCTTGGGCTAGTGCTAGTGAAAAGGGGATAGACTACCTCGCTGTCTAGCTGATACTGACTTTAGGCCACCCTAACGACTTATATATATATATATATATATATATATATATATATATATATATATATATATATACTGGTGTGCTATATTTAATAATATAGTATACATAATATATAGAATACAAAGAATATATCATCTAACTATCTATCTATCTCAGTTTGTTCCTATCTATCTATCTATCTATCTCAGTTTGTTCCTATCTATCTATCTATCTATCTATCTATCTATCTAAGTTTGTTCAGAACTATTTGCTTGTTGATCTCTATCTCTCTCTCTCTCTCTCTCTCTCATTATATATATATATATATATATATATATATATATATGTTTCTATCTTATTTTGTTCATATCTATCTATATATTCATCTCATTTTTCATATCTATCTATCTACCTATCTATCTATCTAATTTTTTTCATATCTATCTATCTATCTGTCTATCTATCATTCTATCCATCTAATTTTGTTAATATCTATCTACCTCATTTTTTTCATAAATACATACCGATCTATTTGCATTCATAATCTAACTATCTATCTATCTATCTCAGTTTGTTCTTATCTATCTATCTATCTATCTATCTATCTATCTATCTATCTCTGTTTGTTCCTAACTATCTATCTATTTATCTATCTATCTATCTCAGTTTGTTCCTATCTATCTATCTATCTATCTATTGTTTAACTACCTATCTATCTATCTCAGTTTGTTCTATCTATCTATCTATCTATCTATCTATCTCTCATAACTACCTATCTATCTATCTATCTATATCTGTTTGTTCATAACTACCTATCTATCTATCTCAGTTTGTTCCTATCTATCTATCTATCTATCTATCTCTGTTCATAACTACCTATCTATCTATCTATCTATCTATCTCAGTTTGTTCCTATCTATCTATCTATCTATCTATCTATCTATCTATCTATCTATCTCTGTTTGTTCATAACTACCTACCTATCTATCTATCTATCTATCTCGGTTTGTTCCTATCTATCTATCTATCTATCTATCTATCTATATCTGTTTGTTCATAACTACCTATCTATCTATCTCAGTTTGTTCCTATCTATCTATCTATCTATCTCTGTTCATATCTATCTATCTATCTATCTATCTATCTCAGTTTGTTCCTATCTATCTATCTATCTATCTGTTCAGAACTATCTACTTGTTGATCTCTCTCTCTCTCTCTCTCTCTCTATATATATATATATATATATATATATATATATATATATATATATATATATGAGAGAGAGTGAGAGTGAGAGTGAGAGAGACTTAACTCTGATTGCTCTAAAATACGTAACGCATGTACCAATCTAAAAACAAGCAACCACAATAAATAAATAACACGGCTGATTTTATCTGGCTTACCGCCCCCCCCCTCCCGCACGCAAAACTGGAGGAGTGGTGGCTTATTAAGCAGGTGTGTAAATGCGACGAAGGCAAAGCAGGTTTTATGAGATCTTTTTTTCACTTGCGCATGAGTAAACCTTTTCGCGTGTCGTCTCGTCTCGATACCGGAAGTCCCAATTGAGCATGTGCAATAAGGGTGATAGACCGGAAACCAGTCCCTCCTCATATGTTTCAAACTTAAACATTGAATGGTATGCCTTTTTTTCTTTTTTGTTTTCTTTCTTTTCTTTTCTTTTTTCTTTCTTTTCCTTTTCTTTTTCTTTCTTTTCCTTTTCTTGTATTTCTTTTTCGTTTTTTCTTCTTTTTTCTTTTCTTTTTCTTTCTTTTTCTTTTTTTCTTTTCTTTTTTCGTTTTTTCTTCTTATTTCTTTTCTTTTTCTTTCTTTTCTTTTCTTTTTCTTTTTTCCTTTTTCTTTTTCTTTCTTTCTTTTCTTTTCTTCTTCTTTCTTACTTACCTTTCTTTACTTTTACTTTCTTTTCTTTTTCTTTCTTTCTTTTCTTTTTTCTTCTTTATTTCTTTTCTTTTTCTTTCTTTTCTTTTCCTTTTCCTTTTTTCCTTTTTCTTTTCTTTTCTTTTTCTTTTTTTCTTCTTCTTTCTTTACTTTCCTTTCTTTACTTTTTGCTTTTCTTTTCTTTTTCTTTCTTTTCTTCTTCTTTCTTTTTTTTTTCTTTTCTTTTTCTTTCTTTTCTTTTTCTTTCTTTTTGTTTTTCTTCTTCTTTCTTTTCTTTTTCTTTTCTTTTTCTGTCTTTTCTTTTTCCGTCTTTTCTTTTTCTATCTTTTCTTTCTTTTTTTTCTTTCCTTTTTCTTTCTTTTCTTTTTCCTTTTCTTTTCTTTTCTTTTTCTTTCTTTCTTCTTGCCAGTTTTATAAGAACTTGTTGGCGCCAGGTGCCTCACAGGTCCGTGATCTCGTGCAATACGTATTTACAAACTCAGTCCTCTTTTCAAGGCGAATCATTCATGCAGAAACGACTTCTGCTTCTTTTATGATGGTAAAGACCAGACTCATATGGTGTAAAGCTTCGAGATGTCATGGATATGACATTAAACTATCTGATGGTGAGGTTCAATTTCCGGAGCTCTGGGGAATGTGGAGTACCCCTTCATCGCCATCACTCCAAGGTCCACTCTGACCCGTAGCGGTAGTACCCGATGCCCATTCTGACCCGTAGCGGTAGGGTCCCGCCTATGGCTTAAATAGAAAAGGTGTTGATAAAAAAATCTGAGTACCCATCAAGAATGAATTTATTTCAAAACTTTGTAGGCATTAAATGATCCACCGAGGTTGATATGCCGTAAAACAAAACAAACTGTTGTGGGATTTTTAAGGGTAAAAAATAAGACAAACGACTGGTAATAATGGATACAAATGTATTGAACAAAAAGGAGTAGAAATTACAGAAAAGAAAGTGGAGATTGCGTCCGACCATACAGTTACGAGCTGACTCGCATTGCTTCGTGTCAAGCCACAATTGTTCCTGCTACTTATAGTAGTCGTCGGCGCATTCCATTTATGTACATAGGTTATATCACCTACAACACAAACAAACAAACTTCGAGTCTTAAACCTACTAGGTTCTAAACTGTTGATTCATATTTGATTCAAATGCGTTATCCGCCCTGTCGCCTAGGACTGTAGAATATGCCGACTACACCTCAGCAGGGGTTAATATCCCCTCTCCAGCCCTAATGGTTGTGAGTAGCGACCCATGATGCTTAGAGATTGTTTCCTGAGGGCTAAGCAGCCCATAATTGGCAATTCCACTTTTGCCCTTCATTGGGTCGTTCGGAGTGGGTTGCTCGGGGTGACCCCATCCGAACATCAAGCCGTGGCACCTATATAAACTGTCCCTACCGTATTGCACTTATTGCAAACACCCAACCTTTCTTATCATATATAAGCGCGTGGTGTAATGGTTAAAGTCATGGGAAATGGACTCGTCGCCCCGAGTTCAAATCCTGGACGTGTTAATTGCATTTCACTTAGCGCTAATACCCTTGGGAAAGGTATGAATCCGACTCTCCCTTCCAGCTATGGGTAAATAGCAGGACAGACTGGGTTCTTTAACCATGGCTAGGTAACCAGTCTAGGAGAAGGAAAACTCTAAATTCAAACCTGTTGAACTCCGCTTAAGAAATTGACCTTGTGTCGTATCCTGCTCGTGCGGAGGAGTTGGTAAATATATATATTGAAGAAATATACTGGGTATGATGTTAAACTTCATCTAGTGGTGATGTTCCAGTTTCCATTCATTGCTATTATTCCTAGGAGTGGTAGTACCTGTTAGGATCCCGTCTATAGGTTTAATAAATTAAATAATGAGTTTAAAAACGTGTTAAAATTAGTTTTTTAAAAATTGAATACTCAACAAGATTTTATAAAACAAAAACATGTTCGGTATAAAATAACCCATCAAGGGTTGATGTGCCGTAAAATTCAATCAACCTAACCAAGCCTAACAAAATGCGTTATTGGTAGGTATTTACCCAACCTTGTTCGATTATGGTCAAGTCACGCTGAAAGCACCGGTTCCCACTAGATCCCCAAAGTTAAACAGTGATGAGACGGTTCATTACTTAATTGTGTGACCACTTAAGCAACACCAGGTACTGTAAGCAAACCGATTCCTTTGTTTCTCAAAAATGACTTGATTCGACATTGAATTACCCGGAAAGGGTTGATATGCCGTAAAACAAAACAAACGAGCAAATTAATAATTCTGTTCCCCACGGATAGTATGTATATGAATTTCTGATCGAATAAATATACAATTACCAAGTATTTGACTTTGCCTCTTATTCGCTATTATTACATATTTCTTACTTCTCTTTGTGTGTGAGTAATTGGCCGCCTTTGCCCACGACACAAAATTATATATACTAGTACAAAATAAAAAAACACCCTCCGGGCGATGTAAAAATAGATTTTTGATACATATTACCTGAGGGGTGGGAGTAAAAAATTCAATGTCAGCGAGTTTGTACCCTAAGTAAGTAAAATCATCAAAATTATTAAAGGATTAAAAAATAAAACAATTTGAAATGTAAACTTTAAATATGTATTAAAATAAAAACAAACTAATATATAGATGTATAATACCAGTCATGTATTTATTAAAACTTGTTTAAAAAAAACAATGAGGACTGTCTAATGTTGCATGTTCAAATTTTGAGTGTATTTATCTATGTTATGACGATTTGGGTAATGTGACATAAGCAGTGATGTAATTTTTGTTACAGACAAAAACCGGAGCGAATCTCGATTATTAATAGAGATATATCCGCGGCGACGTGCTCACATCCGACCTTTTTTTTTTTTTTTTTTTTTTTTTTCCCGGTGTGGTGGACCGTAGATCTCGTCAGATTATCACCTGCGTTCCCCAAAGTCTCTCAGTCATGCAGCCTCGGCTTGTCACTGATACTTGACTTTGGGGAAGGAGAGCATGCGGTGCGTGTCGCACAAGCGCACAACATGTAAACAAAACACGTGCAGATATTTCTACAAGTCTCAGAGCTATGGAGGAACCGGTTTGAGTTTGTGTAGGGCCTGACGGGTTAGCAAAACATGTTGGCCTTCGGCGAGGTTGCGGGGGGGGAATTAAACAAAAGGGGCTCCCCTTTTGGTTAACCCCCACTGTTCAACCCCCAAAAAGCCCATTTTTTTTTTTGAGGGGGGAAATGGGTCCTTTTAAGCGACAGGGAAAGAATCTCTCTAAAAGAGAGAGATTGCTAGAAGACGAGAAGAAGAAGAAGAAGAAAAAGGAAGAAGCAGAAGAAGAAGAATAGGTAGCGAGAGAAAGTAAGAAGAAGAAGAAGAAGAAAGAAGAAATGGAACGAGAGAGAAGAAGGAAGAAGAAAAAAGAAGAAGGAAGAACGAAGGAAGGGACAAGAACGAGAAGGTGGAAGAAGAAGAGAAAAAGAAGGAAGAAGCAAGAAAGAAGAAGAAGAAGAGTGAAAAGGAATGAAGAGAGAATGAGGAAGGAGTAAAGAAGAAGAAGAAGAAGAAGAAGAATGGAAAAGAAGAAGAAAAGAAGAGACAAAGAAGAAAGAGAGACAAGAAGAAGTAGAGAGAAGAAGAAGGATAAAGAAAGAATGGGCGCGGAGGGAAGAAGAAGCAAAAGAAGAAGAAAAGGAAAGAAGAAGAAGAGTGAAGGGATAAGAAGAAAGAGGGGATGGAAGAGAGACGAAGAAGAGGAGACAAGAAGAGAGAGAGAAGAGAGAATTAAGAAGAGAAGAGAAAGAAGGAAAGAAGAAGCAAGAAGAGAAGAAAGAAGATGGAAGAGAGAAGAAAGATAGAAAGCAAGCAACAAACAGAAACAACAATAAGAAGAAGAAAGAAGAAGAAGAAGAAGAAGAAGAGAACAACAACAAACAACTCAACAAACAACTAGGAAAGAAGAAGAAGAAGAAAAGAGAGAAGAAGAAGAAGAAGAAGAAGAAGAAGAAGAAGAAGAATTGGAAAGGAAAATAAAAATTAATGAAATGAAAAAATATAATTTAGGGGGGAGGAATAGTTAAAGAAAAATAAGTAAAAAAAATCTAAGAGCCGAGAAAATTAAAAAAAAATAATATAAAAATTAAAAAAAAACGAAACTAAATTTTTGTGCGTTCAAACGTAAATTCGTTATATATTTTTTAGGGAAAAATATTGAAAAGGGGTTTTCAACAAAATAACATTACGTTATGCCAAAATTTTTGTTGTTAATAAAGAGTTGAAAAGTTCAGGGTCAGGGGTCAACAATCATGCGCCGTGAAAAAACAGGCACTTTTCATAGCGGCGTGATTTTTATTGTTGGTTTGCTTACAAGAAAAGACAATAAATGCCGTACAAGGGCGGTGATGACCTTAAAAAGCGATAACTATCTTTTTTTTTTAAGGATACAACACACCCTTAGATACGAATCTCATGAATACACGTTACATTAACACACACAAACACAAACACAACATTACGAACTTTGTTAGACTTCCTCGTAGCAGACAGAAGATAATTATNAGATAGATAGATTGACAAATAGAGAGATAGATAGATAGATTGACCAAATGGGAGAGTAGATATATATATTAGATAGATAATAGGTGGATAGATAATAGATTGAACAAATAGAGAGATTAATAGATGCGATGATAGATGGGACAAATAGAATAGATATATTAGATAGATGGATAGATAGATAATTGACAAATAGAGAATATTATAGATAGATTAGATAGATTGACAAATAGATAGATATATAGATAGATGGATAGTATTGACAATAGATCGATATATAGATAGATGGATAGATAGATAGTTTGACAAATAGAGGATTATATATAGATAGATAGATTGACAAATAGATAGATATATAGATAGATGGATTAGATAGATAGATTGACAAAATAGATTTATATATATATATATAGAGAGAGATAGATAAGATAGAAGATAGATTGACAAATAGATAGATATATAGATAGATGGATAGATAGATAATTGATAATAGATATATATATAGGATAGATAGATAGATTCGACAAATAGATAGGGATAGTATAGATAGATAGATAGATAGATTGACAAATAGATAGATATATATATAGATAGATAGATTTGACAAATAGATAGATATATAGATAGATGGATTAGATAGATGACAAATAGAGAGATATATAGATAGATAGATAGATTGACAATAGATAGATATATAGATAGAGGGATGATAGATTGACAAATAGAGAGATATATAGATAGTAATAGATTGACAATAGATAGAATATATTATAGATATATAGATAGATAGATTGACAAATAGAGAGATAGATAGATAGATGACAAATAGATAGATATATAGATAGATAGATAGATAGATAGATAGATAGATTGACAAATAGATAATATATAGATAGATAGATAGATTGACAAAGTAGATAGATATATATATAGATAGATAGATAGATAGATAGATTGACAAAAAGATAGATATATAGATAGATAGAAGATTGACAAATAGATCGTTATATAGATAGATGGATAGATAGATAGATTGACAAATAGAGAGATATATAGATAGATAGTAGATGGATAATAGATAGATTGACATAATAGATAGATATATAGATAGATAGATAGATTGACAAATAGATTAGATAGATAGATAGATAGATAGATTGACAAATAGAGAGATATATAGATAGATAGATAGATTGACAAATAGATAGATATATAGATAGATGGATAGATAGCTAGATTGACAAATAGAGAGATAGATAGATAGATAGATAGATTGACAAATTTATATATATATATAGATAGATATATAGATAGATTGACAAATAGAGAGATAGATAGATAGATGAAATAGATAGATATATATATAGATATATAGATAGATAGATTGACAGAGATAGATAGATAGTTATATAGATAGATAGATGGATAGATAGATAGATTGAGAAATAGAGAATATATAGATAGATAGATAGATTGACAAATAGATATATATATAGATAGATGGATAGTAGATAGATTGACAAATAGAGAGATATTATGGATAGATAGATTAGATTGACAAATAAATAGATATATAGATAGATGTAGATAGATAGATGACAAACAGAAAGATATATAGATAGATAGATAGATAGATTTGACAAATAGATAGATATTAGATAGATGGATAGATAGATAGATTGACAAATTAGAGAGATATATAGATAGATTGACAAATAGATAGATATATAGATAGCATGGATAGATAGATAGATTGACAAATAGAGAGATAGAGAGATAGATTGACATAGATTGACACGATAGATATATAGATAGAATGGATAGATAGTTAGATTGACAAAAGAGAGATATATAGATAGATAGATTAGATTGACAAATAGATAATATATAGATAGATATATAGATAGATAGATTGACAAGATAGAGAGATAGATAGATAGATTGACAAATAGATAGATATATAGATAGATGGATAGATAGATAGATTGACAAATAGAGATATATAGATAGATAGATGATTGACAAATAGATGATTATTAGATAGTTGGATAGATAGATAGATTGACAAATAGAGAGATATATAGATAGATAGATAGATGATAGATATAGATAGATAGATGACAAATAGAGAGATAGATAATAGATGACAAATAGATAGATATATAGATAGATGGATAGATAGATAGATTGACAAATAGAGAGATATATAGATAGATAGATTGACAAATAGATAGATATATAGATAGATGGATAGATAGATAGATTGACAAATAGAGAGATATATAGATAGATAGATTGAAAATAGATAGATATATAGATAGATGGATAGATAGATAGATTGACAAATAGAGAGATATATAATAGATAGATTGACAAATAGATGATATAATAGATAGATGGAATAGATAGAATTGACAAATAGATAGATAATAGATAGATAGATGGACAAATAGATAGATATATAGATAGATGGATAGATAGATTTGACAAATAGAGATATATATAGATAGATAGATTGACAAATAGATAGATATATAGATAGATGGATAGATAGATAGATTGACAAATAGATAGATATATAGATAGATAGATAGATTGATTAGATAATAACATAGATAGATAGATAGATAGATAGATAGATAGATAGATAGATTGACAAATAGATATATATATAGATAGATGGATAGATAGATAGATTGACAAATAGAGAGATATATATGATTAGATAGATTGACAAATAGATCGATATATAGATAGATGGATAGATAGATAGATTGACAAATAGAGAGATATATAGATAGATAGATAGATTGACAAATAGATATATATATAGATAGATGGATAGATAGATAGATTGACAAATAGAGAGATATATAGATAGATAGATAGATTGACAAATAGATATATATATATATATATAGATAGATAGATAGATTGACAAATAGAGAGATAGATAGATAGATTGACAAATAGATAGATAGATAGATAGATAGATAGATAGATTGACAAATAGATATATATATATATAGATAGATAGATAGATAGATTGACAAATAGAGAGATAGATAGATAGATTAGAGATAGATAGATAGATAGATTGACAAATAGAGATAGATAGATAGATTGACAATAGATAGATAGATAGATAGATAGATAGATAGATAGAGAGAGAGAGAAAGAGAGAGAGTGAAAGAGAGAGAGGGAGAGAGAGAGAGAGATACATAGATTGAAAAATAGAGATATAGATATAGATTGATATATTGACAAATAGATAGATATATTGACAAATAGATAGATAGATAGATAGAGAGAGAGAGAGAGAGAGAGAGAGAGAGAGAGAGAGAGAGAGAGAGAAAGAGAAAGAGAGAGAGAGAGAGATGACAAATAGAGATATAGATTGATAGATTGACAAGTAGATAGATAGACAGATAGATTGACTAATAGAGATATAGATATAGATAGATAGATAGATTGACGAATATATATATATATAGAGAGAGATAGATAGATAGAGAGAGAGAGAGAGAGAGAGAGAGAGAGAGAGAGGAAGAGAGAGAGAGAGAGAAGAGAGAGAGAGAGAGTGTGTGAGAGAGATAGATTGACAAATAGAGATATAGTTATAGATTGATAAATTGACAAATAGATAGATAGATAGATAGATAGATAGATAGATTAAAAATAGATATATAGATAGATTGAAAAATAGAAAATATAGATATAGATAGACAGATTGAAATATATATATATATATATATATATATCTATATATATATATATATATATATATGAGAAGAAAATATTTTCAAAAATATAATAAACACAGGATGTTACGATCAGGGGAAACAATGTTATGTTAATACTTAAGTATTTCGGTATTAAACCATCATCAGGACACTGTTAAGGAATGCTTTTTGTGAGGGACAAAATGAAAAATGTTAAGTGTATAGTAAATGCTTTTCCATATATATATATATATATATATATATATATATATATAGAGAGAGAGAGAGAGAGAGAGAGAGAGATAGATAGATAGATAGATAGATAGATATACAGATAGATGCATTGGAAAATAGAGATATAGACAGATAGACAGATTGACAATTAAAGATATAGAAATAGATTGACAAATGGAGATAGAGATATGGACAGATAGATTGAAAAATATAGAAAGAGATAGATTAATAGAGGTAGATTGTTAAAGATATATAGATAGATAGATAGATTGATTGATTGATTGATTGAGAGAGAGAGAGAGAGAGAGAGAGAGAGAGAGAGAGAGAGAGAGAGAGAGAGAGAGAGAGAGAGAGAGGGGGGGATGCAAATGTGTTAGATAAAGACGATGAAATACAGAAACAGTAACACGTATATTTCCTAATAATAAGGAGTATCAAACATTTTATGCAGATTCAAAAGGAAAGGGACACGAAAAGACTTCATTCATAAAAAATGTCCTTTTCAATGAAAGATGATGATGAATGAATCTACATACGGGTCTTTATTGTAAATACAGAATAAATGTTATTTTAATTCATGATTCTTTCCTTAGTTTTGATTTAAAAAATAAGGCTTTACTTTCTCTCTGGTTTGCTTTAATCTTATTTATGCTAATCTTTGGTCAAAGATTCTTTCTTTCTTTCTTTCTTTCTTTCTTTCTAAAATGCTTTATTTCATTTGTTTTTCTTTACCTCTCTCTTTCTGAAACCCATTCTTACATTTCTTTCTTTCTGTTTTCTTATTATCTAAAATTCATTCTTCCATTTGTGTTTCTTTCTTTCCTTCGTTCTTTCTTTGTTTTTTTTCGAAAATTCATTCTTCCATTTCTTTCTTCCATTTCTTTCTTTCTTTCTTTCTTTTTAAAATTAATTCTTTCATTACTTTCTTTCTTTGTTTCCTTCGTTCTTTCTTTGTTTTTTTCTAAAATTCATTCTTCCATTTCTTTCTTTCTTTCTTTCTTTCTTTCTAAAATTAATTCTGCCATTTGTGTTTCTTTCTTTCCTTCGTTCTTTATTTATTTATTTCTAAAATTCATTCTTCCATTCTTTATTTCTTTCTTTTTAAAATCAATTCTTTCATTACTTTCTTTCTTTGTTTCCTTCGTTCTTTCTTTGTTTTTTTCTAAAATGCATTATTTCATTTGTTTTTCTTTCCCTCTCTCTTCTAAAATTAATTCTTACATTTCTTTCTTTCTTTCTTTCTTTCTTTCTTTCTTTCTTTCTAAAAATAATTCTTCCATTTGTGTTTCTTTCCTTTTTTCTTTCTTTGTTTTTTTTCGAAAATTCATTCTTTCATTTCTTTATTTCATTTCTTTTTTCTTCTTGTTAAAATTAATTCTTTCATTACTTTCTTTCTTTGTTTCCTTCGTTCTTTCTTTGTTTTTTTCTAAAATTCATTCTTCCATTTCTTTCTTTGTTTCTTTGTTTGTTTCTTTCTGTCCAAAATTCATTTTTCTATTCCCTTGTTTATTTGTTTCTATCTAAAATTCATTCTCCCATTTTTCTTCCGAAAATTTATTCTTCCATTATCTTTCTTTCTGTGTAAAATTCATACTTCAATTTTCTTTTTTTCATCTTTCCAAAATCTGTTCTTTTATTTTCTTTCTTTCCTTCCTTCTTTTTAAAATTAATTCTTCTATTTCTTTCTTTCTTTAATTCCCAAATTCATCCTTCAATTTTGTTTCTTTCTTTCCAAAATTTATTTTTCCATTTCATTTATTCCTTCCTTCCTCCCTTCCTCTCTTTCTTTCCAAAATTAATACTTGCATTTTCTTTCTTTCTTTCTTTCTTTCTTTCTTTCTTTCTTTCTTTACAAAATTCAATTTTTCATTTTCTTTTTGCTTTCTTTCTTTCTGATATTCATGTTTTCATTTCCTTCCATCCTTCCTTGCTTACTTCTTTTCTTTCTCTCTAAAATTAATATTTGCATTTCCTGTCTTTCTTACTTTCTTTCTTTCTTTCTTTCTTTCTTTCTTTACATAATTCAATCATCCATTTTCCTTTTTTCCTTTCTTTCCAAAATTAATTTTTCTATTTCTTTCTTTCCTTGCTTCCTTGCTTCCTTCCTTCCTTTCTCTCCAAAATTAATACTTGCATTTTCTTTCTTTCTTTCTTTCTTTCTTTCTTTCTTTCTTTCTTTCTTTCTTTCTCACCTCATCTTTATTCATATCACCGCCATTTTTATTTATTATTTACATTTACCTTCCCGCGCATCTTTCCCGCCTTCCAGTTTTTGCTCATTCATTATTCATCATTTGTCGAAATCTTTCTTTCACATCATCATTTCTAGCCTTCAGCTGTGATTTCTTAAAAACTTTATTCTAATTTAACCGTCGACGTCGCCACGAACACCATCACCACCACCACCACCACCACCATTATTATTATTATTATTATTATTATTATTATTATTATTATTATTATTATTATTTACTGGAAAATTTCAGCAAAGATTTGTTTATTTTTTTCAGGTGTGCTTTATTCCGTATTCACTAATTTGGTCAAACGAATATTTTCGATTCGTGTTAATTTAATAATTGAACACAAATGACAGTGAAGGTCCGACATATTTGTTTTTTGAAATGTTGTATCGTTGGTTTTTGTTGCTATTTTTTATAAAAATATTTTTTTCGTTATTATTTATAATATTAGTATTAATACAATTCCACATAATTTTTTTACTTTTTCTTTTTTCCCGTTTTATTGATGTTTTTTTCTTATATCTTTTTGTTATTTTTGTATTATTAACATTAAAACAATTTCAACGTCATTTTTTTTACTTTTTTCATTTCCCGTTTTATCACTGTTTTTTCTGTTATTTCGTTTTGTTATTTTTTGTATTATTACTATTAAAACAATTCCACGTCATTTTGGGGTTTTTTTTTGTTTTTTTTCCCGTTTTATTGCTGTTTTTTTTAATGTATTTTTGTTATTTTTTTAATTATTACTATTAAAACAATTCCACGTCATTTTTTTTTTTGTTTTTTTTCATTTTATCGCTGTTTTTTATTCATTTTTGTTATTTTTTGTATTATTAGTATTAAAACAATTCTATGTTATTTTTTATTTTTACTATTTCTCTTTTCCTGTTTTATCATTGTTTTTTTTTAAATATCTTTTCGTTTTTTTTTAATTTTTAGTATTTAAAAATTCAACGTTTTTTCTTCATTCTTTTTTGTTATTATTAAAACAATTCAACGTTATTTTTTCCCTCTTTTTTCATTTACCTGTTTTGTCGTTATTTTTTCTTATTTTATTTTCGTTATTTATATTTATTAATATTAGAACAATTCCACGTTATTTAAAAAAAAATTTTCCGGCTTTATTGTTTTTTTTTCCGTTTTTTTTCTCTTATTCATTTTTGTTTTTAAAATTATTATTAGTATTAAAATAATTCCACGTTTTTGTCTCCTTTCTCTTTTTCTGTTTAATATTTGCTTCATCTTTTTTTCTTATTTCTTTTTGTTTCTTTTTTTTATTATTAAAACAATTCCACATTATTTTTTCACTCTTTTCCCTGTTTTTTCATTATTTTTTTCTTATTCCTTTTCATAATTTTTTTAATTATTAGGATTAAAACATTTTTTCTTATTTCTTTTCGTTTTGAAAATTATTATTAATATTAAAACAATTTGAAATCATTTTTTCCTTTTCTCTCCTACTGTTTTCTCTTTTCTTTTCTTGTTTCGTTTTAGCTCAGTAGGTAGAACATTTGATTACGAACCACAAGGTTTCTGGTTCGATACCAGCCCTGTGTGGTAAAGTGAGCAGCTGATGGTCGGCGTGGCTCTCCGTCCCAAACGCCCAAAACCATCTCCTTGGTCTAGCACAAGTGAAAAAGGGATAGACTCCTTCGGTGTCTGGCTGATATCGACAATTCAACATCATTTTGCCTCTTTTTTCTCTTTTCCTGTTTTATCAATGTTTTTTCTTTCTTATTTATTTTTATTTTTTGAAACTATTATTAATATTAAAACAATTCTTCGTTATTTTTTCTTCTTTTCCTCTTTTTCAATTTTATGATTTTTTTCGTATTTCTTTTCATTATTATTATTTACCCCTTTTGAGTTTTCACACCAGTGTTAGCTGATAGTCTTTCACTGGAGTCTGAGTGACAGCAATTCTCCTCAGGTCTCCAGGACTCTTCTGAGTATTCTGGCAGATTGCAGCAGTGCAGTGTTCTGGATGGTTTCAACCCTTCTTCTGATTTCCAGACTTTCCAATCCTTTTCCAATCCCTTTGGGACCGTTCCAAATGCACCAACTACAATTGGTATCACTTTGACTTTCATATTCCATAACTTTTTCAGTTCTCTGGCAGGGTCCAGGTATTTGTCCAATTTTTCCATTTTCCTTTAGCTTCACCCTGTGATCTGCTGGAACTGCAAAATCCACCAGTTGACAAGTTCTTTCTTTTTTGGTAATTTGCACAAGGTCTGGTCTTCTTGCTGGGGTGAGGTGATCCATTTTTATTTCAAAGTCCCAGATAATTTTATGAGTTTCGTTCTCAAGAACAGATTCTGGTTTATGCATATACAATTTTATTGTATGGTCAAAATTAAACTTTTTTGCATATTTCCCAGTGGATCACCTTTCCAACCCAGTGGTGTCTAGTTTTGTACTTCCGTTGTGCTAGTTTGCTACATTCGCATAGTACATGGTTTACAGTCTCATCTCTATTACCGCATAATCTACATTTACTATTTTGTTGGGTCTTATCAATTTTTGCTTTGATATAGTTTGTCCTTATGGCATTATTCTGTGCAGCAATTATTAGTGATTCAGTTTCTCTTTTAAGGTTTCCTTTTCTTAACCACGTCCAGGTCTTTTCGTGTGCAACCTCGCCAATTTGTCGTTTGAAGTGTCCATATAATTGTTTTTCTTCCCATTTTTGTTTTCTAGTCTTTGTTGTTTTTCTGTTTGTCCATATATCGCATCTACTATTGTTGGCTGCCATAAGTAATCTGTCTTTACTCTTTTTTGTGTAGTCTTCGAGTTGTTTGATTGTGGTTTCTACGCAGTCTTCTATGTTGGCAAGACCTCTTGACACATATAATCTATCTCTATCGTCTCTAGGGTGGAGAGCCTTGTGCATGGTCATTAATTTTCTCATCCTTTGGTCAATCTGTCTGAGTTCTTCTTTTGACCATTTTAAGAATGGTCCTGAATATCTTATAATGGGGACAGCCCAGGTATTGATTCCTTTGATTAGATTTCTGCTGTTAAGTTTGGTTTCTAGAAGTTTTCTAGTTCTCCTGAGGTATTCTTTTTTAACTTTTCCTTTCATTTCTGCTTGCATGATATTGACCGCTTCTAAAATTCCTAAGTATTTGTAGCTTTCATTTTCATCAAGAGATTTTATAGTTTCCTGATTTGGTAGTTGTATTCCATTCATTAGTTTTCTTTCACCTCTTTTTATTACAAGCATAGCACATTTTTCAATTCCAAATTCCATCCCTATGTCCCGGCTATATATTCTAGTAGTTTGTACTAGGCTCTCCAATTCTTTTTCATTTTTTGCAAAAATTTTAATGTCATCCATGTACATAAGGTGGTTTATCTTTTCTTATGAATTACTAAATTTGTATCCCCCGGTACATTTTTTCAGTATATGGTTTAGCGGCATCATTGCAATAATAAAGAGTAGTGGTGATAATGAGTCTCCTTGGAAGATACCTCTTTGGATTTTTACTTCTGCCAGGGATTGTTTTCCAGGTTTAATTGAACTCGCCAGTTTTCCATGGCTTTTTTAATGAAGTTTATAATGTTGTTGGAAATTTTGAACATATTATTATTATTATTATTATTATTATTATTATTATTATTATTATTATCAAAACAATTCCGCGTTACTTTTTATCCTTTTATTCTCTTTCAGTTTTATCGTTGCTTTTGTTGTTGTTTTTTTTATTTCTTTTCGTTATTTTTATTATTATTATCTTTAATATTGAAACAATTCCAGGTTATTTATTCTCCTTTTTCTATTTTCCTTTCGATATTCATCTTTTTCATTTATAATTTTTCAGTCTTTGATTCATTTCTGTTGTCTTCATCGTCATCGTTTTGTGGTCGTGTTGTTGTTTTTAACTCAGACATGGAAAATTATTTATTTGTTTATTTAAAGAATCTCTTCTTGTTTTTCACATCAATATTTTTATGTCTGGCATCAATTATATTTCTTATTATTGCAGTAATTAACATATAGCCCCTTCTTTAAAAGAAAAACAACGAATATTTTTTTGCTCATTATATTCTTTTTTTCTTTTCCTTCATACCCTTGCCCCTGCCTTCTTCTTCTTCTTCTTCTTCTTCTTCTTCTTCTTCTTCTTCTTCTTCTTCTTCTTCTTCTTCTTCTTCAATTTTTTTATTAGCATTATTATCATGTTTTTAGATAAGAAATCAAAAAGAAGAACAGTCCAGCTTTAGTTGATGATTTAATATACAAACCGAAACGTTTGAACATGGATAATACTTTAAACCATAATACAATCATCCTCTGAATACCTTCTTTTATCTTATACATATATAATATATATATAATATATATATAATATGTGTGTGTGTGTGTGTGTGTGTGCATATATATATATCTTATCTCTCTCTCTCTCTTTCTCTCTCTCTCTCTCTCTCTCTCTCTCTCTCTATATATATATATATATATATATTAGCTCAGTCGGTAGAGCGTTCGGCTTGAAGCCACAAGGTTTCTAGTTCGATACCGGTCCTCGCCAACTCAGCGTATGAGTAGCACAGGGATCTGTGCGGTAAAGTAAGGAGCTGATGGTAGGTTTGGCGCTCCGCCCCAAACGCCAAAAACAATCTCATTGGTCTAGCGCTAGTGAAAAGGGGATAGACTCCCTTGCTGTATGGCTGATACTGACATTAGGCCGGCCCGACGACTTTCCTTTACTTTGTATATATAAGTCATCCACAGACACCGTGTTTCGACGTTTCACGTCTTTCAGTGTGGCTAGACACATCAACTACCTCTGACCAGGAGTGAAATCCGAATATATATATATATATATATATATATATATATATATACCAAACTTGTTGGTAAATCCTCGCGATGAGAAAAAAAACAGCAAATAGTTTGATTGTAAAAATATACTACCAAACATCAACCGGGAAGAAAACAAATTTTGTAAAAAAGAAAAGTCCAAGATAATCGTACCAACAAAAAAAATCTATTAGTACAATATCTTTGCCAAAAGATAAAACAATTTTATATATATATATATATATATATATATATATATATATATATATATAAGATATGTATACATACAAACCCGCCAGGAGACTAAAGCTAATAAGTAAAAAGTGCTCAAGTAGAGCAAATAATAAAGATAAATCAAATGAGTCAGACGAACCTACTAAAAGTTTCACTTAATGCTCTTCAGGGCTAAGATCTGACTCTTCTGCGAGGGAAAGAAAGTCCTGTGCAAATAAAAACCCAGATTAAACGGTAGGAAAAAGAGCTTCCAATGTTAAGAATATGAAGAGTCAGATCTTAGCCCTGAAGATCATTAAGCGAAACTTTTAGTAGGTTCGTCTGACTCATTTGATTTATCTTTATATATATATATATTATATATATATATATATATATACGCGAATGTCATGTGTCACATTTTTTTCAAGTTTACAACTAACACTTCTTACGTGATATTTTGTACGATTAAAAATTTTATAAAGTAAATTGAAATTGATTGTGAAATCTATTGAAAGTTCCCCATGAAATAGAAATAATGTTTAATACGGAAATTAAGGACCTACGTACATCAAATTATCTTTAAATTGAGTGTCAGCAGAAGAAAATTTCGTTGAATCTTTTAAAAGATAACCTTAAATATTTATGCAATACTTAAAGGCAGCAATCAATTTTGAGTTCTTCCGTTGTTTATCGTGGTCTCTCGCTTACGGCTGCAATATGCCAACAGAGAATCAGCAATGAAAAGAGCCACGGCTGCAGCGAGGGAAAGAAAGTCCCCTGCAAATAAAAATCTGGATTAAACTGTAGGAAGAAGAGTTTCCAATGCTAAGAATATGCAAAGATTTAAAGGCTCCCATACTAGCTTAATTGCTGCTCGATTAGGCGACTTTTAAGTATACATTGTGTGTGAAACGGTGTATAGAATCATATAGAATTGAATATCCAACAAGAATTAGTAAAACAAAAACGTCTTCGGCATGAAATATACCAAAGCTTTAAATGCCGTAAATCCATCTGACCAACCAACCAACCAACCAACCAACAAGAAAGAGGGATTTTACTATAGAAATTCATTGAAAATAACGAAAAACGTTATTTTTTGTTGGCTTGCCATGGAATTGGACTAATAACTGAAATTGGACACTTATTTGTTCACATTAGATATATTAAAAATATATATAAGTTAAGTCGTCGGGGCGGCCTAATGTCGGTATCAGCCAATCAGCGAGGGAGTCTATCCCCTTTCACTAGCGCTAGACCAAGGAGATTATCTTAGCGTCTGAGGTGGAGCGCCACATCTACCATCAGCCCCTTACTTTACCGCACAGATACCTGTGCTACTCATACGCTGAGTCGACGAGGACCGGTATCGAACTAGGAACCTTGTGTTTCTAGCCGAACGCTCTACCGACTGAGCTAACCCGGCCTCAAAAAAAAAAAAAAAAAATATATTATATATATAAAAATATCAAATAAAATTAAATACCAATCAAGAATGAATAAAACAAAAATGTCTTTGGCATGAAATAAACCAAAGGTTTAAATGCCGTAAAACCCAACCAACCAACCAACCAACCAACAGGAAAGATGCGTTTGACTATAGAAATTCATTGAAAATAAAGAAAAACGTTATTTTTTGTTGATTTGCCTTTGAATTGGACTAATAACTGAAATTGGACACTTTTTGTTCACATTAGATATATTAGTCAATAAAGTGAGGAAAAGAAAATCCCGTTGAAATGAAAACCCAAATCAAACAACAGGAGAAGAGCTTCCAATGCTGAGAATATGCAAAGATTTAGTGGCTCTTATACTAACTTAATTGCCGTTTGATTAGGCAACTTTTAAGTTTAAATTGCGTGTGAAACGGTGAATATAGAGCATCATCTAAAAAATTAGACAAATAGAATTAAATACCTATCAATAATGAATAAAACAAAAACGTCTTCCGTATAAAATAACCCAAAGGTTTAAATGCCGCAAACCCCAAACCAACCAACAAGAAAGGGGGATTTGACTATAGAAATGCATTGAAAATAAAGAAAAAAAATGCAATTTATTTGTTATTTTGCCATAAAACTAGACTATCAACTGAAACTGGATTCTAATTTGTTCCAATTAGATACCTCAAGCCTCATCTAAAAAAATTAAAACAAATAAAATTGAATCCCCAACTAAAATGAATAAAACAAAACGTCTTCGGGATAAGATAAGCTAATGGTTGACATGCCGTAAAATCATACCGCTTTATTAGGCGACTTTTAAGTTTAAATTGTGTGTGAAACGGTGAATATTGAGCACCATCTAAAAAATTAGACAAATAAAATTAAATAATTCAAGAATTAATAAAACAAAAAGTCTTTGGCGTGAAATAAACCAAAAGTTTAAATGCTGTAAAATACAACCAACCAGCCAACAGGAAAGAGGGATTTGACTATTGAAATGCATTGAAAATAAAGAAAATTGATATTTTTGTTTCTTTTGCCATGGAATTTGACTTTTGATTGAACAGCAGTCTTATTTGTTCGAATTAGATAGCTCAAGTCTCATCTAAAAAAATTAGATAAATAAAATTGAGTACGCATCAAGAAAGAATAAAACTAATATCTTCGGTATTAAATAAATGATATAAGATAAATATAAGATAATATAAATGCCGTAAAATCCAACCATCTTGAGAATCAAGAAAAAAAGTTATTTTTTTGTTGTTTGCCTTGGAATTGGACTATTAATTAAACAGCTGTCTTATTTGTTCGAATGAGACATCAAACCTCATCTAAAAATTCAAATAAAATTGAATATCCATCAAGAATGAATAAAACAAAACGCCTTCGGTATAAGAAAAAACAAGGATTGACCTGCTGTAAAAAACAACCACCAACCAACCAACCAACCAACCAACAAGAAAGATGGATTTTACTATAGAAATGCATTGAAAATAAAGAAAAATGTTATTTTTGTTGGTTTGCCATGAAATTAGACTATTAATCGAAACTGGACTCTTTATCTAATTTATTTAAATTAGATACCTTAAGCCTCATCTAAAAAAAAACTGCAAATAAAATTGAATACCCAAACAAGAATGAATTTAAAAAAAGTCTTCGGCATTAAATAGACTAAAGGTTTAAATACCGTAAAATCCAACCAACCAACCAACCCCAACCAACCAAATATCAGTCATCTTAAGGACGTTCTCTCAAAATTAAGGCAATAGATAGGGTCATTGTTTGAAGACAAATTCAAGATAAGTGTTATGAGAAAAATAAATGGGTAGTTTAGTCTTCGGCATAAAATAACCCAAGAGTTGGCATGCCGTAAATTCTAACCAACCAGCCAACCAACCAACCAACTAACCAACATGATTTCACTAAAGATGGATTTGACTATAGAAATGCATTGAAAATAAAGAAAAACGTTATGTTTTTGTTCGTTTGTCATGGAATTGGATTATTAATTGATCAGCAGTCTTATTTGTTCGAATTCGATACCTCATGACTCATCTAAAAATATTCAAATAAAATTGAATACCCAACAAGACTGAATAAGACAAAAAACGTCTTCGGTATAAAATAACCCAACAAGGGTTGACATGCCGTGAAATCCAACTAACCATAATAGTTTAATTATCATTGTCTTCTCTTTTCCCTCAATGTTTATGAAGACCTTTGTTTTAACTTTTTTAATGAGTTTTAAAAAACTTGTTTAAAAAATGAGTTAAAAACTTAAATGCCCAATAAGAATGAATAAAACAAAACTTCGTCGGTGTAAAATAAAGCAAAAGGTTGACATGCCGTAAAATCCAACCAATCAGCCAACCAACCTGATTTCGCTAAAGATGGATTTGACTATCGAAATTCATTGAAAATAAAGAAAAACGTTATATTTTTGTTAGTTTACCATGGAATTGGACTATTAATTGAACAACTGTCTTATTTGTTCGAATTAGACAGATCAAACCGCATCTAAAAAATTCAGACAAATAAAACTGAATATCCATTAAGAATGAATAAAAAAACGTCTTCGGTATAAGATAAACTAAGGGTTGACTTCCGATTACGAAAAGAAGGCTCCCGAGTTCGAGAAGGCTCCCGAGTCTGACAAGAAATACGCAAAGAAGGTCGGAGAGCAATTCGGCCGAAATGTTGTACAGATAACAATAAAGATAAGGGCAATAGTCCGAATGATCCAAATAATAGAAATTATCAAGCTTCATCTCAAAGATCCAGAGAAAAACAATGAATAAAATAAAACGTCTTTAGCATCAAAATAAACCTACGGTTGACATGCCGTAAACCCAACCAACCAACCAGCCAGCCAATCAACCCAACCAGCCAACCAACCAACCAACAAACCAACATGATTTCACTAAAGATAAATTTGTTCAAATTAGATACCTCAAGCCTCATCTAAAAAACAGACCAAGGTTGGCATGCCGTAAAAACCAACCAATCAACCAACCAACCAACATGATTTCACTAAAGATAAATTTGTTCAAATTAGATACCTGAAGTCTCATCTAAAAATCAGAACAAGGTTGTCATGCCGTAAAAAACAACCAACCAACCAACCAGCCAGCAAGCCAACCAACCAACATGATTTCACTAAAGATAAATTTGTTCAAATTAGATACCTGAAGTCTCATCTAAAAATCAGACCAAGGTTGTCATGCCGTAAAAAACCAACCAACCAACCAGCCAGCCAACCAACCAACATGATTTCACTAAAGATAAATTTGTTCAAATTAGATACCTGAAGTCTCATCTAAAAATCAGATCAAGGTTGGCATGCCGTAAAATCCAACCAACCAACCACCCAACAACCTGATTTCACTAAAGATGGATTTGACTATAGCAATGCATTGTAAATAAGAAAAACGTTATGTTTTTGTTAGTTTGCCATGGAATTGGACTATTAATTGAACAGCAGTCTTATTTGTTCAATGAGCTGATTCTAACCTGAGAAGAGAAAGAAAGATTGTCTTGGAGATCAAAAGGTCAAGTCTCTCTTAAAGGATTTCTTGAATAACAATCGAATTCTTCAAAGTGAAGAGTGATCTCCAAACGGCCAGTGAATTGACCTCGAGAAATCATTTTACTTCAATTCCCACAGTCCGCTTGATTCACCTCGTTCTATTTCGAGGTATACAACGTCAACGAGTTGGAACCGAGACTTTAAGTCCAAAACGTATAATCAGGCAAGATTGCGTAAACTCGCCTTAGGACAATAGCTAACACCAATGCTCCATTCATTATTGCTATTATTAATTGACCAATCCTCTTTTGGTTGCTGGTTGGTTGTTAGGTTTAATGGCATATCAACCTTTCTGGGTTATTTAATTTAAAATCTCGTTTTTTTTATCTATATGATTTGGAACTGAGACTTAAAATCCGAATGTATAATCAACTAAGCTTACCGTAGGACAACAGCTAACGCCAATACCTCATTCGCCGTTGCTATTATTAATGAATCAATCCTTTTTTTGGTTCTTGGATGGTTGTTAGGTTTAATGGCATATCAACCATCGTGGGTTATTTCATTTCAAATCTCGTTTATTATCTATGATTTGGAACTGACACTTAAAATCCGTGCTACTCATACGCTGAGTTGGCGAGGGTCGGTATTGTGGTTCTTAGTCGATGTTCTACCAATTGAGCTAACTATTAATAGATCAATCCTCTTTTGGTTGTTGGCTGGTTGTTTGGTTTAATGACATATCAACCATTGTGGGTTATTTGATGCCAGATCTCGTTTTTTATCTATATGATTTGGAACTGAGACTTAAAATCCGAATGTATAATCAAACAAAGTCACCGTAGGACAACAGCTAACACCAATATCTCATTCACCATTGCTACTAGTAAAGTCGCCGGGATGGCCTAAAGTCGATATCAGCGAGACAGTGAGGAAGTCTAACCCCTATTTACTAGCGCTAGACCAAGGAGATTGTTTTTGGCGTCTGAGACTGAGCACCACACCTACCATTAGCTCAACACTTTATCGCACAGATCCCTTTGCTATTCATACGCCGAGTTGGCGAGGACCGGTATTGAACCAAGAACCTTGTGGTTCCTAGTCGGACGTTCTACCGACTGAGCTAACTATTAATGGATCAATCCTCTTTTGGTTGTTGGCTGGTTGTTTAGTTTAATGTCATATCAACCATTGTGGGTTATTTAATGCCAAATCTTGTTTTGATACATGTCTAGAAGCGACTACCCAGCATCACCTGTGTAGAGTTGTTTTGTTTACCTTTGAGATTTGCAAATGCTGGACATTTTTAAGTAGAATTTTAATGCTATTTCTTTGTGTATTTTAATTGTTAGATATCTTCGTGAATATAAATCAAATCTTCATATTTTTGCACAAAAAACAAGAAAAAAACAAGAACTGGGGATAACTTAGCTTTACACTTGTACCCGGTCATGGTGAACAGAATGAGAACAATCCACCCCAATGGATTAAACAAAGGGTTCGATTCGAAGTTCCATAAAGGATCCAGAGTTTGACAGGAAGGTCCAAGAGTTTGCCAAGAAACACCTGACAAAAGCCAGAGGGTACATCGACCGAAACATTATGAATATAACAATAAAGCGGCAGCTAGACAAATGACACAGTTTATATAATATACTCAGTATATATAAAAATATAAAAGAATTTTATAATTTGCTTGAAGCATTGTGTTCATATTGGTTTGGTGGTTGGTTTTGAAGGCTATCACAATGCAAGTGTAAAGAAAAACGAGGAAATTATGATGCAGTTCATTTGCCTTTGATTTATTCTCTTAATATTTCGGGATAAAGATCCCTTCGTCAGAAGATTTTTGAAAGCTGGAGCTGTTAACCTGTGGCTAGTCAAGATATGTAAAACTATAAAAGAGTTTTATAATTTGCTTGAAGCATTGTATCTATATGAATTTGGTGGCCGGTTTTGAAGGCTATCACAATGCAAGAAAAACGAGGTAACTATGATATTGTTCATTTGCCTTTGATTTATTCTCATAATATTTCGGGATAAAGATCCCTTCGTCAGAAGATTTTTGAAAGCTGTAGTCCTGGAGCTGTTAACCCGTGGTTAAACAAATGACACAGTTTATGATATACTCAGTATATGTAAAAATATAAAAGAATTTTATAATTTGCTTGAAGCATTGTGTTCATATTGGTTTGGTGGTTGGTTTTGAAGGCTATCACAATGCAAGTGTAAAGAAAAACGAGTAAACTATGATGTTCATTTACCTTTGATCTATTCTCTTAATATTTCGAGATAAAGATCACTTCGTCAGAAGATTTTTGAAAGCAGGAGCCCTGGAGCTGTCAACCCGTGGTTAAGCAAATGACACAATTTATAATATACTCAGTATATATAAAAATATAAAAGAGTTTTATAATTTACTTGAAGCATTGTGTTTATATTGGTTTGGTGGTTGGTTTTGTAGGCTATCACAAAGCAAGAAAAACGAGGTAACTATGATATTGTTAATTTGCCTTTGATTTATTCTCTTAATATTTCGGGATAAAGATCCCTTCGTCAGAAGATTTTTGAAAGCAGGACTCCTGGGGCTGTTAATCTGTGGCTAGAAGCTGCTCATTCTTTTATATGCCTAGTAACATCTTCTTCCGAATTCATTGTGTGTGTTTGTTTCTGAATACAGTGAAACATTGAGTCGTTACATTTTAATTTATATATGATCGGTTCTGGCATTTTTGAGGGGGAGGGTATCGCCCATCTCCTTTCCCTTCCTGTCGACTTTGTTGAAAGAGCAAATAGTTACACATTGCCAGTTAACACATGGCATCTTGGGTCTACTTCATTATTACGAAATTCACGAAGTAAATCAAGCAGTCAGGTCTGCTGGCGATGCGTTGGGTGATAGGAGTTGCCATGACGACAAGCAAATTTAATGACGATAAAGCGAGTTTGCATGTAACACGCACAAAGGACAAAACATTATTAGGGGGGAGGGTGATAACAAGTCAGGTGTATTGAGGCCTTCTTCTTTTGATTTCTTTGATAAGGGAAAGGAGAGAGAGAGAGAGAGAGAGAGAGAGAGAGAGAGAGAGAGAAGAGAGAGAGAGAGAGGCATATAGAAGGAGAAAGAGAAAGATAGGGAACACATACAGTTGTGTGTGTCTCTGTGTGTGTGTGTTTGTGTGTAAGTGTGTGTGTGTGTGTGAAAGGAGAGAGAGAGAGAGAAGAGAGAGAGAGAGAGAGAGAGAGAAAGGGAGACAGAAGGGGAGGGGGATATCCCAAAAAGGGTAGGGGGACAGAGAAACAAGAGATACATGCATATAGAGGGATGTAGAGAGAAAGAATGACAGAGAGAGAGAAGGGAGATAGAGAGGAGAGAAAGGTATATATATATATATAGAGAGAGAGAGGGAGGGGGAGGGAGGGGAATAGACCACAGAAGGAAAGAGAGACAAAGTGAGAGAGAGAGAGAGAGAGAGAGAGAAAGATGGAGAAGTGAAAGATAGACAATGGAGAGAGAGAGAGAGAGAGAGAGAGAGATTGTGTAAGGGATAGATAGTGAGAGAGAGATAGATGGTGAGACAGAGAGAAAGAAAGAAGTGTGTGTGTGTGAGAGAGAGAGAGAGAGAGAGATAGAGAGAGAGAAAGAGAAAGAAAGAAAGAAACAGACAGGAGGAAAGAACGAGAGAGAGAGAGACAGACAGAGACAGAGACAGATATACGAATATAAATAGAAAAAGAGAGAGACGGTGAAACATCACACCAAGAGAGAGAGAGAGAGAGAGAGAGAGAGAGAGAGAGAGAGAGAGAGAGAGAGATAAATAGAGAGAGAGAGAGAGAGAGAGAGAGAGAGAGAGAGAGAGAGAGAGAGAGAGAGAGAGAGAAACAAACAAACACCCCCGTGTTTGTGTCATCGTGTTCAAGGCACGTCAGAGTCAGGGCTTGACACTTTTTCCGGTTCCAGGTTTTTAAGACCCCAGTCTATTAGCGCGCATGCTCACGAAACGGTAATTAAACTGCCACTGTATCTTGAAATCTCATCTCAATTACGTTTTTCCTAAATTTTTTTTTTGCGGGGGGGGGGGCTTTTTTTTCTCCCTCTGACAGCCGAATCTTATCTACGAGTCCAGTCAAGCATGCAGCATGCACTTACACCGCTTTTTTCCTTTTCTTTTTCGTCGTTTCTTACCTCTAGATATATCTGACAGTGAACAGAACTTCCTTTAACACCTTAGCCATGCGCAGATGGCGTATACACATGCACGCATGCGCATAAAACTGAACAACGAATCAACCATCAAGTGATCCAACAACCTACCTCAAATGACATCCTGTACACCGACAAAGTAGAAGAAAATAAGCGAAAAAAACAAACAAAATAAATAAGAGAGAATCAAAAGAAAGAAGAAAGAAAAAAAAAAGATGGCGAATGAAGAGAAATAAAAAAAATGGCGATTGAAAAGGAGAAAAAAGTGGTGCAATAAAATAGAATAGAATAAAATAAAATGAAATAAAATAAAACGTTTTTTTTTTCTTTCTTGAATATGCTTGTAAAGGCTGCATTATGTGCAGAGAAGCTCGTCGAAGGACACATTAAGAGAAGAGAAAGTGTAAAATTTATCAATTCAGCGTGAGTGTGCGATTTTGGTGGATCAGGGTTTCTAAAGAAGAGGAGGAACGTGGGGGAGGGGTTTTTAGCACGGCTTTTGAGGGTTTTTGGAGTAGGGAACAAAAGAGTGTAGGAATAAATCTATGGGAGGTGGGGGGTGGAAGAGAGGAAAGAGAAGTAGAAAAAGAGATAGAAAGGCATAGAGAGGAAAAAATGAAAGAGAAAAGAAGAGAAGAGAGGAAAAGAGTGCGAAAGAGAGAGAGGAGAGAGAGGAGAGAGAGAAGAGAGAGAGAGAGAGAGAGAGAGAGAGAGAGAGAGAGAGAGAGAGAGAGATGAAAAGGAAGAAGAAAAGAAGAAAAGGAAAAAAGTATAAAGATTGAGGAGAAAGAAAAATAAAAAAATAGTGTACGATAAGAAAGGTTATATATATATATATATATATATTATATATAATATATATATATATATCTGTGTGTGTGTGGTGTGTATATATGTTATATGTATATATTTATGTGTGTGTGTGTATATGTTATATGTATATATTTATATATATTAATATATATATCCTTTCTTCTTGTGCACTTTCGGGAGGATATCTATATATCTATATATCTATTATATATATATTATATAATATATATTTCTGTCGGATTTTACTCCTGACCTCCTATCTTCACATATATATATATATATATATATATATATTATATATATTATATATATCTTATCATTCACTTTCTATTTATCACCTCTTTTTTACATGCATATTTATTTTTCTTCAGTTTTTGTAGATTTTTCTATTTCTAATATATATATATATATATATATGATTAAAAAAGAAAGAAAAAAAAGAAGAAAGGACTGAGGAGGAGAAAATTTTATGTATAAAGATGTCGGAAAAACAGAAAGTGAACAAGAAACCAAGTCGAAAAGCGACGATGCAACGAATGAATGAATAAATAAATAAAATAATGAATAACAAAGAGAAGAAAGACTAAAAAAGTTGAGCAGAAAGACTTTTGTGTTAAAAGATATTTAAGAAAAGACAGAGAATAAAAATATAAAATAAAGAAAGAAAAAAAATGAACGACTAAGATAAACGAAAGAAAGAGCCCAAGTAAAAAATAAAAAAAATAAAAATAAAAAAGAAGAAAAAGTATAAGAAAAAAGAATGAAAAATATCGAGAAAGAGAAAATGAAAGAGCTAGAGGAATGAAAATAAAGAAATGTGAAATAAAACCGAAAAAAAGATTGAAAATAGCTTGGAGCAGAAAATGAAGCGCTAGATGAAGGAAAATAAAGAAAGGGTAAAAGAGAATATTAGAAAAATAATCTAAGAAGAGAAAATGAAACAAAGAGATAGAAGAATAACATAATAGAAGAAAAAACATGAAAAAAAGGAAAAAGATAGAAAAATACTGAGGAGGAAAAAATAAAAGACCTAGAGGAATGAAAATTAAGAAAAATAAAAGGGAAACAGAGAGAAAATAGCCAGAAGAAAAAAAGGAAAAAGACAGAAGAATGAAAATAATGAAAATGAAAATGAAAGAGAAAAAGATAGATAATAATTACAACGAGAAAAGGAAAGAGCTAGAGGAATGAAAATAAAGAATGTAGAACAAATAGAAAAAGAAAGATACATATTTTTGAGAGAGAGAGAGAGAGAGAGAGAGAGAGAGAGAGAGAGAGAGAGAGAGAGAGAGAGAGAAGAATTTAATAAGGGAGGGTAAGTAGGAAGAACGAAAAGGGAAATATATTGGAAAGCATAGAATTAAATGCTTTGAATGAAAACAAAGAAGAAAAACAAGAAGAGAATGAAAAATAAAGACTAAAAAGAAAAATTGTGATTTTCTTGTAACGTTACCTGTACGCAATGTAAATAATAGAAGAATTATTCAAATTTATATAGGACGGAAAAGACCAGAATAAATGAAGGAAAGAAGGAATGAAGGAGAGAATCAAGGTAGGAAGGAGGGAATAAAGGAAAGAAGGAACCAATGAAAAAAAGCAAAGAAGGGAAAATCAAGGGGGGAAGGAATCAATGAAAAGGAACTGAAGGAAGGAAAAATCATGAAAAGAAGGAAGAAAGAAAGCAATCAAGGAAGGAAGAATGAAGGAGGAAATAAAGGATAGAAGGATCTAATAATAAAGGAAGGTAGGAAAAATCAAGGGAAGAAAGGGGGAAGGAACGGAGGAAAAGGGAAAAAGAAAAGAAGGAAGGAAAAATCATGGAAGGAAGGAAAGAAGGAGAGAATCAATGTAGGAAGGAGGGAATAAAGGAAAGAAGGAACCAATGAAAAAAGGAAAGAAGGAAAAAATCAAGGGGTCAAGGAATCAATGAAAAAGGAATGAAGGAAGGAAAAATCATGGAAGGATGGAAAGAAGGAGAAAATCAAGGTAGGAAGGAGGGAATAAAGGAATGAAGGAACTTCCTTCCTTAATTGCTTCCTTTATCACTTCCTTCCATGATTTTCCTCCCTTCATTCCTTTTTCATTGATTCCTTACCCCTCCCCTTGATTTTTTCCTTCTTTCCTTTTTTTTAATTGAAGGAAAAAATCAAGAGGGAAGGAATCAATGAAAAAGGAATGAAGGAAGGAAAATCATGGAAGGAAAGGAGAAAGGAAGCAATTAAGGAAGGAAGAATGAAGGAGGGAATAAATGAAGGAAGGAAGCAAGGAGAAAAGGTAGGTAGAAAAAAATCAGGGAGGGGGGAGAAAGAGAGGAACGAATCAAGGAAGGAAGGGAGGAATGTATCTAGGAAAAAGGAAAAAAGGAAGGAAAAATCATGCATGGAAGAGAGAAAGGAAGCAATCAAGGAAACAGGAAGGGAGGGGAAGGAAAAATCAAAGAAGGGAAAGAAGAAGGAAATCCTGAAACAAGTAAGGAAGGAAGGGAGGAAGAAAGGAATGGGGAAAGAGGAGAAATGTATTGACAATAAGCAAAATGAAATTTAAAAAATAAAATTTGGAATAAGATGAAAAAAGTTACAACGCCTAGAGCTATATTTTATTTTAAAAAAAACAAATGAAATTTGTTAAAAGAAGAAAAAGAATGAAAATTACTTAAAACAGATAAAAATCTAAAAGGAAAGTTTGGAAGAAGAAGAAGAAGAAGAAGAAGAAGAAGAAGAAGAAGGGAGAGAGAGGGGCCGGGAGAGAGAGAAAGAGAGAAAGGAGAGGAGAGAAAGAGAGGGGAGGAGAGGAGAAAGATGAATGAGGGTTAAATGAGGAGATGAAGACGAAAAAAATAAAATCAGAAAGAATTCAATAACAAAGAAGTCACAAAGTGAGAAAGGTAAAGAAGAAAAAAGAGAGAGAGAGAGAGAGAGAGAGAGAGAGAGAGAGAGAGAGAGAGAGAGAGAGAGAGAAGAGAGAGAGAGAGAGATGAAGAAGAAGATAGGGCTAAAGGAGGAGATAAAGATGAAGAAAAAATAAAATTAGAGTTCATTAATGAAGAACAAGTCACAAAGAGAAAAAAGTAAAGAAGAAGAAGAAGAAGAAGAAGAAGAAGGAGAAGAAGAAAAAGAAGCACAGTAACAACAACAATAACAACAACTTGAAGAAGAAAAAAATGCAAGAAGAAGAAGAAAATGCAAGAAGAAGAAGAAGAAAAAGAAGAAGAAGAAGAAGAAGAAGAAGAAGAAGAAGAAGAAGAAGAAGAAGAAGAAGACAAGCAAAGAGGAAGGGAAAGAAGATGAAGGAAAAAGTGTATTAGAAAAGAGAGAGAGAGATCAATAATAAAGAAGAAGGTTGGTGTAAGTAAATAAAAAGAAAGAAAAAGAAACAGTAGCAGTAGCAGGAGAAGGAGGGAGCAATGGAGGAAAATTGCAATAATTAAAATCCCAAATAATAATTCTAAGAAAACGGAATGCAATTTGCCAAAGAATTTGAGAAAGCCTACAATAAATAAACAAATAAATAAATGAATAAACACATAAATAAATAAATAAACCAAAGCAAGATAAGCGTTGATGTAAAATGAAGACACACACGAACAGATAAATAAATAGAGGAATAAAAATGAATAAATAGATAAAAATAAAAATAAATGATAAATAGATAAAAATAAACTAGATAAAAATTAAATACGTGAACACCTCCAACACCACCGCCTTCCAAAAACTAACAAATTAAAAGAATCTAGGCGAAGGAATCCTTAAAACTATCAAGCGAAATATCGTAACCACCCATTTCACCAATATGGCGCAGACAATAAAACCCCACACATTTTCCCGCGTCTCGTTTCGCGCGTTTTCCTTTCTTGCCAATTATTCAACCTTTTCGACTTTGCGTTTTCGGCATTCTTTCATTTTATTTCATTTCTTTCTTGTTTTTATTTTACTATTTATTTTCGAACTTTTATTGGTTTCTCCCCTTTCTACATTTGTTCTCTTTTTTTTTCTTTTTGTTCTTTTGATTCCCTCGTCTTTTTCTCCTTTCTTCATTGTGTCTATTCTTACTACTATCATTTCTTTTTTCTTTTTGTTCTTTCTTTTTTGATTCTTCATTGTGTCTATTTCTTTCTGACTTTCTTTCTTTTTTTCTTACTACTTTATATTTGATTGATTTTTGTTACCCCTTTCTACATTTGCTTCTCTTTTTTTTCTTTTGATTTCGTTCTTTTTCTCCTCTTTCATTGTGTCTATTTCTTTCTTTCTTTCTTTCTTTCTTTCTTTCCTACTTTTTTTTTATTTTTTTTGGTACCCCCTTTTCTACATTTCCTCTCTTCTTTCTTTCTCTTCTATTGCTTCTCCCTCTTCTTTAGTCTCTATTTCTTTCTTTCTTTCTTTCATTCTTCTTTCTTTTTTCTTCTTTATTTTTGATTGTTTTTTGGTTACCCCCTCACTAAATTTCCTCCCATGTCTTTCTTTCTATCTTTTTATTCTTTCTTTCTCTTGAATCCTTCTTTTCTCCTCTCCTTCATTGCTTTTCTTTCTTTCTTTCTTTCTTTCTCCTTTATTTTTAAATTTCTTATTGTTATCCTTCTTCTACATTTCCCCTCTTCTTTCTTTTCTATTTTCTTTCACTTGATTCCTTCTTTCTTTCTCTTCCTCTTCTTAAATTTCTTTCTTTTCTTTCTTTCTTTCTTTCTTTCTTTCTCTACTTCTTTATTTTTGATTTCTTTGTACCCCCTTTTACATTTTCCCCATTCTTTCTTTCTATCTTTTATTCTTTCTTTCTTTGAACCTTCTTTTTTCCTCTTCGTTGTATCTCTATTTCTTTCTTTCTTTCTTTTCTTTCTTTCTCTACTACTTTTATTTTTTTTATTGGTTATCCTTCTTTCTACATTTTCCCTCTTCTTTCTTTCTATCTTTCCTTTCTATTGATTCCTTCTTTTTCTTCTGCCTCTTTTTCATTGTATCTCTATTTCTTTTCTTTCTTTCTTTCTTTCTTTCTTTCTCTACTTCTTTATTTTTTTTTTTTTTTTTGGTTACCCCTTTCTACATTTTCCCATGTCTTTCTTTCTATCTTTATTCTTTCTTTTCTCTTGAATCCTTCTTTTTTCCTCTCCTTCATTGTATCTCTATTTCTTTCTTTCTTTCTTTTTTCTTTCTTTCTTTTTAAAAATTTTTTTATTGGTTATCCTTCTTTCTACATTTCCTCTCTTCTTTCTTTCTATCTTTTTCTTTCTCTCGATTCATTCTTCTTTTTTTTTCTCTTTTTCATTGTATCTCTATTTCTTTCTTTCTTTCTCTTTCTTTTTTCTTCTTTAGTACTATTATCCTCTCTCTACATTTCCCCTCTTCTTTCTTTCTATCTTTTTCCTTTCTATCGATTCCTTCTTTCTTTCTTTCTTTCTTCTCTGCCTACTTTATTTTTTTTTTTTTTTTTTTTGGTTACCCCCTTTCTACATTTCCCTCTTCTTTCTTTTCTATCTTTTCTTCTCTTGATTCCTTCTTTCTTTCTTCCTCTTTTTCATTGTATCTCTACTTTTCCTTCTTTCTTTCTTTCTCTACTACTTTATTTTTTATTTTTATTGGTTATCCTTCTTTCTACATTTCCCCACTTCTTTTCTTTCTATCTTTTTCTTTCTCTTGATTTCTTCTTTCTTTCTTCCTCTTTTTCATTGTGTTTCTATTTCTTTCTTTCTTTCTTTCTTTCTTTCTTTCTTTACTACTTTATTTTTGATTTCTTATTGGTTTCCCCTCTTTCTCTATTCTCCTCTTCTTTCTTTCTATCTTTTTATTCCCTCTTTCTCTCAAATCCTTCTCTTTTTCCTTCTATCTCTTCATTCTCTCCCTTTCTTTCTTACCCTATTACTTTATTTTTTTTAATTTTTTTATTAGTTCCACTCCTTTCTACATTCCTCCTATTATTTCTTTCTATCTTTTCATTCTTTTTTCTCTTGATTCTTTCATTCTTTCTTTTTTTCTTTTTTTTTCTTTCTTACCTTTCGATCTTTCCTTTCCTTAATTCTTTCTCGCTTGTATTCTGTATTTTTTCTTTTCATTTCCTTTCATCACTCTCCCTCGTTTTCTTTTTCTCATTCTCCTTTTCTCTCTTTCTCTCTCTCTCTCTCTCTCAATCTATTAATATCTCTCTCCTTCCCTCTCCCCCTCTCTCTCCCTCTCTCTCTTTACTTACATTGCTTTCCATCATATAACGATTTCCTTCTCATCTTCTGTCTTTACACTACTTTGTTCGTTCTTTCTTTCTTTCCATTCCCCTTTCTCCTCCCCTCCCTTCTCCTACTTCTTCTTCTCCATTCTTCTTCCTCCTTCTCTTCTCTTTCCATTCTTCTTCTTCTTCTTCTTCTTCTTCTTCTTCTTCTTCTTCTTCTTCTTCTTCTTCTTCTTCTTCTTCTTCTTCTTCTTCTTCTATTTGTTGTTGTATTTGTTGTTGTTTCTTTTCTAGTTCTTCTTCTTCCCAGTTCTTCTTCTTCTTCTTCTTCTTCTTCTTCTTCTTCTTCTCTTTCTTCTTCTTCTTCTTCTTCTCTCCATTCTTCTTCTTCTTCTTCTTCTTCTTCTTCTTCTTTTCTCTCTTCCATTCTTCTTCTTCTTCTTCTTCTTCTTCTTCTTCTTCTTCTTCTTCTTCTTCTTCTTCTTCTTCTTCTTTGTCTCTCTTCCATCTTCTTCTTCTTCTTCTTCTTCTTCTTCTTCTTCTTCCTTCTTCTTCTTCTTCTTCTTCTTCTTCTCTTCTTCTTCTTCTTCTTCTTCTTCTTCTTCTTCTTCTTCTTCTTCTTCTAACGCATTTTCGTTGCCATTCACTTCTCTATTTTTACATTTATTAAATGTTATTTGTTGTTTTAATGTCTTGTTCTGGTCATTAGATAAGCTTTTATTTCAATGATATCTCCAAGAAAATAATCCTTCTTCGTAAAATAAGATAAATGAATAAATAAAACTCTATGACAAGAATTCTCTTTTCTTTCCTCGTCGTTTTTTTTTTTCACTCCTGTCCCTTGAGATAAGTGTGTATCGTCACGGAGAGATCTTACTTCAAATTCTTCCATCTTGATTACAACCATTCTCTCTAATTAGCATATCTTTTTTCCTCCTTGTCCTTATTTTAAACTCCAAATCCTTTATTCACAGATGTACACAAATTCTTTTTAGCTTTTCGCTTGCATTAGGATTTTTTTATTTTTTGCAAGGTTTCTTTCCCTACTTTTAAAATTTGGCTACGCCTTAGAATAGATTGGAACAGCTGGAAATGCGAATAAAAACTGAAACCAGCCTTTGGTTTCTTGGTGGTAGGGGATATATTTCGTCGAGGATCAATATGATAGTGTAGAATATACGTAATATAAGTAAGTAAAAGTAAAGTCGTCGGGGCGGCCTAATGTCGGTATGAGCCATACAGCGAGGGAGTCTATCCCCTTTTCACTAGCGCTAGACCAAGGAGATTGTTTTTTGCATCTGAGGTGGAGCACCACACCTACCATCAGCTCCTTACTTTACCGCTCAGATCCCTGTGCTACTCATACGCTGAGTTGGCGAGGGCTGGTATCGAACTAGGAACCTCATGGTTTCTAGCCGAACGCTCTACCGACTGAGCTAACCCGGCCCTAATATACTAACACAGAATAAACGGAAGGAAAGACAAAATAAGCATATTTACATACAAAAATTTAATATCGTATTATTTTACTATTTTCTATCTCAAACAGGAAATTCTCCTAAACCCTTTTCCTGTGATGGCTTTACTGTTCAACGGCAGGGCAGGAGACAACGTCTGTACTGTTCAAAGAATAGACGTAAAAGAGGATTATGAGACATTCTATGAGGCGCCCAACGGATCTACCCACTCACCAAGGTAGACAATTATTTATTGTCTTTCTTTTCCTTTAAAGATCTACACATATCATGTTTGGCTTTTTGTTTGCATTAAAATGTTCATTGCATTCTAGCCATTTTAAAATTCAACTCAGTATTTCATTCTTTTTACTCTTTTATACCCGAGCACATCCTTTTGCAATTTTTTGATATTACAAAGGCAAGAGACGGATTTTATCTTCTCTAATAACTTATAGAATAATTATATTAACTTGATGCTTCAAAGGAGTATAATAATAGATGAGGAAAATTTTCTATCAGGGACCCCACTCTCAAAAAGAGTTTTAATACTTTTGAGAGGGGTCCCTTGGAAAGGATTTTTCATTTATCCCCCTCATTTCATTCATTTTTATTTCATCCATTCATTCATTTTACTATTAATTTTTAACTATATATATATATATATATATATATATATATATATATATATATATAGTTAAAAATTCTGTAATAAAAAAACAAACTATTTCATTTACCTGATGAATGCCTTAGCAGGAAACCATTAGTTGTAATATCGTTCCCAAATAAATGAATAAAAGCTAAACCTTTTTATTTGTCACTTCATTCAACTATGTATATATATATATATATATATATATATATATATATATTATATATATTATATATATAAATATAACAGCTCTATTTTATATATAATAATATTATATAATAATACTATATAACAGCTCTATTTTATATTGAGCACTCTGCCAATAATACTGCCTTTGGTACACCATTCCAGCAAAAGCTGAAACAGTGACCATCTCACACTATAGTATATATATATATATATATATATATATATATATATATATATACTAGCAAATATATGCACCCTCCGGGTGCAAGTATTTAAGTTTTAATGTAATGAAATATCGTATTAAATTAGAAAGTCTAATAAGAATGCAGATAAAAAGATTTGAAACAGAGTGGGGTTATAATAGAAAAATAGAAATAAAACTTACTCTTCCATCACTGCCGTCTTTCATTGCTGAATTTTACTTATTTAACTATTTAGTTAAATTAGGAACTAAAGAATAAAATTACACTTATTTTTTCTTGTTAATGGATTTCATTTAAGATTCATTGGAGAGATTTTTGCTTATATTCATTAAAATAAAACCAAACAGTTAGAAATCAATAGTACTAAACACATATTTAATAAAATCACATTTTTAATATCAATATGCAAATTAGCCTTCCCGTTCACACTGCAAACCGCTATTTTTTGTATATATAAATACAATTGCATGTTATTTGTATGTAGATATGGACAACACTAATAAAAAGGTGAAGCAATTTTATTAACAATTGAGGTTTAAATATAAATAAAATCGTGAAGAGTGTGATGAAAATAACTATGTTAACTGTGACTCGATTAGTAATATAGTTTCGGTTACAGACAGAAAAACACACAATCTCCATTATAATAAGATATATATATATATATACCAAACTTGTTGGTAAACCCTCGCGGTGAGTTATATATAGAGTTATTTAAATAATAGGAAACTACTAAATCAAAGATCAGGGGTTCTCAATAGTTGTAAACATAAAAAAAACATGTATTTCTTAGTAATGTAATTTAAGGTATATATTAAAACTAAAGTAGTAGGATTCAAATGAAAAAAAAAATAATAGAATGATAGATTTAAACGGTGTTCTGTGTTTTGTCTTTTTTCTTTGTTTTTATTGGTTAGTTTAGTCTATGCTAATTTATTTGAGTCTAGGTGGAAGGTGTTGTATAAATATGAGTTTGCACCAAATCTCTTTAGTCGGATCTTAGCCCTGAAGAGCACTAAGCGAAACTTTAAGTAGGTTTATCTGACTCATTAGGTTTATATATATATATATATATATATATATATTATATATATATATATATGGCTTCTTCGGGAATAGTGAGATATTGATGTAATTTAAGGTATGTATTAGAAGTAAAGAAGTAGGATTCAAATTGATAATAAATAAATAAATAAATAAAATAATAGATTTAAACGGTCTTGTTTCTTTTTTATTGGTTAGTTTAATCTATGCTAATTTAATTGAGTCTAGGTGGAAGGTGTTGTATAAATATGAGTTTGCACCAAATCTCTTTAGTCGGATCTTAGCCCTGAAGAGCACTAAGCGAAACGTTGAGGTTTATCTGACTCATTAGGTTTATATATATATATATATATATATATATATATATAATATATATATATATATACCAAGCGTGTTGGTAGATCCTTGCGGAGAGAAAAAACCCAGCAGAAAGTTTGATTGTAAAAATATACTACCAAACATCAACCAGGAAGAAAAAAATGTTTGAAAAAAAGAAAGGACCAAGATATTCGTACCAACAAAAAATAATCTATTGGTACAGTATTTGGCCAAAAGAAAAAACAATTTATATGTATATATATGTATATAAGATATATATATATTCATATAACCGCTAGGAGAAGCTAATATGTAAAAAGTGCTCGATACCTAAGTAGAGCCAAGTAATAAAGATAATCTACTGAATCAGACGAACCTACTATTAGTTTCGCATAAAGCTCTTCAGGGCTAAAATCCGACTCTGTCTGAGTCGGATTTTAGCCCTGAAGAGCTTTATGCGAAACTAATAGTAGGTTCGTCTGACTTAGTAGATTATCTTTATATATATATATATATATATATATGTGTGTGTGGTGTGTGTAGGTTTATCTGACTCATTAGGTTTATATATATATATATAATATATATATATATATATATATATATATATATATGTGTGTGTGTGTGTGTGTGTGTGTGTGTGTTTAGGCAGCATTTTTCTTGTAGGCATATATTCTTAAATAATGCAGCCATTTTCTGTCTGCAAGTTTTTGTTTTTTCGTATTGCCGGATTATTTTTGTAATACGAAAAATCAAAGGACAAAACTTGCAGAAAAAAAATGGCTGCATTATTTAACAATATATATATATATATATATATATATATATATATATATATATATATATATATATATAGAGAGAGAGAGAGAGAGAGAGAGAGAAGCTGTATCGCATTCTTTTCATAAAAACATTTTACGATACTTTCCTGCCACGAGCTCAAATAAGTAAGCTCTCTGCAGTGATATATATATAAGTAAAAGTAAAAAGTACCTGATACTAGGCAAAACGTAAACGTTAATAGATAAGATAACATGTATTACGTAATAGAAGTAGCCTGAAGACCCTAGCTCGAAGCCGTGATACGAGCGGGAAATTTGCTAATATCAGATAGAAGTGAAACGATTGAAAAAAATATCCCTTTATTTTTGTCAATGGTGGAATGGTTAAGTAAAACATAAAATAGGCGTCAATGGTGTCGCGGATGGTTAATATGTTGTTATTTCGTATCCTTTGAGGTTATTAGGTCGACAATAGGCCAGTATGTCTGTTTCTTGTAAAATGTCTTTTATGTCGAGGTTTAATTTAAAAATGACCGAACGATTCTTATTTACTTGAGTTCGTGCCAGGAGAGTTTTGTAAAATGCTGCAATGAGAAGAATGCGATCCAGCCCCCCTCTCTCTCTCTCTCTCTCTCTCTCGCTTGCTCGCTCGCTCTCTCCCCCTCTCTCTCTCTATCTTTCTCATTATATATATATATATATTTGTGAATAAAAAGGCCTTAAATACCATGGATATCGTGGTTGACCATTTCCACTCGTGAGTGGAAATGGTCCATAATCACGATACCCATGGTATTTAAGGCCTTTTTATCCACAAATAACTTTGCTCTGTTTACAATAATTAAACATTGAGCTCTCATACGGAACCTGAACTCTACAACAAACTACTGGTAGAGAATTAGGACCAGCCTAGAATCACCTTGTACCAAGAAACTTGGTACTGCACCAAAGTATATACACACACACACACACACACACACACACACACACATATATATATATATATATATATATATATATATATATGGTATTTGTGGAAAAAGTGACTTACCGGTGAAACAGGTCACAATGGTTAGTTGATGCAAGATTCACTATGATAAGGCAGCGAAAAAAATACACCCGTGCAATCAACTGCAATTAATCAATAACTTGATTAATCCAGTGGATTTAACCCTGAAGATCCTTATGGTGAAACTCGAGTAGGTTATCACCGTGTACCTTTATCATAATATATATATATATATATATATATATATATATATGTCATCCACAGACATCGTGTTTCGACGTTTCACGTTTCATCAGTGTGGCTAGACACATCAACTACCTCTAACCAGGAGCGAAACCGGACTGAGTTTTCATCAGCCCAATTCGTTACCCTCTAGGGCATCGACAGATGCCGTTAATGAGCTGTCTTTTCCCCCCTCCAGCTATGGGTAAATGGTAGGGTAGACTGGACTCTTTAGTTTTGGTCAGGCAAGCAGAACTGAATCGCATTGCTTGTTCTTCAAGCTACAATCGTCTTTGTTACTTATAGTAGTAGTAGTAGGATCATTCCATTATATACCCAGATATGTTATATCACCTCTAACACACACACACACACACACACACACACACACACACACATATATATATATATATATATATATATATATATATATATATATATATATATATAATTTAATATACCAAGCGTGTTGGTAGATCCTTGCGGAGAAAAAAAAACCAGCAGAAAGTTTGATTGTAAAAATATACTACCAAATATCAACCAGGAAGAAAAAAATTTTTGAAAAAAAGAAAGGACCAGGATATTCGTACCAACAAAAAATAATCTATTGGTACAGTATTTGGCCAAAAGAAAAAACAATTTATATGTATATATATGTATATAAGATATATATATATTCATATAACCGCTAGTAGAAGCTAATATGTAAAAAGTGCTCGATACCTAAGTAGAGCCAAGTAATAAAGATAATCTAATGAGTCAGACGAACCTACTTCCGGGTGTGCAGGATGTCACACAAAGTCAATTTATTTAACGGAATTTAGCTGGTTTGAATTCGGATTTTAACCAAGGTTAAAAAGTCCAATCTGTCCTACGATTTATCCATAGCTGGATTTAGAATAGTTGACTTCATACCTTTCCCAAGGGTATTAGTTCTATGCGAAATGGAATTTGAACTCGTTTCGTTATGTCCACGATAACCATTACATTACTTGCCTCAGCAATCCTATATATATATATATATATATATATATATATATATATATAATAAGTCATCCACAGACACCGTGTTTCGGCGTTTTCTGTCTCTTTACCACCACCCCGCACGGGTAGGATGCGACACAATGCCAACTAATCAAGCGGAGTTTAACAGGTTTGAATTCAGAGTTTTCCTTCTCCTAGAGTGGTTGCCTAACCAAGGTTAAATAACCCAGTCTGTACTACACATTTACGATAATAATACATAAAATACATAAGTATTTACCAACCTCCCCCACGCACGAGTAGGATGTGACACAATGTCAATTTATTAAGCGAAATTAAAGAGCCCAATCTGCCCTGTCGTTTACCCATAGCTGGAAGGAGAGTAGTTGGATTCATACTTTCCCCAAGGATATTACCGTTAAGTTCAGGATTTGAACTCTGGTCGACGAGTCGATTTTCTACGACTCTAGCCATTACCTCACATAACAGAAATCCTAAAAATCGAGGAAATTTCATCTTTTTTTGTATATTTCTTCTTCTTCTTCTTCTTCTTCTTCTAACGCTAAAGTTAAAGTAAAACCCTATCCTAGCCGTAACCCTAACCTTAACCCTAACTATAAATTATGAATTAAAAAAATACAAAAAATTAGGAAGTTTAATCATTTTTCGTATATTTCTTCTCCTAATACTTGCCGCTCTTGAGTTTCAAAAGCTGACAAAATCAGCTGTTTCCCCACCCGTCTTCTTTTCCAAAGGGTATTAGCTCTTTGTGAGAAACAAATAGCCTTATCTAGGATTTGAACTCTGGTCGACGAGTCCATTTCCTACAACTCTAACCATTACACCACACGCTTCCATTACAGAAATCCTTATAACTCTCTTGCCGTTCTTGAGTTTTCGAAAACAGACAAAATCCGCCATTTTCTTCCCCGTCTCCTTCCAGCGATTCTCCAGATAAAAGACAACGAAGAATCTCTCGTTACATTCGATGGGGATACACACTCAAGTCAGCACTTGATCTCTGCCGGGAATACATGTCAAGGTAGCTCACTATCAATCTATTATTGTGCCCTCACCAGCGCCCCCTGGTTGGCTTTAGCGAAATTGAAATGATGGTATTTCTCAGGTTACATACATAACTCTGGCCTTTTGCGTCCAGTCTCGACATCCAACATTTAACCGTTTCAAGAGAATTCACCTTTTGCTTTTAGAAGCGGGATCAAAAATCATATATTTTGGAAGCAGAGTTTCAATTGGCAGATAATCCGCTAATATACATGCTGTGTGGCCAAATGATAGCTAATGTAACAAACAGGGTTAATATGAAGCGTATGGTGGCAAGCAAAAACAAACACAGATTTTAAATTTCAAAATTGTATTGGAAAAAGGAACATGAAAAGCGAGGAAAAGATAGAAATTATTTTTACAATATTTTAAGCACCAAGTTGATTGCATATTTTGAAAGAAAAAAAAATCAAGGTTAAAATTAACAGTTTTATTACAAAATTTGTGGGTTCTGTTTTCTTTTTTTTTCTTTTCTTTGGTCAACCTGCAAAACAAAATTTAAAAAATGATGTTGGCATTAAATAATCCAAGAAATTTTAACATGCCATAAAAACAACCAACCAATGAATCTACTAGTATCAAGTGACAAAATGTTTTTAATTTGTGTTTCTCAACCCCTATTAGCATAAACCCATTCTTCTGATATCCCAACTGACTTATTCTTTATATCTTTAATCCTATAAAATATAATCTTGGTAGAAGTTTCTTGGTTATCAAATCCCTTGTCCAACAATCCTAATCTGTTCACTCTTAAATGTCAATCCCTTCTCATTTCATGATATCTCTTTCCTCTGCCATCTGTAGAGGCAACATATTTTGTTTTCAGTTTGTAGGAAAGGGAAGATCTGGAGTCATATCTCTAATAATTGAGAAGAGGGCACATGAACTAGTGTTAGTGGTTAGGTGTTGATTAGGTGGGCAGAGTCTTATGTTTTTAGTAGTCGTTAGCGGTTGGTATCGTGTATCAGTCGGCGTAGTCTTGTTGTTGTAGGCAGAATTTTGTGTTTTGGTATTCTGAAGTCGATAGCTGGTTGTATTGTGTATGATAGTTGGCGTATTTTGGTTGTTGAAAGATATTAGCCCCTTTAACTTGTCGGTCAGTCAGAGTAGGGGTCGGTGGGATAGAAGTAAGTCCGCCGCCTTGTGATGTATGTTTCGTTTTGCAAGGTCAGCCCTCGTTGAAGTGTTCGACGCTGACGCCTGGATTTCTCTGACTTGTTGGCTTTTCAAAGCCGACTTTAAATAGAATGTCGCGACCCAAAATCGGATCAACTGAAGTCATTTTCATTTCACTCGGGAATCGTTTTCATTGGATGAAAACGCGAATTTTATTTACAAATTTATTTTATTTATTGTTTAGGAATTCTTGTTTTCCAAACGGAAGTTCATCTCGAGTCTATGCGTAGAATCATGTTAATTTGGTCATTCCGTTTTAGGCTACCATGGAGTAAACGTCCGCTTGGCGTCAGCAACTTGTGTTTTGTTTTGTTGGCGAGTGTGTGTATCTTCTTATTGTGGTGTGCGCGCGAATTGAATTGCTGAGTTAGTGAATCGGGAGATATCTATATTTGTGTATGTAACACTAAGGATTCAAAACGTTAAAGACCCTTCGTTCTAAAGCTCTATCTTTTTCTTTCTTTCTTTCTTTTTTCCTTTCTAATAATAACACCCTGTTCCAAATTGTTGATTAGGTGGGCAGAGTCTTGTGTTCTGGAATGACATTTTGAAACTAAGCAGAGTGGACAGATACTACAGCATTTTCCTACATAGAAGTACCTATCCAAATTTAAATAATCCATTCATTTTTTATAATTAACTCTTTGTCTACGAAATTTCCTCCAGGACTTGATATTTTTTACTTGTATGATGTGATATTTCAAAGTTCACTATCAATTCACCTCAGAAATCATTCTATTCAAATAAAGTTCTATTATTATTGTCATCTGAATCCTTCTGCTCAATTAGTAGGATCGCAATGGTTGAAGAGCTGCTGTAAGCAGCATAATGTAGGCAAAGAGTTAAATAACAACTTAGATTTTCTTTATAGGTGTGTTATATATATATAATTCACCCACGGACACCGTGTTTCGGCGTTTCCCGTCTCTTTACCACCACCCCGCACGAGTAGGATGCGACACAATGTCAACTAATCAAGCGAAGTTTAACAGGTTTGAATTTAGAGTTTTCCTTCTCCTGGAGTGATTGCCTAACCAAGATTAAAGAGTCCAGTCTGTCCTACAAATTAAAGACCCTAAGTAAAAAGCGCCTTGAACCAGAGTCTTAGGTATCATAAAAGTCAGATATCCAAGACTCTGGTTCAAGGCACTTTTTACTCAGGGTCTTTAATATATACAAGCAAATATATTCACAAAAAGTATTGATATTTAAGCTTTAAATTTGTTAATAAAACTATCAAATATATGCACCCTCCGGGTTCAAGTATTTAAGTTTTAATGTAATAAAACATTATATTAAATTAGAAAGGCTAATGTAACTAAATAAGAATATAGATAAAAGTATTTGAAACAGAGGAGGTATAATTAAAACAAATAGAACAACTGAAACTTACTCTTCCATCACTCCCATCTTTCATTGCTAAATCTATGTCTAAGTTTCTATTGGCAGATAATCCGTTAATATTCCTGCAGTGTGGCCAAACGATAGCTAAGGATTCAAAACGTTGAAGACCCTAAGTAAAAAAGCACCTTGAACCAGTGTCTTAGGTATCTTAAAAGTAAGATATCCAAGACTGGTTCAAGGCACTTTTTACTCAGAGTCTTTAGTATATACTAGCAAATATATGCACAAAAAGTATTGATTATTTCTCTGAATGTTTGAGATGAGGCTTGATGATTAGTATTATCTGCGTTATTCGGACTATTGTCCTCATCTTCATTGTTATCTGTATAACGTTTCGACCGATACGCCCTCCGGCCTTCTTCAGGTATTTCTTGTTGGACTCGGGAACTTTCTTTTCGGACTTGGGAACTTTCTTGTCGTAATCGGGAACCTTCTTGTCGTAATAGGGAGCCATCACAGAACTTTGAAAAGAAGGTTCCCGATTACGACAAGAAGGTTCCCGAGTCCGAAAAGAAGGTTCCCGAGTCCGAGAAGGTTCCCGAGTCCGAGAAGAAATACCTGAAGAAGCCCGGAGGGCATATCGGCCGAAACGTTATACATATAACAATAAAGATGGGGACAATAGTCCGAATAACACAGATAACACTAAACATCAACAATTTTTATAGCTGAAGGAGGGTGCATATATATGCTAGTTTTATTAACAAATTCAAAATTTAGATCGCAATACTTTTTGATCACACCTCGTATATTGTCTGACCCTATTTGTAAATCGAATAATTCTGTGAAATAGATTAACTTTTCTTTGGATTTGTCTTTTTTTTTCTTCTTCGAAATGAGATGATGGATCGGTGAGAAGAAAAAGGTCACAGTGGAATGATAGAATTTCAGGAAAGATCTATGAGTGGAATGGTCTTAGGTCATTCCTCACAAGAGTTTCAAGAAAGATCTTTTTTTTTTCTAAATCTTGTCCACGTTAATGACAATACAGAACTCATATAAGAGGATGGGGGTAATTTTGAATCATTCTGTAGCAATATTAAAAGGAAAAAAAAATTAAACACCCTCCCTTCCAAATGCCGAATTGATCGATTATCTCCCTTGGTTGTATGCAAAGTTTGCATTAACTTCATTAATTGTATTCAACCTGTCGGCGAGGTTTAGAATATGCTGACTATATATTCCTCACAGAAAAGGTCTGGACTGCTATAGACAGATTATCGATCATATATTACGGTCAAGACACGCTGAAAGCACAGGTTCCTGCGAGATCACAGATGTTAAGCAGCGATTGGGTGACCGCTTAATCAACAGCAGATACTATATATATATATATATATATATATATATATATATATATATATATATATATTTCAGGCATGTGTTATTGAATAACACGGAGTACTTCTACTTCATTATTATTATTATAATGAAGAAGTACTCTGTGTTATTCAATAACACATGCCTGAAAAATAAGTTGCTGCCAAAATACACAACATTTAAATTATATATACTAGCAAATATATGCACCCTCCGGGTGCAAATATTTAAGTTTTAATATAATAAAATATCATATTAAATTAGAAAGGCTAATGAAACTGAATAAGAATGCAGATAAAAAGATTTGGAACAGAGGGGTATGATTGAAAAATAGAACAACTTTGAAACTAACTCTTCCATCATTTTTCATTACTCCCGTCTTTCATTGGTAAATTTTCCTAATTTAACTAATTAGTTAAAATAGGAAGTAAAGAATAAAATTACAGTTATTTCATCTTGTTTATGGATTTCTTTTAAGATTTATCCCCGAGATTTTTGCTCATATTCAATAAGATAAAACCAAACAATTAGAAATCAATAATACTAAGCATATATTTATTAAAATCAAATTTTTAAGATCAATATGCAAATTAGCCTTCCCTTTCACACTGTAATCCGCTATTTTGTTGTATATATAAATACAATTGCATGTTATTAGTATGTAGATATGGTCAACAGTCTTAATGATGTAAAACAATTTTATTAATAATTGAGGTTTAAATAAAAATAAAATCGTGGAGAATGTGATGTAAATAACAAAGGGAATTGTGATTTGTATAGTTAAATAGTTTCGGTTACAGACAGAAAAACACACAATCTCCATTATAATAAGATATATATATATATATATATAATATATATATATATATATATATATATATGTGTGTGTGTGTGTGTGTGTGTACAAAACAACTCACGACAAATTAACAAGAACGATATTTATTCAGTGAAAATTTAACAAAGTAGAAACACTGAAATAACAGAAAAACAAGAAGCTTATACATAACTGCATAATGGAAAAGTCCTAATATTTAGATGGTCTTTTGTAAAGCTAATTTTCTTGAGGCTTTTGGTTAAAAAAAATAAAGTTAAAAACTTACATATTGAGCACGCGTTCTCGTCTGTCCGACACGAGATCGCTTGGGTGCAAAATCCCGCCTGTCACGTAGGCAGGAGACACGCTGTTAATTTATCGAAGCAAGAAGTTAAAAATAAGAATTTTGCTCTTGACGCTTGTGGTTTTATAAACTGTTCGCAATGACACCTAGCGTCCAACGAGAGAAAACAAGGGAGATAATCATGTAAAGCAAGTAATTTAATTCCTACACAATTTGAAATATCACTTTACTTTTATCCTTTTTTGTCCATCTTTCTACGATGAAGGTTCTAAAATTATCCGCACTCTTGTTTTATGGAAGCCGAGCTCGTCGTGAATGATTTAGTTGGCAGAACCATGCCTAATTTGCAGAAACAAGCTACCTCATCAATGATAACTCACCGGTTCGCCATACTCTCTCTGGAGTTAGCTGAATCATCTCATCAGTAGCGGAGGTTGATGACCATCCAGCTTCCTTTTTATGCGTCACACTTGTCTGCCCACTTTTAAACTCTATCCATTCATACACACTTTTACGTGGTAGTGAACTGTCCGCGTATTGTACTAAAAGCCTCCGATGAATTTCAGCTTCTGACACTCCTTCCGACCAGAGAAATCGAATCACTTTCTTGGTGCATACTGCGATATAGTTCTCATTTTTATTATTGTAAAGACAGCAAGCAAAATGGCGCAATCAGGCTCAAACATTGATCACAACAATGCCAACTATAAGCAGGCATGCGCAGAACGCTGTGTGAAAATGATAAAACTATGTTATGGTGAGAGTACCGATAATTTTTTACTCTTCCTCTCATATTTGTTTTTTTTTACCATGAATTTACGTGGTAGTGAACTGTCTGCGTATTGTGCTAAAAGCCTCCGATGAATTTCAGCTTCTGACACTCCTTCCGACCAGAGAAATCGATTCACTTCGTTGGTGCATACTGCTATGTAGTTCTCATCTAGTTTTTAATATTGTAAAGACAGCAAGCAGAATGGCGCAATTAGGCTCAAACATCGATCACATGATCACAACAATGCCAACTATAAGCAGGCATTCGCAGAACGCTGTGTGAAAATGATAAAATTATGTTATAGTGAGAGAGCCGATAATTTTTTACTCTCCCTGTCATATTTGTCTTTTTACCATGAATTTCTTTTTTCTTTCAATTTCTTTGCAGTTTTTGATGGCGTCATCAGATAAAAAAGATTTTTGCCGCGGCAGCGTTTAAAAAAATGTCGATAATTTTAATTCGACATAATCATCTTTAATAACATTGAAAGAGATAATTATTAATTACTACCTTCTTTAAAAAAAAAAATTCTAATCATTTATCTAATTAATTTTCTTTAGCCTTTGATACGACAAATTAACCTTTGAGAACAGCATCGAATAATCCCTTTGACCTGGTGTCGCAAAATCGAAGTCTTGCTACGGTAAAACGAGGACATGTTACAATTCCTGATGTTACGTTCGCCTATCGTTTTCAAACGTTTACACGCTGTTCCATCAGAGAGACCAAAGAAAAGTGAAAGGTGTACATGCAAAAATTGGCAAAGAACAATAAGACTTAATATATTATTTTAAGACATGGTTTTATTCAGGAAGTCGAGAGTTGGGAGGAGAGAAAAAGGGTGGAAAGTTCATAGGCCTGTATGTATATATAGATATCCGCAATGGAGATATTCATCGGGACGATTCGAACCCACTTTTCCTAGTCCTTCCGATAAAATGCGTTGCTTCGACGTATTGTAGTTGGGGTCATTTTCTGGGACACCCAACCTCAACTCTGGCGTCACAGAGTCCTAAGAACGTTCTAAAGGGTTCTTTTTCGGTTTTCGGTATTTCGTTTCTAATTGCTGACAATTGATTGTACATAACAATGAGAAGTCATGAGTTGTGAACAGACCTGTAGCTAGAACTATTTAAATTAAGGGCCGTGAACTTTAGAATCAAGAAGTCCCCATGGAAAATTACCGGTGACTGTTAATAACAATTAACCCCTTAGAGGCGCACGATTTTGGCGCCATGGGAGACACGTGATATAGTTTAGTTAGTTATTCAGATGCGAGCCAGCTTTCAGAGAGTGTAGACGTAATTGTCGGCTCTGACAGGATCCATCTCTCCTCGCGGTGGAATAATCAATATGGGCTAATGAAACTTAATCAAGAACAGACAAGGTGTGTTTGTTAAATGATTGACAATTACCAGCCCAAAGTCCAGCCCAAAGAAATAAGAAGAAACAAGAAAGAAATCAACACTTAACAGTAGATAGAAGTCAACTCAATGAACAATGGCGGCCAGACAACATAACAGAAATCAGACAACAAGAGGAAATGAAACAAGAAAGTAAGATCTACCATCTCCGGTATCTAATCTCTCTCTCTCTCTCTCTCTCTCTATATATATATATATATATATATATATACATAAGTCATCCACAGACACGAGTTTCGAAGTTTACTTCTCATCAGTGCGGATCGACATTTTAACAGCTACCTCTAGCTGGGATCGAAACCCGACAGAATTTTCGTCTACCAAGTTCCTTACCCTTGTGGCTAGCAGCGAACCGTTAGTCTAGGGTGAAAAATTAATTGCTACATACTTTACGGCGGTATGTTTTTACAATCACCAGAGAACTCTAATCTCTAAACAGACGGGTAACGGCTAATGCCAAACGGTGAAGTTACAATTAATGTCCCCCCACAGTGCTCAACCATGGGAGTGGGAAGCTTACTCTTTCTTTCTTTCTTTTTTTCTTTCTTAATCTCTCTCTCTCTCTCTCTCTCGATTATACTATATATATATATCTTTCCCTTTCTTTCTTACTCTCTCTCTCTTTCTCTCTTCTCTCTCTCTCTCTCTCTCTCTCTCTCTCTCTCTCTCTCTATTATATACCCGAGTATGGCAGAAGGGTATATATGGTATGTTTAACCCCCTCCTTTCTCTTCCTTATCTTTACCCCTCTTTATCCCCCTTTTTTTTTCTTTACCAATCCTTTCTCTTCCTTATTTAACCCCTTCTCTCACTTCCCTCTCAACCCCTCCTTTTACTTGTTTCTTAACTCCTTTCCCCCTTCTCTTTCCCTCTCCTTTCACTTCCTTCTCTTAAACCCTCCTTTCTCTCTTAACTCTTTTCTCTAACTCCTCTTAAATCCTCCTTTCACTTCCACCTCTTTACCCTTCTTTCCTCTTGTTTAATCCCTTCTATCACTTCCTTCTCTTAACCTCTCCTTTTACTTGTCTCTTAACTTCTTTCTCTTCCCTTTCTTAACCCCTCCCTTCTCCTCCTTCTCTTAACCCCTCCCTTCGATTCCTTCTCTTAACCCCCTCCTTTCTCTTTATCTTCTTTTTCCCCATCCCTCCCTTATCTTCCTTTTCCCCCCTCTCTCTTCCTTCTTTTATCGTTCCTTTCTGTCCCTTCTCTTTATCTCCTTCTCTTCCTTCTTTAATCTCTTCTTTCTCCTTCACCTCTTAAATCCTCCTTTCACTTTCTTCTCTTAACCCCTCCTTTTACCTGTCTCTTAACTTTTCTCTTCCTTCTCTTAACCCCTTCCTCTCTTAACTCTTTTCTCTTACTTCTCTTAAATCCTCCTTTCACTTCCTCCTCTTTAACCTTCTTTCCTCTTCCTTGTTTAACCCTTTCTCTCACTTCCTTCTCTTAACACCTCCTTTTACTTGTCTCTTAACTTCTTTCTCTTCCTTCTCTTAGCACCTCCTTTCTCTTCCTTCTCTTAACCCCTCCCTTCTCTTCCTTCTCTTAACCCCCTCCTTTCTCTTTATCTTCTTTTTCCCCATCCCTCCCTTATATTCCTTTTCCCCCCTCTCTCTTCCTTCTTTTATCGTTCCTTTCTGTCCCTTCTCTTTATCTCCTTCTCTTCCTTCTTTAATCTCTTCTTTCTCCTTCACCTCTTAAATCCTCCTTTCACTTTCTTCTCTTAACCCCTCCTTTTACCTGTCTCTTAACTTTTCTCTTCCTTCTCTTAAGCCCCTCCCTCTCTTAACTCTTTTCTCTTACTTCTCTTAAATCCTCCTTTCACTTTCTCCTCTTTACCCTTCTTTCCTCTTCCTTGTTTAACCCCTTCTCTAACTTCCTTCTCTTAACCCCTCCTTTTACTTGTCTCTTAACTTCTTTCTCTTCCTTCTCTTAGCTCCTCCTTTCTCTTCCTTCTCTGAACCCCTCCCTTCTCTTCCTTCTCTTAACCCCCTCCCTTCTCTTCTTCTTTTTCCTTATCCCTCCCTTATCTTCCTTTTCTCTCCCTCTCTCTTCCTTCTTTAATCGTTCCTTTCTGTCCCTTCTCTTTATCTCCTTCTCTTCCTTCTTTAATCTCTTCTTTCTCCTTCACCTCTTAAATCCTCCTTTCACTTTCTTCTCTTAACCCCTCCTTTTAACTTTTCTCTTCCTTCTCTTAACCCCTTCCTCTCTTAACTCTTTTCTCTTACTTCTCTTAAATCCTCCTTTCACTTTCTCCTCTTTACCCTTCTTTCCTCTTCCTTGTTTAACCCCTTCTCTCACTTCCTTCTTTTAACCTATCCTTTTACTTGTCTCTAAACTTCTTTCACTTCCTTCTCTTAACCCCTCCTTTCTCTCTTAACTCTTTTCTCTTAATCCTCTTAAATCCTCCTTTCACTTTCCCCTCTTTCCCCTTCTTTCTTCTTCCTTTTCTTTACCCCTCTTTTCTCTTCCTTCTTTAACCGTTCTGTTCTCTTCCTTCTCTTTATTCTTTTCTCTTCCTTCTTTAATCTCTTCTTTTTCTTTCTCCTTTTAAATCCTCCTTTCACTTCCTCCTCTTTATCCCTCTCTCATCTTTTTCCTTATCCCTCCCTTATCTTCCTTTTCTTTCCCCTCTCTCTCTTCCTTCTTTAATCGTTCCTTTCTGTCCCTTCTCTTAATCTCTTTCTCTTCCTTCTTTAATCTCTTCTTTTTCTTTCTCCTCTTAAATCCTCCTTTCACCTCCTCCTATTTACCCCTCTCTCATCTTCTTTTCCTTATCCCTCCCTTATCTCCCTTTTCTTTCCCCCTCTCTCTTCCTTCTTTAATCCTTCCTTTCTGTCCCTTCTCTTTAATCTCTTTCTCTTCCTTCTTTAATCTCTTCTTTTTCTTTCTCCTTTTAAATCCTCCTTTCACTTCCTCCTCTTTATCCCTCTCTCATCTTTTTTCCTTATCCCTCCCTTATCTCCCTTTTCTTTCCCCCTCTCTCTTCCTTCTTTAATCCTTCCTTTCTGTCACTTCTCTTTAATCTCTTTCTCTTCCTTCTTTAATCTTTCTTTCTCCTTTTAAATCCTCCTTTCACTTCCTCCTCTTTACCCCTCTCTCATCTTCCTTTTCCTTATCCCTCCCTTATCTCCCTTTTCTTTCCCTCTCTCTCTTCCTTCTTTAATCGTTCCTTTCTGCCCCTTCTCTTTAATCTCTTTCTCTTCCTTCTTTAATCTCTTCTTTCTCTTTCTCCTCTTAACATATTTTCATAATTATTCGTATCCCTTCCTTTAATCTCCCATTTCTCTTTCATATTTCGTATCTCCGTATTATCTTTCCCCTAAAAAAAAAAAAAAAATACCCTCCCGTCTCATAAATTCCAGACTAAGAGCTTAGCCTAATCTGGCAAATATTTTCGAGTATAGGGCACCTCGTGAGGATCAAACTCCCCGCAGCAGTAACGTTTTCCGCAACGAGTTTAACAGACACTCCATATGAGTGGAAAGGATTTGCTTTAAATAGCTCGACGCCACCACTACCCCCTCCATGTCTTTCCCCGACCCCCGCTTTAATCACTCAGCATTTACCACTTAATCCGTTGGGTCAACACTGATACTCGCCAGCCGAGTCAACGTGTGAGTGCAAACAGACGTCCCCGGAGTGAAGTCGATTTCTGGATTTTCTCTCGTACATTTACAAACCCTCGCCCTCCTCGAAAGACATTATTAACATGTAGTACTTTCGGGAGTGATGCGTACGAGAGAAAATAGCCCTCCGCCCCCTGTGGAAGTAGAAGAGGGGAGAAATTATTTAACATGTCAACGCATTAAGTTTCCCACTTTGACAAAGACGGTGATACTTGGATCAATTCGTATTTATCGGGGGACGGGGGGCTAATACGTGGGTCATGGATCATAGACAACAGTTTAATGCTTAATATAGGTATTTACCAACCCCTCCAAACGAGTAGGATGTGACACAAGGTCGATTTCTTAAGCGGAGTTTAACAGGTTTGAATTCAGAGTTTTCCTTTTCTTAGACCGCTTGGCATACCAGGGTTAAAGAGCCGAGTCAGTCCTACTATTTACTCATAGCTGGAGGGAGAATAGTTGAATTCATAATTTTTCTATGGGTTATTAGCTCTATGTGAAATGCCGACAGCCTCGTCCAGGATTTGAACTCGTCACGTCGTGTCTATTGTTTATTACGGTAACCATTACACCACGCGCCTCAAAATATATGAGTAAATTCAGTGGAGTGGTTTATTGTCAGTATCAGCCAGACAGCGAGGGAATCTATCCACACCCCAGACCAGGTAGATTTTTTTGGCTGAGATAGAGCGCCACACCTAGCGTCAGCTGCTCATTTTACTGCACAGATAAGATTACCCAAGCTGTGTACACATGCGCTTAGTTGGAGAGGACTGGTATCGAACAAGGAACCTTGCGATTCCTACGTGGATGCTCTATTGACTGAGCTAAACCGTTTGTGGAAATTGCTGCTATTCTTTTTGGCTGTCCATCTTGGTATAATAATTAACAAGCTAGTCTTGCAGATTGATCATAACTGGAAAAAGAATTTCAATCCTCGCTGGATGCACCATACTTGCGACTTAGAATCCCATCATACCCGTGGCGAACGCGTTAAGCAAATAGGGCGCCCCATATTGTTGTGATGGTTAGCAAGCTAGTCTCGCAGATCCATTACTACTGAATTGAGAGTTAAATCGTCGCTGGATGCCATTTACTTGCGATCTTGTGTCACAGCCTACCTGTTGCGAACTGTTGGGTAAATACCTACTAATGTTTTCTCTGTTAAGACATTAAATGCGAACTACACGACTACAATACGCGCTGTATTAAGCAAATCTTGGAAGCAGCACGCCACCAAAAAGCAATGGCGTAGTAGAGATCAGTTTGAAGGGAAAGAATAAGTTATGGAAAGGCACTCTCAGTATCATATTTGTCATTGTTCTATGGGCTCCTCTGTACTCACCATGTTACAGAATGCCGAGACTTCTGAGTCCTGTTGTGGACGTGAAGGGAAGGCAGTATTTGAGAAGAAAGTCACGTAGATTTGTATAATTAGTTTTTAGTATTTACGAGCGTAACCCATCTGGGACGAGTCTCGACAGTTAAGTCAGAAGGAGCAGACTACACGGGCGCCCTCAAAATTATGAGTAATTCATCGGAGTGGTTTATTGTCAGGACAGTGAATCAGCCGACGATCTGCTCCGATGTTGGAAGTTCTAGATCACACCTCAGATTTCAGGCTCAGATTTTGCTGTAGTGAACGGCTGGATAGACTAGTCTGGGGCGCCTTGTGACGGTGGCGTGATCACCCTGTAGGACGTCAGCGTGACGTGCCTAATAATCCACAAATCTTCTATTACTTCGAATGGTGCAGGAGTTTCCAGTTTTTGAGGCTCTGAGGCACAGTATGGATAGACGAGATTACCACACCTTTATTACACTCAACCTTAGATTCTGCTTTGTGCTCCCTGGTACCAAACCTCTGACCCACCGAGTAGTGGGTAGTACACCGCTTAAGCTGTTTAAATGGGTTTAGGAAAAGAGGAAGATATGGAAAGTAGTACTCAATTAAGAAAGCAAAAGAATGAATCCTATTTCTACATTCAAAACTTTGTCAGTGCGCATTATTAAATCCACGGTGGATTGCTCATCGCCCTATTTGAGGTTGATATGACTCGAGGCTAAACCCGTGCATTGTAACCCAATAGCCGAAATATGCTGCAATCAAAATATCTATAATTTGGCTAAGTCCATCTTGGAGTAAATAACGCAAAAATCCTAACTATATTATCTAAGGATCATATAGCCTTATGCTTTGCTGATTGATGATTTTTATGATGGTTTAATGAGTTTCTATTTTTGCGGCGGGGAGCGCTGATTATTGTTTGTTTGTATATTGTTTGTTTTTGCATTTTTTTATATATTTATTTTTTTTGGTTGGGCTGTTCTGGGGACTTAGTATGTCGGTTCGCTGCATCAGATACCGACTGTTTGGCAGATATCATTGTCGTTATCACCAGAATTTTTATGATTTTGTTTGGCTTTCGCTTCATTCGTGCTCATTAGTGATTGTGATGTGCGCTCTGTCTAATTTTGGTTGTGGAATGGTGCGAAGTCCCCAAGCCAGTATAGTAATCTCATGAATCACACGCATTACTGACTTGAAATTGAGAGTTAATACGAGTCGCTACACTGGATAGACCATTTACTACGTGCCTGGACTGCTATGTTTGTGTAGTAACATGTCAACAAAGCGCAGTCTCGCGTCCCGAATGAGTGTTGCGCAGAGATATATAAAGTTGCATGTTTGCGAGAGAGCCAAAATATTAATTACACCTACACCTACCTAAGGCTTATAGCTTCTGCTCTCATCCTAGCACAATTTACTCAATGCTCAACTCACAGACCTCTCATCTCTCGACTCACAATCTTGTATCCTGCTCGTCTCTGTACTCTCTACGGTAATTCTCTCGGCCACGCACACGACTAGACACTAGACCACGATGACACAAAAATGCAATTGCATACCAGATTAGCACTTGCCTTCCATCCTTTACTAAGCTCATATTTTCCCATACCCGTCACCCTCACCCACGTGTGCGATTATGCTGGACACGTTGTAAGGACGAATTTGTAAGTAACGTTCTCTACCACTAGTGGCCACCATATTTCAAATGATACGACACAAACATTATTATATGATCCTTTCTTCTTTCTCTCTTTCCCTCTCCGTCTCCGTCTCTCTCTCTCTCTCTCTCTCTCTCTCTGCTCTCTCACCAGTCGTAGGTCTCAACTCCAGTACAGAGCTCTTTACATCAATCAGCTCTCATGCTGATATTAGATGCCTCCTTGTGACAACCTGCTAGTACCAATCTGCACTGATAGGTAGAAGAAACAGAGTAAGTTACTGAGAGATGAGCGCAGAGAGGAGAGAGAGAGAGAGAGAGACGTGCGACGCCACCAGATAACAGAATGGAATAGTATATTTTTAACACTCATACACTATAGATAACACAATAATATATATATTATCGAGAGCTTATGTCACTGAGACGTAGGGGTGCTTTCTGACGTCTTTTCTTCCGTCTCTTTCGGTGACATATCCTGCTCCTCCTCGTGCATCGCTTCTCCAGCACTCTGACCTCCTGATTGCTATTGCACGATCTTCTTCCTCTACGTCTTTCGGTAAGCAACATACTCGCGTGGGCCGTTCAGCGCCACCACTTACATACATTTTATGTATCTTCGATCCAGTCGCTCAATCGCTGCTTCCTTTGTCTTCTAACCTTTCTTACCTCATACTGCATTCTTGGTGTACTGACGGATGCATTCCCTATATGTTTTTAGCGGGATTCATCATTTACTAAGTTTCTTAATTTTTATATGCACTACTTTCAAAACTGCCTTTCAATATCCGAATTGATTTTGTGGAGAAAATGATTGATTGATTGATTGAACTATGAGGAGTGTGGAGTACCCTTCTACCATTAATACCAGGTCCAGCCTGAACCGGTATAGTAGTACCTCTAGGCCCCATCTATGGTTTGATGGAAAAAAATTGTTAAAAAATTGAGTTTAAAAGAATGTTAATTCCCATCAAGAATGAATAAACAAACGTCTTTGGCATAGAATAACCCAACAAAGGTTGGCATGCCGTAAAATCCAACCAAAAAGAAACCAACCTATACAATAATCTGCTACTTGGTGTAGATGGGATAAACATCCTCTAACTTGAACACTCTGACCGAGCGGTAGCACATTTTAGGGTCCATCTATAGT
>CM042170.1:47720939-47725939 GCA_023376005.1 Doryteuthis pealeii
ATCAACAGTCTGACATATTATCTATCTATCTATCTAATCTCTCCAATGGAAAAATGTCTCCACGAATCGAGATCGCAAAAGGGGTGCCTAAAGATCATATGATCCAAAGTTAGTCCCGCAGATCTATTGATTGTTTTGGTCTTACATAATTGATTTATGTTTTAATCACGAATGTAACCAACGACTTTCCCTTTTCTTGCTATTTAAATCCTAATTTGAAAATATCTTCCCATATATATTAGGTTGTTACAAAAATAATGGCCGATTGAAGTGCTCGGTTGTGAAATGTCATTTTAACATAGAATTCGTTGTTTATTTCAGGTGATTTTTTGCATATATAATAATTAATGTGTGCTCAAAAATAAAATTTATTTTCAGATAGAAAGTACTTTTTAAAAATAGGGGCATTCAAATATGAATATGCCTAAACATGACCTTCGCCTTCTTATGTTGCATGAGTTCAAGCTTGGGCACAATGCCCCCGAATCTGCTGCAAATATCAACAAAGCATGGGGAGATGAATCCACAAGTGATCGGACTGTACGAAGGTGGTTCCAGAAATTCTGCAATGGAGATGAGAGTCTTGAAAATGAAGAAGGTAGAGGACGGACATGCAGTCTTGACAATGAACAATTGCAGGCAGTTGTTGAGCAAAATACACGACGAAGTGTCAGAGAAATGTCTCAGACACTTGGTATCAGCATTGCAACAGTTTTTCCCGCCATTTACAGAGTATTGGAAAGGTGAAAAAGCTCGAAAAATGGGTTTCTTATGAGCTCAATGAGCACCAAAAAACTTAGGCGGTTTGAAGTGTGCTCGATGCTCAGTTTGCGTAACTCTAATGACCCCTTTCTTGACCGAATAGTAACTTTTGACGAAAAGTGGATCCTTTACGAAGGACCCTATTTTTCAAAAATGCTTTCTATCTGAAAATAAATTAAATTTCATTTTTGAGCACACATTAATTACTATATATGCAAAAATTCACCTGAAATAAACAACAAATTCTATGTTAAAATGACATTTCAAAACCGAGCACTTCAATCGGCCATTATTTTTGTAACAACCTAATAAATAGAATAATTTTTTTGTACAAAAACCAAGATATGATGATAGTGAATGTGTATACATATATACTTTGTCATAAATTGTTTTATTTGAGTTAAGTCCTCCGTACATACATACATATACACCAATTGTCCTTTATATAGGTATTTACCAACTCCTCCGCACGAGCAGGATGCAACACAAGGTCATTTTCTTTAGCGGAGTTTAATAGGTTTGAATTCAGAGTTTTCCTTCTCCTATACTGGTAACCTAGTCATGGTTAAAGAGCCCAGTCCGCCCTGATATTTACCCATAGCTGGAGGGAGAATTGGACTCATACCTTTCCCAAGGGTATTAGCGCTATGCGAAATACAAACAGCTTCGTCCAAGAATTGGACTCGGGTCGTCGAGTCCATTTCCTATGACTCTAATCAATAGACCACGCGCCTCCAACTGTCCTTTATATAGTACTAGAATTGACTACCAGCGTTGACTTGGTAGAGGGTGATATTTTTAAGTAAAATTTCAATACTATTTCTATTTATGCCTTAATTTATAGATATCTTCGAATATAAATCAAATATTTATAATTTTTGCACAGAAAGCAAGAACTGGTGACATTTAATGTGTATATATTTACTTGGTCGTTAATTGTTTTATTTGGGTAGCGTCATCCGGACATTCACACATATACATTCATACACACAACTTCCATTTATATATATACTAGCTAAAGTACCCGGTCCATGACCGGACTAAAAAAAAAGAAAGAGAGAGAAAAAAGTGGTGACTTAATTTGGCGGACCTGAACTTTTGGAACCCCACGCCCTCTAAAATTTTCGTTTTTAATTATTTTTTTTTCAACGGATTATTATCGATTGCAAACCAATCTATCCGATTGTAAAAAAAAAAACTAAAAAAAGTTATTTATTTTTCGAGTTTTCAGGGGTGCTCATTTCCCCGTATAAGTTTATCGTAAACCGATCCCCCATATCGGAACCGCTGAAAAAATTTTTTTTTTGTAATTTCTTTTCTTTTTCTTCAATGGATTATTATCGTTTACACACCAATATATCAGATTGTAAAAAAATTCTAAAAAGTTATTTATTTTTCGAGTTTTCAGGGGTGCTCATTTCCCCGTATAAGTTTATAGTAAATCGAACCCCATATCGAAACCGCTCTATCTTAACAGTTGGGCTGAATTTGCACTAAGGTGTCAAAATTAAGGTGACACAGAAAAAACAGAACCCACAAATTTTGTAATAAAACTGTTAAATTCAAGTAGGGGGGTTAGGATTTGGTTAGGGTTAGGGTTAGGGGTTGGTGTTGGGTTGGTGTTTAAGGTAAGTTTAATGGGAAAATAAATAACTAATTTGGGTTCTTTTTTTCTGGGCCACCCTAACTTTGACACATTTGCGCCAGTTTCCTTTCGAGCAGTTCCGATATGGGGGTTCGATTTACTATAAACTTATACGGGGAAATGAGCACCCCTGAAAACTCAAAAAAATAAAGAACTTTCAAGAATTTTAAAAAAATCTGATTGATTGGTGTGTAATCGATAATAATCCATTGAAGGAAAATAAATAAATAAATAAAATTTTCTTTTTAGCGGTTCTGATAAGGGGGTTCAATTTACGATAAACTTATACGGGAAACTGAGCACCCCTGAAAACTCGAAAAATAAATAACTTTTTTGAATTTTATTTTACAGTCTGATAGATTGGTGTGCAATCGATAATAATCCATTGAAAGAAGAAGAAAAAATTAAAAACAAAAATTTTAGAGGGGTGTTCCAAAAGTTCAGGTCCGCCCTTAATTTAAAAAAAAAATCTGCCTATTTATTTATCATTAGAATTATGATAAATTAAAGAACACATTTTCTCATTCAAGTTACGTACATTAGAATCATTTTTATCTTATGTTTAAGGTGAGAACATATCATACACTGTTTTGTTTATATACGAAATGTTAACTACATCGTATTTTTATTATAATTTTTGTTTTGTTTTTATTACAATACGAATACAACTATGTTTACTTAGTTACGAAATAAGTAGTTATAATTTAACTTCCTATTTTTGTAAAAGGCTTTTCTTTCTAAAATACTTTTGTTTTTAATTTTTTCGTATATATACAAAGTTGAGTTATATTATATTTATTAAATAAACGAAATAAAATTTATTAAACAATAATAAGCGCTTATTATTGTTTTTTTTACTTCGCTCTTTCTTACCAAATAAATATTTGGAAGATAGATTATTTCATTTAATTTCTAACTAAATTAATATTTTAAAGACAGGAATAAAAAGATTGCGATATGAATAAGATTTGATTTTTCGTTAAAACATACTTTTGCTGTCCGAAGCAAAATAATTTTTTTCTAACTCGCTATAAAAAATAATTCAATTGATAAAGACTCGTACAAATTATAAATTGAGCAAGATTATTTTCTCTTCTTTTCACGAAAAGTTTCACTGAAACTCCAGTTTGAAAATAATAATAGTATTTGGGGACAATTTTAAATTCAGTTTTTAATTGCTTGATAAGTTAGAAATAGATTGTAATTTATTTCTTTGAATTTTTTCTACATGACAATTCAAATCTAGTTCTTAACGATAAAGAGAATGCAATATATATTTTTGCTTACATTTTAAAACGTCTTCATTAGTTCTCTAAACTATTAAGACTTTTTTTTAAAAACCATTAGTATTAATTACAAAACAACTCGTTTTATCATTTTTTTTAATTTACATTTATACAACCCTATACTGGTGACTGATTTTTATTGACATTTAAAATCTTATTTAAAAAAAATGTAACCGTAAACTTGTGTTATGAAACAATTTTCATTTTTCTACAATTTTTTGTGCATGACAACAATTTAAATTAAGTGAGTGTACATTGTACAATAAAAGTTAGTTTCAAAAACATACGATAAATATAAATAAATATTTAGAAAGATTATAAAAAAAACGAATTTATTTTACGTTAAAATTTAGTTTGTCGGTAACATTTTCATTGTTTCTTTCTTTCTTTCTTTCTTTCTTTCTTTCTGCTGCTAAAACAGCCAGGCGAGTCGCTAACATTTTCGTTGTTTCTTTCTTTCTTTCTTTCTGCTGACAAACAGTCAGGCGAGCTCCTGCTGATAGACCAAGCATTAGCAGCAGCAGCAGCTATGCTATGGCTTTCGAAAAATCGTTTGATTTTTGTTTGATTAATTAATTATATCCCTTAATCAGTAAAAATCAATAACCAAATTTGGAGTGTTTCTTAGTTAGAACGATATCAATGTGTATGCAAGATTTTAAATCAGAGTGACCTCCCGTTTTGGAGTTATACGTCGACACGTACATACCAAAATCTCTGTTTTATATATTAGATATATATATATATATATATGTTTCGTTAAACTGTACTGAAGATTTTTGTCGGACGAGTTTTTGTTCGATCCTTTCTAATTTTCTGGCGATCTTTTTAATGTTAGGGTGAAACTGGTGTAGCAATCCACCAAAGGTTTCATTACGAGCGCTTTCGGCATGTCCATCTGCCATCTTCATGTATGAAACTGACGGGATGTTTCAGGTATATATATATATATATATATATCCAAATCAGCGGATGAGTAGCACAGGGATATGTGCGCTAAAGTAAGGAGCTGATGGTAGATGTGGAACTCCCTCTCAGACGCAAAAACAATCTCCTTGGTCTAGAGCTAGTGAAAAGGGGATAGACTCCCTCGCTGATTGGCTAATACCGACTTTAGGCCACCCCGACGACTAAAAATATGTAAGATAGATGAAATTGAGACTGAAGCAAAAGCCAATTCGAAATTGGTAAAGATGGAGACGTTAGGGAGACAACGGCCGCTGGACAAATTGTCTGTCTGTATATATATATATATATATATATATATATATATAATAATATGTGTGTGTGTGTGTGTGTACTTATCT
>CM042170.1:47728439-47740939 GCA_023376005.1 Doryteuthis pealeii
ATCAACCTTCACACATTTTTTTATGTTATGTGTGAGAATAAACATATTTATTTCTTTTTAACCAGCATTAGTGAACGGTAAGAAATGACGTTAAAACAGCGTTAACACCCCCCCCCAAAAAAAAACAAAAACAAACAAAAATAAACAAGACGCAACTAATAGAATTGAATTCAAACGTAAAATAGAAATATCTAGCTAAGTAATTATTTATATTTACGCAACTTCGAAAAAAGAATATTATAAATCCTATATAAATTTGTAAAATAAACAATGAATTTAAAACATTAATGAGAGAATAAAAGATAAATATCAAGATAAATACATAGATGCTTTTCGTCTAAGACTTAGTAACATAGTAAATAATTTAAATGTACTATAATTACGTATTCTGTTATCGTTGTCTAATTTAAAAGAAAAAAAAGAATTCCAGATATTTCACAATATATACAAAATTACAGAAACTTAAATAAATAATAAATGAATACAATTTAATAAAACAAAGTAAAACTCTTAAAAAAAACAAAAAAACAAAAAGGTATTTAAAGTTATGTTATGAAATGTGACATTACCGAATAAAGCAATGATGAGCAGTAAACATACATTTCCACATAATTAAATGCATATAATCGTGTATGAATTGATGTGTTTCAACTAGTAAATAAATAAATGAAAATAAATAAATAATAATTGTCACTTCCCTTATATGCTTTAAAAACAATAAATAAATCGCTAATTCTTGGAGAGGCGAAAAAAAACCGTCCATTCTTCTGACTATTCAGCGTTGATATATATATATATATATATACATATATATATATATATATAAATATATATATATATATTATAAAATATTGAATTTTCTCCCGTTGGAACCAGAACAACATTTGATATATATATATATATATATATATATATATATATATATATATATATAGATATAGATATAGATATAGATAGATAGATAGATAGATAGATAGATAGATAGATAAATAAATAAATGAACAAATAAAAGGTTTAGCTTTTATCTGTTATCATAGGAACAATATTTACGACCGAGCGGTTTCATGCATTCGTCAGGTAAAACGAAATACCTTTTGAAAATGATAGAAATGGTACAAATGGTTAAATATGTGCGTTTTTTAACTGTATTCTCGTGTTGCATGTTTACGTGTTTATATATATATATATATATATATATATATATATATATATATATATAAGTCATTCACAGACACTGTGTTGTGACGTATCACATCCCCTCAGTGTGGCTAGACTACGCAGGATACCTACAGCCAGGTTCGAAACCTGACCGATTTATCATCAGTCAGGGTTCTTAACCACTAAGCCGAGTGAGAAATTAACTGATAAATATACATATTTGTTATTCACCAGAGAGTTCATATCCGTTTAATCGGAGAGACTTTCTTAAAGTGTAGACAGTGACCGTCAGCTAAATTCCCTTTCAGAGAGCTCTACTGGTTAGGAGCATATATATATATATATATATATAATATATATATATATATATATATGTGTGTGTGTGTGTGTGTGTGTGTGTGCATGTGAATGGTATCAAGTATTTACGTGATAGGGTTCGACCTAATTGGAGAACTCAAACGTACATATAAAGATTTTGCGTGTATGCGACTATATTTACGGTGAATGTGTGTATGTGTGTGTGTGAGTGAATGAGTGTGTGTGTGAGGAGAGAGAGAGTGTGAGAGAGAGAGAGAGAGAGAGAGAGAAAGAGAAAGACTAAAGGAGAGAAAGATATATAAAATGTGTGTGCGCACGCGCGAGTATGTTTGAGAGAGAGAGAGAGAGAGAGAGAGAGAGAGAGAGAGAGAGAGAGAGAGACGAGAGACGGAGAGAAAGAGAGAAAGAAGAAAGGATATATATAATGTTTGTGTATCTATGTGTATATGTGTGTGGGGGGAGAAAATGAGATATATAATGTGTGTACGTGTATGCATGTGTGTGTGTGAGAGAGAGAGAGACAGAGACAGAGAGACAGAGAGAGAGAGAGAGAGGGAGAGAGAAAGGGAGAGGGAGCTGGGGTTGGTGGATTAATATTTTGTCTCTAGTAAAATGATTTAAATCACGCCCAATTCACGCGAGACTTGGCTTTGTTGAATTTTCATCGGCGGCACGTTGTAGTGGCTGTTGTCGATGATTTCTGGCGGGAATTTGCATTAACAACGACATCAACCAAACAGAATGAAGCGAAAGCAAACAAATCATAAAATTGGTGAGAAACAATGAATAAATCGGACTGTACAACCACCCCAGAACCCCAACACAAAAAAATAAAATATAAAAAAATGCAAAAAACAAACAAAACAAAACAAACAAAACACCCCCCCCAAAAAAAAAAACCAAAGAAGTCTGCAACAACATAGGAATTATCCAAAACTAGTAGGTTTGGTTTGATTTGGTTTGGTTTGCGGCATATCAACCTCAATGGGTAATTTAATGCTGACAAAGTTTTGAAATAGATTCATTCTTAATTGATACATTTTTCTATTTAACCCATAAACAGGTACTACCACTCCGGGTCAGAGTGGACCAGGGAGCAATGGTGATAAAGGGGCGCTCCATATTGCCCAGACCTCCAAAAATGGAACCTCACCATCAGATAGAGTTTAACGTCATTCCCAGGACAGCCACCGTCACAGCCCAATAGGGTTTCTAACCGCAAGGTGAGAAATCGGCTACTTAAGAGCAAGGGATCACTGTGTCTGCTCCTTCTGACTTAACTGTCGAGACCTGCTTAACTAATTTAATTTCGGTTCTCATGCCTTCCCTTCAGCCAATCAGAAGTCGGCGTACATGTCGGCGAAAATGAACTGCCTTGCCAATAACTTTTTTTCAACGGTTAATGGTTATTTTCAAATTTAGCAAACCGTTATTCGAATTTTAACTACACTTACATACATAATTCGTAGGCTACCACTGTAATGATTTTTGTGGCCATCCTTTAGGCTTCAAGCAAGAGCGCTGTCCAGCGGAGATCCTTTGTGTTAAGCAGAGCCGATCCTTAGTGAAGAGTCCTTTGGTTGCTCCTTAGTGTTCCTTAATATTAGGTATGATCCTTTGGTTGTTCCTTGGTGCTCCTCAGTCTTGCAGGTCCTTCGTCAATGATTGAAAATAGACGTCCGTCAGTATCAGCGATTAAGTAGTTAACCAACCATGTATTCGGGCTGATGATTGGCTGAGGTTTAAACCACATGATCTCGCTTAGTCTATAAATTCAAGTGGTGGACCGCAGCACGGCTTATATCCACAAAATATTCCACCAACCACGAATTATGTTAAAAAACTGATTTCCATTAAATATAACATACTCGTTTTTGTTTTAAATCATTTTCCACTTTTTGTTTACATTTTCAAAACTGTCATGGCGTAATCTAATGATATTATCTCTTACGCGCTATTCTGTATTAGTACCAATGCTTTTTATACGTAATCTAATGATATTATCTCTTGCGCGCTATTCTGCATTAGTACCAATGCTTTTCATACGTAATCTAATAATATTATCTCTTGCGCGCTTTTCTGCATTAGTACCAATGCTTTTTATACGTAATCTAATGATATTATCACTTGCGTGCTATTCTGCATTAGTACCAATACTTTTTATATGTAATCTAATGATATTATCTCTTGCGCGCTATTCTGCTACCAATGCTTTTTATTGTAATCTAATGATATTATCTCTTGCGCGCTATTCTGCATTAGTACCAATGCTTTTTATATGTAATCTAATGATATTATCACTTGCGCGCTATTCTGCATTAGTACCAATACTTTTTATATGTAATCTAATATATTATCACTTGCGCGCTATTCTGCATTAGTACCAATACTTTTTACATGTAATCTAATGATATTATCTCTTGCGCGCTATTCTGCATTAGTACCAATGCTTTTTATACGTAATCTAATGATATTATAACATAAGCCATATTTAACAACGGCCATAAATGTAATTTGTGTTCGAATTAAATTGTGTTTAGATGAAATTACTTACAAGGAAATTCTATCAGAAGTATTATACATATTTACCAACTCCTCCGCACGAGCAGGATGCGACACAATGTCAATTTATTAATCGGAGTTCAACAGGTTTGAATTCGAAGTTTTCCTTCTCCTAGACTGGTTACCTAGCCATGGTTAAAGAGCCCAATCTGCCCTACTATTTACCCATAGCTGGAGGGAGAGTAGGATTCATACCTTTCCCAAGGGTATTAGCGCTAAGTGAAATGCAATTACCACGTCCAGGATTTGAACCCGGAGCGACGAGTCCACTTCCCATGACTTTAACCATTACACCACGCGCTTCCTACATAAGTATCAGAAATATTATAGAACTAGCAGGAGCTGTGGATATACCACAGTATGATAATTTAATTATTACAACGTTTGATATGCTTACTTAAGAGCTATTGGTAAATAGTTCAATATATAAAAAAAGTATAATAATCTTGATTTAGCTCTCTCACACTTTTTTCATTCTTTCCTTCTTTTCATCTTTTCATTATGTTCTATTGAAACAGATTAGCGCTATCACTTCCGTGCGCTCACCCCCCTCTCTCTCTATCTATCTTTCCCCTCTCCTACTTTCTTTCTTTCCTTCTTTTTCCCTTTCTTTTTCACTTTTTAAAATATCAAATTATCTCAAACAGTCAAAGTTGTATGTCGGTATAATGAATACTGATACAAAAAATAGACCTCTTACTTGCCCCATTGTGTGAGGAAATAGTATCAAAGATCGTTGGCTAAAATGCGCTAAAATCCTCGTGTTTGCAACATTTGGCCTAGAAATTGGTTAGAAAATTTAGGAATTTCAGTATTTAAAACAGAAAATTATTTTACTAAAATGAACCAAATAAGACATTATAACTAGAATTAAAGTTGAAAATATTCCCCCACCGACACCCCTGATATGCTGCTTTTTATCTCATTAATTAAGCTGGGACGGGTTAGCTCAGTCGGTAGAGCGTTCGGCTAGAAACCATAAAATTCCTAGTTCGATACCGGTCCTCGTCAACTCAGCATATGAGTAGCACAGGGATCTGTGCGGTAAAGTAAGGAGCTGACGGTAGGTATGACGCTCGACATCAGACGCTAAAATAATCTCCCTGGTCTAGCGCTAGTGAAAAGGGAGAGACTCCCTCGCTGATTGGCTGATACCGACTTTAGGCCGCCCAGACGACTTTACTTACTTACTTACTTTAATTAAGCTGTAACAGTGCTAACATTTTAAAAGATTGAAATCTATTTCCTCAAACGAAGGCAAAGTTTTGAAGAAAAATATTTTGTGTGATAATTTTGTATATTAATTTGCAACTTTCGCCACATGGGGACGATACAGTTCCAAAATCGAGCTACCCTATTGAAGAACCACTTAAGCAACAATTCAAAGAATAATTCAACTCAACCCTAAATTCGACAAGTCTGGAGCAAGAGACCCTTTTAATGTTCACCGACAGAATACCCATAACCGTAACATTAGGTAGTTTTTTTTTTATTTATTTATTTTACCCACACGTAAGCGTGCGGGTCGCCGACATTAAACGGATCTTGTGTCGTATCTTCTCTTGTCGGGAGGCGAACAATTACACCCGCTTCACAGCAGATACCCGAGGTATGTACGGTTGCGTAGGTAGGTATCCGCTTTGTACGCGGCGTCTCGCCAGCCCCCCACCCGCCGTTCCTTTGGCGAAATTCCAAAAATACCGTCTTCATCGCTGTCTACGGTGCTGGGATGGCGTCGATGGGCACCTGCCGAGTAGAGACAAGAGCTCCCCCAGTTTAGTCGATAGCACTTCAGGGTCAACGACGTGTGATTTGATGAATGTTGGGTAGCAAATGCCGGGTGCCCGGTGTCGGATAACGTAACGCTCTCGCCCCCCCTCCTTGCAGAACGGAAAGACTTTCGAGTCGGGGGTAGGGGTAGCTATGAAAGATGGAGGTGGGTAATCTAGCAAGCCTTGTGCAAGAGGCTGTAGATATTCTTCATAGGCTTATTTATATCGAGTGAACTGTCAAAAATATTGATAGCTTTAAAGTTGAACTGTGTCTGGAAGAGAGCCAAATAGTTGATTTCAGATGTTGAGTGATATAAAGGAAGATTGGGTTGCGCCAGTAAATAGACAGTGTTATTTAGATCATTCGCAACTCTGAGTTTCACGCAGAGGAAATATTGCAATGAAACTGTCAATTCAAAAGTTGAACTTAGTCTGCGACAGAGCAAAATTGGAGAAACTATTGCAATGAAACTGTCAATTCAAAAGTTGAACTTAGTCTGCAAAATTGCTGAATTCTGAGGGTGAGTGATGTATAGGTAGATTGGGTGCGCCAGTGTTATTTAGATCATTCGCAACTCTGAGTTTCACGCACAGGAAATATTGCAATGAAACTGTCAATTCAAAAAGTTGAACTTAGTCTGCCAAAATTGCTGAATTCTGAGGGTGAGTGATGTATAGGTAGATTGGGTTGCGCCAGTGTTATTTAGATCATTCGCAACTCTGAGTTTCACGCACAGGAAATATTGCAATGAAACTGTCAATTCAAAAGTTGAACTTAGTCTGCCAAAATTGCTGAATTCTGAGGGTGAGTGATGTATAGGTAGATTGGGTTGCGCCAGTGTTATTTAGATCATTCGCAACTCTGAGTTTCACGCACAGGAACTATTGCAATGAAACTGTCAATTCAAAAGTTGAACTTAGTCTGCCAAAAAATTGCTGGATTCTGAGGGTGAGTGATGTATAGGTAGATTGAGTTGCGCCAGTAAATAGACAGTGTTATTTAGATCATTCGCAACTCTGAGTTTCACGCACAGGAAATATTGCAATGAAACTGTCAATCCAAAAGTTGAACTTAGTCTGCGACAGAGCAAAATTGCTGGATTCTGAGGGTGAGTGATGTATAGGTAGATTGGGTTGCGCCAGTGTTATTTAGATCATTCGCAACTCTGAGTTTCACGCACAGGAACTATTGCTATGAAAATCTTTCAGAAATATTGGTAGGTCAAAGATTGAACTGTGCCTGGCACAGAATCAAATAGTTGGTTTCTGAGGGTGTGTAATATGTAGGAAAACTGTGTTGCACCATCAAATAGTGTTATATAGACCATTCACAGCATTAAGTTTCACGCCCCGGAATTATTGCTATGAAAATCTGTCAAAAAATTGATCTTTCAAAAGTTGAACTTTGCTTACCACAGAATCAAATAGTTGATTTCAAGGGCTGGGTAATATGTACGAACACTGTGTTGCGCCAGTAAATAGATAGTGTTATCAAGATCACTCACAACTCAGAGTTTCACGCACAGGAACTATTACTTTGAAAATATGTCATAGATATTGTTAGGCAAAGAGGAAAATGATTGATTGGAAGGGTTAAGTAATATGTAGGTCGAGTGAGTTGCGCCAACAAGCAGTTAGAGTCATTAAGATCTACCATGAGTTTCACGCTAACGATCTTCAGGTGAGTTTGTATTAAATTCAACTGCATTTTAGTGTTTAAAATTTAAATATACATATAAAACATACCGCACCAATGCTTCACCTATATATACTAATTAGAGAGTTCAATGACAGGTATCCTGACAGGAGATATATATAGGTCAAATGAAGACACTTGGACACCAAAAAATAATTCTAATTAAATGAATGGATACCTTACGTCACAAGTTAATTTTTGTCACTTCTTTTGTTGCAAATTAAAACTATTTTGAAAAGTATTCTAAAAACTTTCTAATTATTTAATGTAATATATATATATATATATATATATATATATATATTAATAATGGAGATTCGCTTCCGGTTTTTGTCTGTAACAAAAATTACGTCACTGCTTACGTCACATTACCCAAAATCGTCATAACATAGAATAAATACACTCAAAATTTGAGCATTCAGCATTAGACAGTCCTCCTTGTTTTTTAAAACAAGTTTTAATAAATACATGACTGGTATTATATATCTATATATAGTTGGTTTTATTTTAATACATATTTAAAGTTTACATTTCAAATTGTTTTATTTTTTAATCCTTTAATGAATTTGATGATTTTACTTACTTAGGGTACAAACTCGCTGACATTGAATTATTTCCTTCCACCCCTCAGGAAATATGTTTCAAAAATCCATTTTTACATCGTCTGGAGGGTGTTTTTTTATTTTGTACTAGTATATATAATGAATACGTATATAGTATTTAAAAGTGCTCAATATAAAAAAAAACAGAACAATAATAGTATTCGTAACAGTAATAGTGGAAAAGAGTTAAGGGTCTACTATGGTTTTGATCGAAATGATCTCATCAGGACACTACCTTATACCTAACCGAGTCGATGCTATTCCTTAACTAAACTGAGATAAACGTCTTTATCTCATTTTAGTTAAGGAATGACATCGACTAACCGTTTTGATAGCAGGGTTATTTAAATTCTTTCCAATCAACCTCAGTGTATTCCGCTGTCTACCTGTCTATTCATATCCATCTATCTTCTCTATTTTATGTAGATACATATGGAGGTGGGATTACTCATATCTATTGCAACCTCTTTATGACTATCTGAGATTGTTTCTATCTATCTATCTATCTATCTATCTATCTATCTATCTTTGACTGTTCATTTATATCTATCTATCTATCTATCTATCCCAGTGTATTACGCTGTCAACCTGTCTATTCATATCAATCTGTCAGCTTATCTACATACAATGGTATGTACATAAATATGGCGCTAAGACATGTCATATCTATTGCAACCACCTTTAAGATATCTGAGATTGTTCCCAATCAATCAATCAATCAATCAATCAATCAATATATATATATATATATATATATATATATATATATATATATATATATATATATACATATATATATATAGGTATATATAAAAAAAATTTTGTGATGAAACAAAGAAAAAATACAGTGCTCAATCACAAATTGTGAGAGCTAATATTTATTTAATTTTCTGAGTTTTTATAGATCAATGTTTCGCGGTTAAAAAATTAACGTTCGGATCAGGGAAGTTCCCAAGAATAAAGGATGCGAATACAAGTCTATTTAGGCTTAGACTAATTTCCGAGCTATATTTTTTTTTAAATTTTGAAACTATTTCTTTGATTTCAAAACTTTTTTTTTTGCTTTATCAACTAATTCTTTGATTTTGAAACTCATTGTTTCATTCTGAAATCTAATTCTTTAAAAAACGGTTAATTCTTGAATTCCGTAGCTCATTCTTTGGTTTTGAAGTCTATTTAAGCTTACACTTTAATTACGATGCTAATTTTTTAACTATATATATATTTACCTGTGACTGTTCATTTATGTCTATCTATCTATTTATCTATCTATTTAGCGGGAGAGCTAGCAGTGACTGAACCTTTATATTTATCAATCTATCTATCTATATAACTATTTATTCATTCCAGTGTATTACACTGTCTACATGTCTAATCATATCAATCTGTCTCCTTGATTGTATCTAACTAAAAATGGAGGTAGGATTTGTCATATCTATTGCAACCACTTTTAAGCTTTTTCTTTGAATGTTTGAGATGAGGCTTGATGATTAGTATTCATTGCGTTATTCGGACTATTGTCCTCATCTTCATTGTTATCTGTACAACGTTTCGGCCGATATGCCCTCCGACCTTCTTCAGGTATTTCTTGTCAGACTCGGGAACCTTCTCGGACTCGGAAACCTTCTTTTCGAACTCGGGAACTTTCTTGTCGTAGTCTGGAACCTTCTTTTCGTAATCGGGAGCCATCACGGAACTTTGAACCTAACCCTTTATTCAGTCCTCGGGGGTATCCTGTTCTCATTCCGCTAACCATAGCTGGGGTAGGAGATGTGTTAGTTACATAGTAACATAGAAAAATAGTAACATAGAAAAATAATTAGCATAGCTCCTACCCCAGCTATGGGTAGCGGAATGGGAACAGGATACCCCCGTGCATCGAAAAGAAGGTTCTCGAGTCCGACAAAAATATCTGAAGAAGGCCGGAGGGCATATCGGCCGAAACGTTGTACAGATAACAATAAAGATGAGGACAATAGTCCGAATAACGCAGATAATACCCACTTTTAAGCTATCTGAGATTGTTCCCAATCTATCAATTAATCAATCAATCAATCAATCTATATATATATATATATATATATATTTACCTGTGACTGTTCATTTATGTCTATCTATCTATTTATCTATCTATTTAGCGGGATAGCTAGCAATGACTGTTCATTTATATTTATCCATCTATCTATCTAACTATTAATTTATCCATTCCAGTGTATTACACTGTCTACATGTCTAATCATATCAATCTGTCTCCTTGATTGTATCTAACTAAAAATGGAGGTAGGATTTGTCATATCTATTGCAACCACTTTTAAGCTATCTGAGATTGTTTCCAATCTATCAATCATCAATCAATCAATCAATCTATCTATCTATCTATCTATCTATATATATATATATATATATATATATATATATATATATATATATATATATATATATATATATATCCTAGTCTATTCCTATTTATCTCAATCTGCTTTTCATCTATCTATATATGCCACTCTTTTCATATCTATCTATCTATCTATCTATCTATCTATCTGTCTATTGCAGTCGGTCTATCTATATACCCCGGTTTGTTCCTATCTATCTGTCTATCTATCGATCTGTTTTCCTGTTTTTCTTTCTTTTTTCTTTTCATATCAATCAATCAATCAATCAATCAACCCCAGTCTTTTCATATATATATACCTACGTCTATCTATCTATCTATCTATCTATCTATCTATCTGTCTATCTTAGTCTGTCTCTCTATCTATCAAACATTAACGTCAATCAAATCCTTCTCATTTTCCAATAACTTCTCTCTCTCTCTCTTTCTCTCTCACTCTTTTCTCTCCTTTATTCCCCCCACTCTCTCTCTCCCTCTCTTCTCTCTCTCTCTCTCTCCTCTCCCCTCATCAACGTTATTTCAACCTATCCTTTCTCTTCGATTTTAGTACATTAACATCAATCAGATCCTTCTCATTTTCTAATACCTTCTATATCTCTCTTTCTCTCTCTCTCTCTCCCTCTCTGTCAAACATTAACATCAATCAAATCCTTCTCATTTCTAATACCTTCTCTCTCTTTTTCTCTCCCTTTTCTCTCCTTTATCCCCTCTCTCCTCATCCCCCTCTCTCTCTTTCTCTCTCTCTCTCTCTCTCTCTCTCTTTCTTTCTTTCTCTCTTCACTCACATTTTACTTCGACCTCTCTTTTTCTTCGATTTTAGTACATTAACATCAATCAGATCCTTCTCATTTTCCAATACCTTCTCTCTCTCGCTCTCCCCTCTCCCCTCTCTCTCGCTCTCCCCTCTCCCTCTCTCTCTCTCTCTCTCTCTCTCTCTCTCTCTCTCCCATTTTCTCTCTGCACTTCTTTCTCTTTCTCTTTCTCTTCTTTTCTCTCTTTCTCACTATCCCATATCTCTCTCCCATTCTCTTCCCAGTTCTCTCTTTCCCATTCACTCTCTCTTTATCTCTCTATCTCTTTATCTATCTCCCATTCTCAATCGCTCACTCTCTCATTTTCTCATTCTCTGCCTCTCTCTCTCTCTCTCTCTCTCTCTCTCTCTTCTATTCACACTCTCTTTATCTATTTCTCTTTCTTTATCTCTTTCCCATTCTCTCTCTGTCTCTCTCTCAATCTCTCTCACACACACACATTCTCTCTGCTTCTCTCTCTCTCTCTCTCTCTCTCTCTCTCTCTCTTCATCAACGTTTTTTCAACCTCTCCTTTCTCTTCGATTTTAGTACATTAACATCAATCAGATCCTTCTCATTTTCCAATACCTTCTCTCTCTCTCTTCCCTCTCTCTCTCTCTCTCTCTCTCTCTCTCTCTGTCTATCTATCTATCTATCTACCTCTATCCCCCTCTCTTCACTAACGTTTTACTTCAACCTCTCTTTCCTCTTCGATTTTAGTACATTAACATCAATCAGATCCTTCTCATTTTCCAATACCTTCTCTCTCTCTCTTCCTCTCTCTCTCTCTCTCTCTCTCTCTCTCTCTCTCTCTCTCTCTCTCTCTCTCTATCTATCTATCTCCCTCTATCCCCCCTCTCTTCACCAACATTTTACTTCAACCTCTCTTTCTCTTCGATTTTAGTACATTAACATCAATCAGATCCTTCTCATTTTCTAATACCTTCTCTCTCTCTTTCCCCCCCTTTATTTCTCTCTCTATCTCTCTCTCCCCCCTCTCTCTCTCCCCTCTCTCTCCCCTTCTCTCTCCCCCCCATCTCTTCACTAACGTTTTACTTCACCCTCTCTTTTCTCTTCGATCTTAGTACATTTACCTTTCCCATTCGCTCACTTCCAAAATGGCAAGTCCAGACAGCAATCATCGCAGATTCACAACTGACGCTAATATGTCGACACCAACTTTAAATGCAGTCACCAAAGTAATTA
>CM042170.1:47743439-47768439 GCA_023376005.1 Doryteuthis pealeii
TTTTTAAAATTTCTTTAAACGTTGCTTTATTGCAGACATTTATAGACATAGACATACAACGACACACGCACATACATTCACACTCACACACGTATATATATATATATATATATATATATATATATATATATATATATATATATATATAAAATTGTTTTGGGATGAAACAAAGAAATCACAGTGCTCAACCACAAATTTGTAGGAGCTTTATTTATTTGCTGAATTTTTTAAATATAAAAGTTTTTCATAAGCAACTACCCAGGTTTCAGGTTATTTCACCATTGTCAGGTTGCTACTGGTGTTTCTTTTCACCAAAAGAAACACCAGTAGCAACCTGACGATGGTGAAATAACCTGAAACCTGGGTAGTTGCTTATGAATAACTTTTATATTTAAAAAAATCAGGAAATATATATATTATATATATATATATAATATATATATATATATCACCCGGTCTTTCGAGCTTGCTCGTGTGCAAGCACTTGACTTCCACTGGTCCCGGTTTTCCGTAAGATCTGGAAATCCAAACCGCTTTCTACCCGTTTCAATTTCAAAGATGTCAATGTATTTCTTGGACGATTTTCTCGGGGGTATTTTCCATGTTTCAACCCTCATTGAATTGTTTCGTATACAACGTCATCCTTACTTTGAAAACATTCTCCTGCAAATTGTTCGAATGCCATGCGATATAAATGACAAGTTTCCCTGGGGTTTTGTTTTATTTTATATAATTTCTTACATATTATATTTACGATGGCAGAGACAGCTTGCATTCTCGGTGGCTGTCTTGCTTATTGTCCCTGCTTGAACCATTCAAAGCGTCACGAATATACAGCATTGGGTGTCAATCCCAGTGAATATATATTATATATATATATATATATTATAATATATATATATATATATATTATATAATATAAATTTAATATAACAAGCGTGTTGGTAAATCCTCGCGGTGAGAAAAAACCCAGCAAATAGTTTGATTGTAAAAATATACTACCAAACATCAACCGGGGAGAACAAATCTTTTGAAAAAAAAGAAAAGACCAAGATAGTCGTACCAACAAAAAATAATCTATTGGTACAGTATTTGGCAAAAAGAAAAAACAATTTATATGTATATATATGTATATAAGATATATATATTCATATAACCTCTAGGAGAATAGCTAATAAGTAAAAAGTGCTCAATACCTAAGTAGAGCAAATAATAAAGATAAATCTAATGAGTCAGACGAACCTAATATTAGTTTCGCTTAATGCTCTTCAGGGCTAAGATCTTAGCCCTGAAAGCATTAAGCGAAACTAATAGTAGGTTCGTCTGACTCTTTAGATTTATCTTTATATATTATATATATATATATATATATATATATATATATTCTCAAGGCATGTGTTATTGAACAACACGGAGTATTCTTTTTTCATTTTTTGTATAGATATTTTTTCCAGTCTTTTTGCTATCCTTTTTGAATCTGGATCGAGTTAATTCATGATATTTTGCATACTAATTTCCCGAGCGCTTTCGACTGTTTCGCCAGTCGTCTTCATGGGGTTACGTATGTTCAGTAACACATGCCTTGAGAATAATTTGCTGCCAAAATACACACACACACACACACACACACATATATATATAATATATATATATATTATATATATATATATATATATATATATATATATATATATATAGCTGTTGATAAAGGAAAATAACACTTTGCCATTTATAATTTAAATATTTTATTTTATTCTATTTCGTCTATTTAAATTCAAAAATACCCATAAAATATAGTTTTCTTAAATCACTCATCAATCTTTCTAATATATAATTGAAGATAGTCTTTTTATTTATTTACTTATTTTTCTAATTAATTTAATTTATTTTAATTTACAACGAGAAAAAGTTATCCAAAATCTTCAAGTTGACCGTTTTTATTTTAAGTTAAAAAAGTTTACATTGTTGCAATTTTCCACCGGATGTGGACCAGACTACACTAAATATAAAAAAATTAAATCTTTTCTGAATAGAACATCACAAAGGTAAGAGACCGATTTTTATCTTCTACAAAAGCTTATATAATAATATTAATTTAATGCTTCAAAAGAGTCCAATAATAGATGGGGAAAACTTTCCATTAGGGACTTCTCTCTCTCTCAAAAAAAAACTATTCTATTTTTTTTTTCCTATTTTCTATTATTTTTTACTAATTTTTAAATTTGAGTGGTCACTTGGAGAGGGTTTTTCATTTATTTCACTCATCTGATTCATTTTTATTTCATTCATTCATTCAATTTGCCATTAATTCTTATATATATATATATATATATATATATATATATATATATATATTATAAAAAAAGAGGTCCGCAAAATGGATTATGGTTTTAAAGATTTTTATTATTATTTTACATTTGCGACACGGGTTTCAGATTTTCTGGTACCTTCTTCAGGCGTTATTTATCCATATTAATAGAATATGGTTAATTAACGACTGAAGAAGATATCTGAAAGTCTGAAACACGTGTCTCAAATGTAAAATAATAATAGAAATTTTAAAAACCATAATCTATTTTGAGTATTTTTTAAATTTTTATAAAATATCTAATTTTCTACCGTTGGACCCATAACAACACTATATATATATATATATATATATATATTATATATATATATATAGCTAAAAACACTATATATAATATATATATATATATATATATATATATATATATATATATATATATATATAGCTAACAACACTATATATATATATATATATAGCTAACAACACATATATATATATATATATATAGCTAAAAGTTGTTTACATATATATATATATATAGTTTTTTTCGGTCACAACATACTATATTACGGTATACACCACAACATCAAAACGGGTCGTGTCAATCACTGGCTATCCCCTAACATCATTATTTGATAATCCTCTTTTCTCGCCTTGTATTTTCCTTCCAACTTATTTCTTCCTCCATCTTTATTCCACTATCTTTATTCCTCCATCTTCATTCACAGGATCAAAGAAGGAAAGGAAGAAGGAAGGAAGGAAAGAAAGAGGGAAAGAAGAAAAGAAAGAAATACTGAAGGAATGAATGAATGAAGGAAGAAAGGAATCAAAGAAGAAATCAAGGAAATAAAGAATAAAGGAAAGAAAGCGGGAAAGAAGAAAAGAAAGAAATACTGAAGGAATGAATGAAGGAAGGAAGGAAGGATTCAAAGAAGAAATCAAGGAAAGAAAGAATCAAGGAAAGAAAGAGGGAAAGAAGAAAAGAATGAAATAATGAAGGAAGGAATGAATCAAAGAAGAAATCAAGGAAGTAAAGAATCAAGGAAAGAAAGAGGGAAAGAAGAAAAGAAATAAATAAAGAATGAATGAATGAATGAAGGAAGGAAGGAAGGAAGGAAGGAAGGAAGGAATCAAAGAAGAAATAAAGGAAATAAAGAATCAAGGAAAGAAAGAGGGAAAGAAGAAAAGAATGAAATAATGAAGGAAGGAATGAATCAAAGAAGAAATCAAGGAAGTAAAGAATCAAGGAAAGAAAGATGGAAAGAAGAAAAGAAATAAATAATGAAGGATTGAATGAATGAAGGAAGGAAGGAATCAAAGAAGAAATCAAGGAAGAAAAGAATCAAGGAAAGAAAGAGGGAAAGAAGAAAAGAAATAAATAATGAATGAATGAATGAAGGAAGGAAGGAAGGAAGGAATCAAAGAAGAAATCAAGGTAATAAAGAATCAAGGAAAGAAAGAGGGAAGAAGAAAAGAAAGGAATAATGAAAGAATGAAGGAATGAAGGAAGGAATCAAAGAAGAAATCAAGAAAGTAAAGAATCAAGGAAAGAAAGAGGGAAGAAGAAAAGAAAGGAATAATGAAAGAATGAATGAAGGAAGGAAGGAATCAAAGAAGAAATCAAGGAAAGAAAAAATCAAGGAAAGAAAGAGGGAAGAAGAAAAGAAAGGAATAATGAAAGAATGAAGGAATGAAGGAAGGAATCAAAGAAGAAATCAAGGAAATAAAGAATCAAGGAAAGAAAGAGGGAAGAAGAAAAGAAAGGAATAATGAAAGAATGAATGAAGGAAGGAAGGAATCAAAGAAGAAATCAAGGTATAAAAGAATCAAGGAAAGAAAGAGGGAAAGAAGAAAAGAAATAAATAATGAAGGAAGGAAGGAAGGAAGGAAGGAAGGAATCAAAGAAGAAATCAAGGAAATAAAGAATCAAGGAAAGAAAGAGGGAAGAAGAAAAGAAAGGAATAATGAAAGAATGAATGAAGGAAGGAAGGAATCAAAGAAGAAATCAAGGAAGTAAAGAATCAAGGAAAGAAAGAGGGAAGAAGAAAAAAAAAGGAATAATGAATGAATGAATGAAGGAAGGAAGGAAGGAAGGAAGGAATCAAAGAAGAAATCAAGGTAATAAAGAATCAAGGAAAGAAAGAGGGAAGAAGAAAAAAAGGAATAATGAAAGAATGAAGGAATGAAGGAAGGAATCAAAGAAGAAATCAAGGAAGTAATGAATTAAGGAGAAAAAGAGGGAAAGAAGAAAAGAAAGGAATAATGAAAGAATGAAGGAAGGAAGGAAGGAATCAAAGAAAAAATCAAGGAAAGAAAAAATCAAGGAAAGAAAGAGGGAAGAAGAAAAGAAAGGAATAATGAAAGAATGAATGAATGAAGGAAGGAAGGAATCAAAGAAGAAATCAAGGAAATAAAGAATCAAGGAAAGAAAGAGAAGAAGAAGAAAAGAAAGGAATAATGAAGGAATGAAGGAAGGAAGGAATCAAGGAAGTAATGAATTAAGGAAGGAAAGAAAAGAAGGAAGTGAGGAAATTGTCAATGAAGGAAAGAAGAAGGAAAGAAAAAATCTTCAGAATCCCCATCAAGATTAAATACAATAAAACCCAACATGGGTTGACATGTCGCAACAACCAGCCAACCAACCTGAACATTCTATATTCCTGTATACACCACAGCATCAAAACGGGTCATGTCAATCGCTGGCCAATCCCCCTAACATCATTATTTGTAAATCCTATTTTCCCGCCTTGTCTTTTTCCCGCTAAATTATTTCTTCTTCCATCTTTATTCACAGGATGTAACATCGCTAAGAGACCATGGGCCGTTTATAAACTGATCTGGTAAAGTTGTATAGCCTGGCAGTGGACAGAGTGTTGTGTTGTGCCATTATGGTAACTGTAATGATCTAGGAAGGAACTGTAAGGATCTAGGAAGGAACTAAGGATCTAGGAAGGAACTGTAAGGATCTAGGAAGGAAATGAATAAAGAAGGAAGTGAGTGTAGACAGGAATAAATGAAGGAAGGAAAGAATCGAGGAAGGGAAGAGGGAAATAACGAAAGAAGTTAATAAACATGGAATGAAGGAAGGAAGGAATGAAAGAAGAAATGAAGTGACGAATCAAGGAAGGAAATAGGGAAAAAGGAAAGAAGGAAATAATGAATGAATCAATCAATCAAAGAAAAAATGAAGGAATCAAAGAATGAAAAATTGAAAGAAAGAAGGAAGGGAGGAAATTGTCAATGTCGAGAGGAATCAAGGAATCAAGGAAGGGGAAGAAAGAAGTGAAGAAAAATGAACGAAGGAAGGAAGGAAGGAAGGAATTAATGAATGAAGGAAGGGAAGAAAGAATGAAGGAAATTTTCACTACCCATCAAAAATGAATAAAAGAAAATGTCTTCGTCATTGTGGTAACTGTAATGATCTTGGAATGAACTGTAAGGATCTAGAAAGGAAATGAAGAAAGAAGGAAGTGAGTGTAGACATGAATAAATGAAGGAAGGAAAGAATCGAGGAAGGAAAGAGGGAAATAACGAAAGAAGGTAATAAACAAGGAATGAATGAAGAAATGAAGGAAGTAACGAATCAAGGAAGGAAAGAGGGGAAAAGGAAAGAAGGAAATAATGAATGAATGAATCAATCAATCAAAGAAAGAATGATGGAAAGAAAGAATGAAAGAATAAAAAATTGAAAGAAAGAAGGGAGGAAATTGTCAATGTCGAAAGGAATCGAGGAATCAAGGAAGGGTGAAGAAAGAAGTGAAGAAAAATGAACAAAGGAAGGAAGGAATTAATGAAGGAAGGAAGGGAAGAAGGAAGGAAGAAAATTTTCAATACCCATCAAAAATGAATAAAATAAAATGTCTTCGTCATAAAATAACCCAACATAAGTTGACATGCCGCAAAAAGTCAAGCAACCATTCGAACATTCTATATTCCGGTATACACCACAGCATCAAAACGGGTCAATCGCTGGCCATCCCCCTAACATCATTATTTGTTAATCCTGTTTTCCCGCCTTGTCTTTTTCCCGCCAAATTATTTCTTCCTCCATCTTTATTCACAGGATGTAACATCGCTAAGAGACCACGGGTCGTTTATAAACTGATCTGGTAAAGTTGTATAGCCCGGCAGTGGACAGAGTGTTGTGTTGTGCCATTATGGTAACTGTAATGACAGCGACGGCGGCCAGTAGTGACAGGATGTCTAGCAGGAGTGACGAGGGGAGGCACGGGCTCGTGTGTTTGCTGCGGGGGTCGCGGTGTGACATAATGGAAATTTCATCTACGACTCTTCGTGACATTTACGAGTCGGACAATATTAATCAGAAACTTGTTCGACGATCCATGGCTTGTAAAACTGCTTGCTGTACCCAGGTTTGCTTTGCGCCTCTTCGACACAAATTAATGAGACGTCAGCACTTGATGAGGGACATTATAAGGGAGACGTTGGTGGCAGCTTGACGGCTTGATGGCTGGGGTGGTTAGGGGGCCGGTGGTTAGGGGTCCGGAAAAGTAGAAGGCGAGAAAGATGGTGGTTTAAGAGGTGGTTTAGAAACGAGCGGGAGAAGGAGGAAGGAAATCAAGGAAAGAATGATGATGAAGAAGAAGAAGAAGAAGAAGAATGGAGAGGAAGAAGAAGAATAAAGAAGGATAAAGAAGAAGAATGGAGAGGAAGAAGGAGAATGAAGAATGATAAAGAAAAAGAAGAAGAATGAAAAAGAATGGAGGAAGAAGAAGAATGAAGAAAGATAAAGAAGAAGAAGAATGAAGAATAAAGAAGAATGGAGAGGAAGAAGAAGAAGAATAAAGAAGAATGGAGAGGAAGAAGAAGAATGAAGAATAAAGAAGAAGAAGCTAGAATGAAGAAGAAGAAGAAGAAGAAGAAGAAGAATGAAGAAGAAGCTAGAATAAAGAAGAAGAAAAGAAACTAGAATGAAGAAGAAGAAGAAGAAGAAGAAGAAGCTAGAAGAAGAAGAAGCTAGAAGAAGATGAAGAAGAAAGAAGAAAAAAAACGAAGAAGCTAGCATGAAGAAGAAGAAGAAGAAGAAGAAGAAGAAGAAGAAGAAGAAGAAGAAGAAGAAGAAGAAAGAAGAAAAAAAACGAAGAAGAAGAAGAAAAGAAGAAGAAGAAGAAGAAGAAGAAGAAGAAGCATTTGGAAGAAATCAATGTATCTTGGAAAGCATATTTATTTCCACGTCTTAACACATTGCCTAGATACTTTGCTGGACTTGTGTAATCTTTGCCATTTCTAGGTCATGTCTTATTGCTTGACAATATTCATCCCTTTACAAAAAGCGGAAAGTACTGATTTACAAACTACTAAGAGTTGTGACCAATCCATGACCCTAGTGTACTCTTCTACTTTAACTATCGTGACATGACAGCAACAAGACATTTATGATGATAGCTGATTTTGGTTTGGTTTGGTTTGTTTGTTTTACGGCATATCAACTCAGTGGGTCATTTAATGCCAATAAAGTTTTGAAATAAATCAATTCTTGGATAATACAATTTTTTTATAAATACATTTTTCTATTTAACCCATAGATAGGACCCTAACAGATACTACCACTCCGAGTCAGAGTGGACCAGGGAGCAATGGTGATGAAGGGGTGCTCCTCATTCCCCATACCTCCAAAACTATAACCTCACCATCAGATAGAGTTTAACGTCATTCCCAGGACATGTAGACCCGCAGCCACCGCCTTCTAGCACCCATATGATAAAAAGGGGTTGGGGCTTGCCATAAGGGCAATAGGGTTGGGAAAATCAAATAGGTGCTAGGGCTTGACGTGACTAGCCGATTGATCGGGGGGGGGGGCTCTCCGACCGCCCGTCTAGCACAAGAAAGGGCCAAAGTGGAGTATTGCATGTCATTAACTGCTCATCCACCTGGGCTCTCTCCTTAAGAATCACGTGTCGCCACCCACGGCCAACAGGTGGCCCCATTGGGGGAGTGTTACCCCTCTGCAGAGGTGCAGTCGGTGCATTCTAACGCCCCACCGACAGGGCGGGATGATAGCTGAATATAAGGTTTTCTAAGTCGTAGAAACAGCACCCCACAAGAAAGAAGCTGTACGGCCAGTTGTCCCCTATCTCTCAAACCATCTGAGTGAGATGGACAAGACATATTGGAACTGCTAGATGAGCAAGAACGAACTCATAAGCGACGTTCTCCTGTGGAAGCCAGCACATGGATATTTTAACGTGGGCCGCCCAGCCAGGTCCTACATTGACCAACTCTGCACGGATACTGGATGCTGTGCAGAGGACTTCTCTGTGGTAATGAATGATCGGGGCGGTTGGCGAGAGATTGTCATTGATATCCGTGTTAATTTCGCACATGATGATGATGATGATGATGATGGCAGATTCTCGTTTGAGACTAGACCATTTTTCAGCACGACTAAATTTAAGTCTCTTGCACAATTCACCTTTTCCTTATTGTAGTGCTGTAAGGGAAGATATCCCCCCCCTACAAGATAGTTGGACTCAGATAAAGATACAAATACGCAAGATTATGCATAGTTGATTTACGTAGTAGTATTCGTAGTCGAGTAGCTTGTCTACAGTTGGAGAACTCCTCAAAGATACGTGGTTCAAAGTTAACTGATCTGAAAAAAATGAAAGAGTTTTTAAATAAAATACTGATTCATTATATCTTTTATTCATTAATATATCAACACTGAAAATTTCATTAAATTCGGTTAATTCCCTGATTTTGGTATTTTTAATTTTTACTAGCAAATATAAGCAAGTATTAAGTTTTAATGTGATAAAATATATTAAACCAGCAAGGCTAATGAAACTAAATAAAAATGCAAAGAAAAAGATTTGAAACAGAGGGGGAATAATCGAAAAATAGAATAACTTTGAAACTAACTCTTCCATCATTTTCCATCACTCCTGTTTTTCAATGCTAAATTTTACTAATTTGATTATTTAGTTAAAGAATAAAATCAAAGTTATTCTTTTTGTAAATGGATTTCTTTTAAGATTTATTGAGAGATTTTTGCTCATATTTATTAAATAAAACCAAACAATTAGAAATCAATAATACAAGCACATATTTATTAAGATCAAATTTTTAATATCAATATGCAAATTAGTCTTCCCGTTAACACTGTAAACCACTATTTTGTTGTATATATAAATGCACTTGCATGTTATTTGAATGTAGATAAACCGCCCCTCGTGGTGGGGGTCAGTGGCTTCGGCCCTGGATCTTTACAAGTTAATAGCGTCGATCCCAGGGGCTTTCCCCCCAGACAATACCTGCCCCCTTGACTTAAAGGGGCAGGGCTGGGTTTATTGCCCAGCGCCTGATGCGCCCCCTTGAGAGGGAATGTCGAAGGGGACGCAATTTGTTCTTTCCCACCCATGAGCTTCGGCTTGTGGGTGGGCCCACATTAAAACAAGGCCTTGTGCCCAGCCCATACAAGTGGGATATGAGGCAAATACCTGTAGATAAGACCAACAGTAGATATTATCCTCGTACCCCACTTGTACTAGGTTAGGCACAAGGCTATATTAACGTGGGACCACCTACAAGCCGAGACTCATTGGTGGCGGGGTTAAAAATTTCGTCTATCCCTCGGCATCCCCCCCATGGGGGCGCCTCAGACACTGGGCAATAAACCCAGCCCTGCCCCTTTAAATCGAGGGGGCAGGTGTTGCCTGGGGGGATGGCCCCCTGGGATCGATGCTCGTGATTTTGACCCGGGCGGGCGCATACACCCGACCCCGTTGGGTCTCTTATTAATAATGTAAAACAATTCTATTTTTAATTGAGGTTTAAATAAAAATAAAATTATGGAGAATGTGACGTAAATAACTAAGGGAATTGTGACTTGAGTAGTAATATAGTTTCGGTTACAGACAGAAAACACACAATCTCCATTATAATAAGAAGATTTCGGCGGGGTTATATACGATAATGGAATTTAGGTCCGTTAAGTTCGATTTAACCTATTTTTGTATTATTTATTATTGTTGTATTTAAAAGATAACAATAGGAGTTATATATAATGAAATAGGAAACCATGGAGTCTGGCTTAAATAGCTCCTCTTGATTTTTTGTTTCATTTCATGGAAATTCTAGCTAGTTACATTTTAATAGTTTTACGTCTTGGAACTGATTTGTGTGTAGGCCATTTTGTGTTGTACGTGTGATATTTATAGGTTCACATCTCTTTATTTATTTGTAGAAGAAAAATTGTTTTCTTTTTGTGTGGAATTTTCAACTTTTTCAGAAATGTACCGCCACTTGTTCAACTCCGGAAGGAACAGATTAAATTACAAATACAACATAATCCCCGGGATTGAAAAAAAAAGGGGGGAATATATAAATAAATAAATAAATAAAAATGAAAGCAAAAATAAAATAGAATAAGAACAAAACAAAGTAAAATAAAAAGCAAGAAAAGCAAAACAAATTATGGCATAAAAGGCAAATTTTCGGTAAAGAGAGAGAAAGAGAAAGAGAGATAGAGGGAGGGAGAAGAGAGAGAGAGAGAGAGAGAGAGAGAGAGAGAGAGAGAGAAGAGAGGGAAGGGAGAAGATAGGATAGATAGATAGATAGATAGAGAGAGAGAGAGAGAGAGAGAGAGAAATAGAGAGGGAGAAGAGAGAGAGAAGAGAGAAATAGAGGGAAGGGAGAAGAGAGAGAGAGAGAAAATAGAGGGAAGGGAGAAGAGAGAGAGAGAGAGAAAAAAATAGAGGGAAGGGAGAGAGAGAGAGAGAGAGAGAAGAGAGAGAAGAGGGGAGAGAAGAGAGAGAGAAAAATAGAAGGAAAGAGAAAGAGAGAGAGAGAAATAGAGGGGAGAAGAGAGAGAGAAAAATAGAGGGAAGGGAGAGAGAGAGAGAGAGAGAGAGAGAGAGAGAGAGAGAGAGAGAGAGAGAGAGAAGAGAAAGTAGCGAGAGAGAAAAGGGAGAAAGAAACAGAAAGAAGGGAAATAAAATATATACATACATACCACGAGAGAGAGAAGAGAGAGAGAGAGAGAGAGAGAGAGAGATAAGAGATAGTAGATAGATAGATAGAGAGAGAGAGAGAGAAGAGAGAGAGAGAGAGGGGGGAGTGATAAAGACAGGTAGAGAAATGGAATAAAAGAGAGATAAAAAAGACGATAATGAGATAGGTAATATATATATATAATATAATACATATATATATATATAATATATATATAGAAGAGAGAGGAGAGAGAAGAGAGAGAGAGACAGACAGACAGACGACGAACAGAAACAGACAATGACTAGAGAAAAAAAGACAGGAAAGAAAATGGAAAGAGTAGAGAGATATAAGAATGTGCAAAAAAAACGAGAGGGGGAAAACAAAGGAACAGACAGAAAAACAGTGAGATAGATAGAGTAGAATAGATAGAACGAGACGATGAAAGAGAGAGAAAGAGAGGAGAGATGGGGGAAGGAGAAGTAAGGGGGGAGATAGTGATATAGAGAGAACGAGAACAAGAGAGAGAGAAAAAGAGAGAGAGAGAGAGAGAGAGAGAAATGAGTGTATGTGTGAGAGAGAGGGGGAAAGGGGAGAGAGAGATAAGTGTGGTGTTGTGTAAGAGAGAGAGAGAGAGGGGAGAGAGAGAGTATAAAGAGTATATATGACAGAGAGAGGAGAAGGAGGGAGAGAGAGTGTATGATGTATGTGTGTGTGTGTGTAGTGTGAGAGAGAGGAGAGAAAGAAAGAAAGAAAGAGGAAGGAGAGAAGATGGGGGATAGTGCTATAAAAATACGGAGCGCAAGAGAGAGAGAAGAGAGAGAGAGAGAGAAAGAGGAAGAAGAGAGTAAGAGAGAGAGGAGAGAGAGAGAGAAAGAGTGTCTAATGAGACGGAAGAGGGGAGAGAGAGGAGAAGCGTAGTGTGTGGTATGTGTTGTGTGTGTGTGTGCGAAAGAGAGAGAGAGAGAGAGGAGAGAGAGGGAGGAGAGAGAGGAGACATAGTGATAAAAAAAAAATATACGAGTTCTGCTGATAATACTTCAACTAAAACGAACCAAATAATAGATAATTAAAAAAATGCAAGAAAACTGAAGATTTTGCAAGAAGTCTGCGATGACAATGCAAAAAAACTGTTGTTCCGCTTGTTTTTGAAATTCTTGAAACAGAGAACCCAAGACAAAACGAATTAACTAAAGACTTATAGAATAAATATCGAAGCGGCACAAAGAAAAAATAATAAACAAAACGGTAAGAAACAAAACTAAACCCGAGAAAGTGATTGCAAAATATCAGAGAGAAGCAAACAAATATTACCGAGTTCTTACAAAGACAGGCATAAGCTAATAGCTTAGGTAAGATCTTATAGCGCCAAGGCATAGAATAAGTGAGGTGCTTTTAATATTCGTATTAATAGGGACTGTGTGCAAAATTATGAAGATTTGATTTATATTTGAAGATATTTAAAATTTAGAAATATACTAGAAATAGCTTGAAATTCTACTTCTACAGCATTTGTTAAATATCATAAGTATAACAAATCGTACATCAGGTCTCCTTAATACCCAGGTGTCGCTGGTAGCCTCTTCTAGATAGATAATAGAATAATTTTGACTAGTACTGTCCTTATCATTTTTCTAACACAAATTGTTTTTATCATCCACTTAACATCAACGCCCTGTCGGCAGGGGCGTTAGATAGCAGCCCAGGCTGCATGCTGGCAGAGGGTAGGACCCCCCAACGGGGCCAACATGTTGGCCGTCGGTGGCGACCAGTGATGCTTAGGAATAAGAACAGGGACTGTGAGCTATACGGCGGGTCGGGAGGCCCCCTGGATCATCGAGCACGTCCAGCCTAGCACCTATTGATTTTCCCCAACCCTATTGCGCTCTTATGGCAATCAATCCTCTAATCATATGGGTGCTAGAAGGACGGTGTTTGAGGGTCCAACATCATCCTGGGATGAACGTTAACCTATCTGATGGGTGAGGTTCAGTTCTGGAGGTTTGGGGATGTGGGCACCCCTTCATCACCATTGCTCTGGTCACTATGACCCGAGTGGGTAGTACTTGTTAGTGTCCCAGTCTATGGGTTGAATCGAAACATGACGTTTATAAACAAAAATTGTATTATGATTAAGAAATGATCTATTTCACAACTTTATCGCATTAAATTAACCGCGAGTTTGATATACGTAACAAAAGCAATAAACCAAACCAACACTTCACGGGAGCGCAATGGTGGTTAGAAACGAAAATAAAAAGGGGTACCTTTGGCGATTAAATAAGATTAAAATAAAATTTTAAAAGACCAAAAACAAACAAAAACTCATGGGCCTTCACCGGAAGAACCTAATCGTGATGTGCGAGAAAAGGGCCAGATTTCCGACTCCAAGAGAATATCTCGCCATGTGAGTTTAGACTCTAATAGTCTGGTGCTCCTAAGCCAGGAAGATATTCCCTTGCTACAGGGATATGTCCGTCAATAAAGCCAAATCACTAAAACCACCTTCTGCTTTGTCTCTGTCTTTTTGTCTTTAAATTCCTTCTTTTCAGCGCGAACCCAACCAAATGAGATGGGGTAAAACAACAAAACCACTTAACGAACACGCACCTAAATATCCAGCTACATTATTTTTATTTAACCACGCCTCGGCACGGAGAGAGTATGCACAGGTCAATTTCTTAGTCGGAGTTAGCAGGTTTGAATTCAGAGTCTTCCTTCTCATAGACTGGTTACTAGCATGTTAAAGAAACCCGTCTGCCTATGCTATTTACATAGCTGAGAGGGAGAGTAAGGATTCATCAACTTCCAAGGGTATTAGCATAAGTGAAATGCAATTACCATGTCCAGGATTGTGAACTCGACGGAGACCGATTCCATTTCATTACTTAAACATTACACCACGCCGCTTTCTACTTATACTCAGAGCTACACTTAAATGAAAACAACCCAGACCGTGCTCACCATATCCGTTCTTCGCTTTCGTACAGCGACGATCGGTGCGTTGCGTTAAAATTAATTAGGGAATGAAGGGATGATACAACCCCAGTCAAACATTATCAAATAAAATGATTGGTAGTGTTATTGCTTAAAGAAAATAAGGAAAAATAAGGATATTTTTAACTTAATAATGGCCCAATTCATAAGAACAAATTACTTGGCAAACTTTGTTTAGATTGTGCGACCCAGCATGGAACCGAAAGATGAGACTGAATTCATAATATGCAAACTAAATTGATAACTATTAAGAACGTGGGCTGCGACAGTTTTTCTTTCTATTATATATTTTCTTCTTTATTCTTTACTAATATTCTTTCTTCGTTCAGACTCTTCATTCTATATCAAAAGGGTCATTTCTTTCATTTATTCGTATTTTCTTTCTTCTTTTTTCTTTCTTTCTTTGTTATCTTTCTTTTTTCTTTCTTTCGATTTTATTTATTTATTCATTTGTTTAATTTATAGAGGTACTTCCTTTCGTTCATTTGCGTCGTTCATATTTTGTTGATTTTTTTTTTCTTTTCAATTTTCTTTCTTTCTTTCTCTTCTTTCCTTTCTTTCTTCATTATTTATTTTATTTATTATATTCATCTACGTAACTTCATATCATGTCGTTAATTCAGTTATGTTTATTTGTTTTCTTTCTTTCTTTCTTTTTTAACTGTTGTGCTAATCCTTTTGTTTGTTCTTATTTTTCTCATTCATTCATCTCATAATCATTCTTCATTCTTCTTTCTTTACTCATTTACTTAATCTTCTTTCATTCTTTCTTTCCTTCCTTTTTCTTTCACAACTGTTGTTACTATCTCTTGTTTTTTTTCTCTATTTTTTTTCTCATTCATTATTTTTCTTTCTTTCTTCTTTACATTATTTTACTTACATTCTTTCTTCTTTCTTATTCTTTAACTGTTTGACTTTCCCTTGTTTTCTTTTTATTTTCTCATTCATTCATTTATTTCTTTCTTTTTTTCTTCCTTTCTTTACCTTATTTACTTACATCTTCTTCTTTCTTTCTTTACTTTCCTTTACTGTTGTACTTATCCCTTGTTTCTTTCTATTTTCTTCATTCATTCATTCATCTTTTTTCTTTTTTCTTTCCTTTCTTTACTTATTTCTTACATTCTTTCTTTCTTCTTTCTTTCTTACTTTCTTTAACTGTTGTAGCTTATCCTTTGTTTCTTCTCTATTTCTATTCATTTATTTATTATTTCTTTCTTTTTTCTTCTTTCTTTACTTATTTACTACATTCTTTCTTCATTCTTTCTTACCTGTCTTTAACTGTTGTACTTTCCTGTTGTTTTCATTTATTTTTTCTCATTCATTCATCATCTTCTTTCTTTCTTGTTTGTAGTGCTTGTTCTTTCTTTCTTTCTAACTTTTTCCTTCTTTACTTAGATTCTTCCCTTCTTCAATTGTCTTTTCTTTCTTTCTCTCTTTATATTCCTATACTATCCATTTTTTTTCCTTTTTATCTTCCTTCTCTACGCCTCTCTTAGCAACGTCTACCATCACAAAATCTTCTTTAAAAGCAGTCTAACCACCAACCACGCACAACCAAACACAGTGGCTAGACCATCTGTATGTCTCAAATGATGGAGCTCGTGGGGGGTGGTGCTCAGTGTGGGTGGTGTTCGGTGGTGCAAGCGCTCACTTAACTCTGGCCAAATCAAGGTGCGAATTAAGAAGACTAAGAAAAGTTAGACCATAAAGTGGCGCCAACAACAGTGTTGACTTTTGACTCATTTACTGACCGTCCAGAGTCTCAAAAGACTGACATTCATCTGGAGCCTTTGTCGCCGACCACGGACCACGACACGGGGGGGGGGGGGGAGGGAGAGAGAGAGAAAAAGGAGGAAACTGGAGAATATTTCATCATGTCAGGAAGAAATGTCCGGAAGAGCAATAACATTCGTCGGTTTCGTCGGTCCACTAAGTGTTGTGTATTATTGTAATTAATTCTACACTTATCCATCACAATTTCTTACATCCACAAATCTCAAAGGACATACCATACACACAGACACATATATGTACACACACACAACATCACGACACACAACACATACTAATATATATATATATATATATATATATGTAATTATGTTATGGATGGCGCGTGTACTATGTTAGGAGTCGCAAGAAAATGGCCTCGTTAAGCGAGTTTCAATTCCCTGGACGAAGCCTGTTGGCATTTCACATGGCGTTAATACCCTTGGAAACGGTTGAATCCAATGTACTCCCTCCAGCTAATGGTACAATAGAGGGCAGACTGGACTCTTTAAACCATGGCTAGGTAACTAAGTCTAGGAAGAGGAACTCTGAATTCAACATGTTAAACTCCGCTTAAAAAATTGACCTGTGTCGCATTTGCTCGTGCGGAGGGTTGGTAATATATATATATATAATATTACGCATAAGTTGGTGTAATGGTTATGCAAGCTAGTTTCGCAGACACATTAATGAGTCGATTATTCTTGGACACCTCAATAATTCTGGCCTTGTGCACATTAACTATGTTAGTAATAACTGGGCACCTCTTGCGGGTGAATGGTTAGCTAGTTAGATTCCGCTGACCATTATAATGAGTTCTGACTCTCATGGGTGCTCATGACTTTGGCCTTGTGCCATCACAAGCTAAGATTAGTAATTACAACACACACCACACACACACACACCAACATATATATTATATATATATATAATAATTATACTATATGGGTCTAATTCATGTATATATTTATTATATATATAATTCGGTGTCTAGCACAATGAAGACACGTGAAACGTCGAACACGGTTGTCTGTGGATGATAATAATTATATTATATATTATATATAATATATATATTCTTATTTAGTGCGATGCATGAGTAAAGTGTGAAATACATGAAAATTGAGTTGGAATGTTATGTGCTACAGTTACAATTTTATTTATCCATATATTTAATTCATTTTTAATTCACACACACACACTACTCACACACAACACAACACACACACACACACACGATTAAAGAGGCCAAGACTACTCTACTATTTCTCATAGTTGGAGGCATACTTTTTTGAAGGCATATAGACAATGAAGAGTACAAACTGCCTCATCCAAGATTTGAATCTTTGTTACCAAGCCCATTTCCTACAAGTTACTCTACACACCTCCCATAGACTGACGTTTGTCATCCCGGCCCACAAACACGGGCCACTAGGCAGGCCAAAAGGAGAGTAAGAGAGAAAGAGAGAGAGAGAGAGAGAAAGAGAGTGAGAGAAGAGTGAGAGAGAGAGAGGAAAGAGAGAATAGAAGAGAGAGGGTGATCAGTGAGAAAAGAGAGGAGTGCAGGAGAGAGAGAGAGATAGAGATAGAGAGAGAGAAGAGATTACACAAAGAATATAGAGGACAATTATATAAGAAAGCGGAACGGAGAAAGAAAGAGAATGTAAGACGGAGAAAAAAAAACCATAGAAGGACATAAAGCACAATACGAAAATGAGAGAGAGAGAGAGAGAAGAGAGAGAGAGGAGAGAGAGAGAGAGAAATCAACACAAAGAATATAAGGAGGACGATGCGATAAAAGGCAGGAGAAGAAATAAGATGAAGGCCGGAGAAAAAAAGATAGAGGGGCTAGACCAATAAGAAATAAAAGAGTCAAGACAATGACAGAAGAGACAGTGAGAGAGAGAGAGACAGAAAGCAGAGAGACAAGAAAAGACAGAGAGACAGAAAGCAGAGAACAGGAGAGTGAGAGACAGTGAGAAACAGAGAGAAAGCAAATGAGAGATAGATAGATAGATACAGAGAGAGAGAGGGGAGAGGAAGAGACTAGAGAATCATTTGCATCATGTGGTGGAAGAAATGTCCTGAGGAGCAATACATTCGCCGGCTTCATCCCCACAGTTATTGGCGGTTGTGGGGGTGGGGGTGCTCAGGTGGGAACGAAGGGGGGTGGGTTTGGGGGGCTACAACGTTTTGGACTTTTGTTGGAAACTAATAACTTCCTCAGTGAATTCGCTAAAAAACTGATCGGCCTTGGAGATACAAATGATAATTCCAAAGTCAGTCGCAAACTCGGAATACAGAATTATCAATGCGACTAATCAAATAATCTATCTATCTATCTATCTATCTATCTCGGTTATCTATTCTATTACTTTGTTTATATCATCATATTCATATCTACTCTATCTCTTCTGGCTGGCCTTTATGTATGTAGTAGTATGTATGCTACTCATCTGTCCATTATCTATTATCTTATTCAACATGCTGTTCATATATCAATATTCATAATCTACTCTCTATCTCTTGTCTCTGCTGCCTTGTATGTAATGTATGTATGTATATGTCTATCTATCTTTTCTGTTTATTCTCTCTAGCCTTATGTATCTATGTCTGTTCTATTACTATCTATGCTATTCTTATATCTGTTTATATATCTACTACAATTATTCATTATCTTCTCTATCTCTTCGTATCTGCCTTCTATGTAGTATGTATGTATGTTCTGTCCTACTCCTATCTAACTATCCTATTCTATCTATCCTATTTTTATATCTATCAATCTTTTTTATCCATTTCCTCTATCTCTCTTCTCTCTCGGTCTGCCCTTTATGTATGTATGTAATATGTAGTATGTATCTCTTATCATCTAAGCTATCTTTATTTTTCTATTGTCAATTTCTCTTTATATGTATATCCTTGCTTGCTTCAACCTCACACACACACACACACACACACACAGACAACACTCCACTCACACACCGGAGGAAGGTAATGAATCCAAATATTCTCCTCCAGCTATGGTACAAATAGTAGGGCAAGATGGGCCCGCATTATACTTTGGGTAGTTAGCCAGTCTAGGAGAAGAAACACTCTGAATTCAAAATTCCTGAGGTCAGTCGTTGAGATGTATGGGTCTTGGTGGCATTCGTGCACCAATTCTTTCTATCGCTGGGCCAAAAGTGCGGAATGGTCCTAACATAGCCTTCACACACTATAAACAAATCAACTGTGGTTGTGTTTCATTGTATGAACACTCATATGCGTCGAAAATTCGACGAAGAGGGTCCATAATATATATAATGATTATCTATCTGTTTGGGTGTGGGTCAGTTTGTGACATTTAAACATGAAGTCATTCTGAGGGCTCATGAGAGGAAAGGTTCTGTTTGGGTGGGAGTTATAAAGGATTGTGGATGGACTGCAGTGATTTATAAAGATTATGTCAATTGCCTATATATTATCTATCTATCTATTAGTTTTCCTTTTCATATGTAGTTCTCTTATTTCTCTTCCTTGTTTCTTCACACCAACCACATCAAACACACACCACACACACACACACCATCACACAATCACATCACACTAATATATATATTATATATATTATATATATAATATTTAATACACTAAAAGTGGAGGAATCATAATGTAATTAGGGAGAATATTTTTTAATGAAAAAATATAAAATATATAAATATAATAATATATATATATATATATAATATATAATATATAATATATAAAATATAATAATATATATATATATCATAATTATAATATATATATATTATATATTATATATATTATAGGTATACTTTTTATTGGGTATGGGTCAGTTTTGTACTATTACGATATACATCTATCTATTTATCTCTACTCTATCTATTTTATCATATCTCCGCGTGTATGTGAAGTAAATTATTATATATACATTTATTATATATGTGCGTGTGTAATGTATGTATTATGTATGTATATATGTGTGTTTGTGTGTATCGAAAGCTAAATAATCCTATGACAGATTTAATGTTTGTGTAGGTCATGTTTGGAAATGGATGAAATGCATTTCTAAAAGGTTCTGTTTCTATGTGCGAGCAAAGTATTGATCAAATTGCCCTTCGACAACACAAAGAAAAGCGTTTTAATGAGTCCCCAGAAATAATGGAAGGCTCTAAAAATGTCAAAATTGGGCGATCCCGTGAAACTGACCGTATGAGTGGCGTGAATTTTTTAAAAAGAGGTTGTGTAAAGTGATGATTCACCAAAGCAAATTTAGCAAAAGTGAAGATGATTATGAGAACCATAAAAAATAACGCACATTGAAATAATAGAATAAAGTAAAGAAAGATGCGATCCATTTAGGTTTTTGCTGGTCAGGGACTAATCTGGTGTGTCCATGTTGTAGTTTGTCCACAGGTAGAATGTCCCTTAATCAGTTCATCCTTGTTTACTCGAGCAGTGCCCAAAATGTATTATTTCGTCTTGTCTGATGGTTTGTGTGATAGGAGGCAAGCTGGTCGTACCAGACGAAAGTAAGAAAGATCTGATTCAATGTAGGTTTTTGCTGGTGGCCTAAACTGCGTGTGTCCATTGTAGTTGTCCACAGGTGAACTGTTCCTTATCAGTTATCAATAATTGGGGTCGGCCCGCTGAAACTGAACCGTAATGAGTGGGCGTGAATTAATTTCTAAAAGAGTGTAGTTCGATTCTCACTGGGTGCTTCTCAGCCTTGTGGCAAGAGTAAACTAAGCTTAGGCATTTGCGTGGATAGATATAAACCCCAAACTACCACCATAATCAAAATTTAACCAAACTTTTTGTTTTAAATGAATGATACATAACGTAATTTTGGTTGATAAGATGGAAATAAGTGTAGCTCAGGTTGATCGAGCGTCCCGCCTAGGAACCAGAGGTCCCTTGTTCCTTACCGGCCCGCCGTCACTCAGCGTATGGTAGGCACAGGGGTCTTGCGCGTAAAGTAGGAGCTGGGTGTAGGCGTGACACTCCCCTCAGAGGCAAAAACAATATCTTGGTCTAGCGTGGTGAAAAGGGGATAAACTTCCTCACTGTTTTCGCTGATAACGCGATTTTTAGGCCCCCGACGACTTTACCTTTACTTACAAAGTGAGATGATTATGAAAACCATAAAAAAAGTAACACAAATTGAAAAAATAAAATAAATAAAGAAAGATCGATTCACGTAGGTTTTTGCTGGTCGGCTAAACTGGTTTGTCGCATGTGTATTGTCCAAAGTGAACTGTCCCTTATCATTCATTCCTTTTTTCTCCAGCAGTGTCAAGATAGTATTATCGTCTTGTGGTGAATGGTTTGTGTGATAGGGGGCCAAGTGATCATACAGTTTTTAATTGTTTTTGAAACGCAGCACATGGATATGAAATATGCAGGACCTACATCTGACTAGCCTGCGTGGATACTGGATGCTGCGCAGAGACTCCCGTCAGAAATAAAGTAAAGAAGATCTGATTCATGTAGGTTTTTTGCTGGTACGCCTAAACTGGTGTGTCCATGTGTAGTTTGTCCACAGGTGAATGTTCCTTATCAGTTCATGCCTTTTCTCCAGGAGTGTCCAACATTATTATTCGTCTTAGTCTGATTGGTTTGTGTAATAGGGGCAAGTGGTCGACAAGAGCGAAAGTAAAGAAAGACTTGATTCATGTAGGTTTTTGTGCGCGCCTAAACTGGTGTGTCCCATATGTAGTTGTCACGGTGAATGCCCCTAAACAGTTCATCTTGTTTCTCCAGCAAGTTCCAGAATGTATTAATCGTTTAGTCTGATGGTTTTTGTGATAAGGGGGAAGTGGTCGTCGAGACGAAAGTGAAGAAAGAATTCTGGATTCATGTCACGGTTTGTCCGGTGTGTCCCATGTGTAGTTGTCCATAGTTGAACTCCCCCTTATCAGTTCTCCCACAGAGCCCACATGTATTATTCTGTTGCATATGTGATGGTTGTGTGATAGGCGGAAGTGGTCGTATAGAGCGTGATTTTTTTTGTGGGGTGCTGCTTCCAAGATTTGCTTCAAGACAGCACCATCATCCTTATGTAAGATTCCTGTCCTATAATTTTCCTCTGTTTTCATTAGTGGTTATGGTTAGTACAGCAGACAGAAAATAAATTGGAAAAAAAAATCAAAATAAAGAAGCTGAATTCATGTACGATTTTGCTGGTCGCTATACTGGTGGTGCCATATGTGATTGTCCACAAGTGAATGCCCCTAAACAGTTTCATCCTTGTTTCTCCAGCAGTGTCCAGATATGTATTTATTCAACTTAGTCTGATTGTTTGTGATAGAGGGCAAGTGGTATAGACTAGCTCTGCGGGATAACTGGATGCTGCGCCAGCAGGACCTCTCGGGACAATGAATAACAAAGAAAGGTTGCCGAGAGATTGTCATGGATATCCGTGCTAAAATCTGCGCAACCTGAATGATGATTGAGTGATCGGATGGTGGTCGCTCTATCCAAGATTTGTTCAAGACAGCACAACAGCATCTTTGCGAAGTTCCCGGTCTAGTTTTTTTCTTNAATTGATGAATGAAGAACGGAATGAAGAAGAAAGGAAAAGAAAGGAAAGGAAAAGAAAGACCAGAAAGGTAAAAGGAAAGGAAGAAAGAAAATGAATGAAAAAGATAAGGAAGGAAAAGAAGGGAATCAGGAGGAAAGGTAACACAAAAAGTAAAAGAGAAACAACAGGAGAAAGAGGAAAGAATTTAAAAAGGAAGAGGAAAGAGTATAGAAGGAAAAAGAATGAAGAAAAAAGAACGAAAGTAGGAAAGGATGGATAACATAAATGGTAGTGTGAAAGAAACAAAAAAAAAGAATGAATAAGAAAGAATGCAAAAAAAAAAAAAAAAAACAAGAAGAAAGGAGAAAGTGGGAAGGGAAAGAGGAAAGAAGAGGAAAGGAAATGGATTGTTTGAAAAAAAGAAGAATGTAGGAGAAGAAAGAAAGGAAAGAAGAATTTAGAAGAAAGGAAATAAAGAAAAAAAGAAGGCGAAAGAAAGAATGGAAGAGGGAAAGAGGAGGGAAAAAAAAAAAAGAGACGATTTTTTGTAAAAAAAAAAATAAAAATAGAAGATCGTAGGAAGGGAAAGAAGAACGGAATGAATGAAAAAGAAAAAAGGAAATAAAGAAATAAGGGATGAGGGGAAAGAATGAAAAAGAAGAAGGAAGGAAGGAGGAAAAAGAAGAATGGGAAAGAAGGGGCGATGGAAAAGATCGAGTAACACAGATAATGAAAATTAGCAAGGAAGGAACAAAAGAAAAAGACATGGAAACAAGATAAGAAGACACGGGAGGAAAGAAATGAAAAGAAGAAAAGAAGAAATAAGGACGGGAAAAAGAGGGGAAAGAAACGAAAAAGAAGGATAGAATGCAAGATATAAAGAAGGAATGAAGAAGGATATGAAAGAAATTATAAGGAATGAAAAAAAAAGAAGAATAATAGAAGAAAACAAGGAAGGAAAGAAGAGAACGGAAAAATGAATGTAAGAAAGGAAAGAAGAATAGAAGGAGACAAAAGAAAGAACGGAGGGAGTAAGAAATTGAAAGAAGAAGAAGGAAAAATAAAGGAAGGGGAAAGGGGAAGAGGGAAAGAATCAGAAAAGAGGAAAAAGAAGGAAGAAGATAAGATGCAGAATAAAGAAGGGAAAATTGGAAAGAAGGAAATTGAAGGAAATTGGGAAGGAATGGGGAAAACAGAAGAAATAGAAGTGACGCAGGAAGGAAAGAAAGGAACGGAATGAATGAAGGGAAAGGGAAGGAAAGAAGTATAGAAGGAAAGAATGAAAGAAAGAAAGGAAGGAAATCGGGAAGGAATGAAAACAAGAAGAATAGAGTAATGCAGGAAGGAAAGGAGAAGAACGGAATGAATGAAGAAAGGAGAGGAAAGCAGAATAGAAGGAAAGAAGAACGGAAGGAAAAGAATAATGAAAGAAAAGAATGAAAAAATAAGGATAAGGGAAAGAAGGTGTAAGAACGAAAAGAGATGAAAGAAGGATAAGAATGCAAGATATAAAGAAGGAATGAAAGAAGGAATGAAAGAAAATTGGGAAGGAATGAAAAAAAGAAGAATAGAGTTACGCAGGAAGGAAAGAAGAACTGAAATGAATGGAAGAAAGGAGTAAAGAAGTGTGGAAGGGAAAGATGAAAGAAGGAAATTGGGAAGGTATGAAAACAAGAAGATAGAGTAACGCAGGAAGGAAAAAAAGAACGGAATGAATGAAGAAAGGGAGGAAAGAATGTGGAAGGAAAGAATGAAAGAATGAAAGAAGAAAAGGAATGAAAGAAGGAAGAATGGATAGGTTGGTGTGTGGAAGGAAAACAACAAATTCAATGCGCAAACACACTTTAAAAGAAACATAATCATTGAAAATTTGATCAGCCTCAAGATAGAAATGCATAAAAAAAATAAACGAATAAGATGAACACGGATAGAACATGTTCAAAGGTTTATGAAGAAAAAAAAGAAAAAAAAAATAATAAAGAAACGGAAAGATAAAGAAGAAAAAAGAAAAGAATGAAAGGTAATCAAAAGAAGAATCAAAGAAAGAGAACTAGTGAATGAAAATAAAAACAGGAAACCCCCCACCCCCGAAAAAAAAAGAAAAAAAAAGGAAGGATGAAAAGATGAAAGTGTACAGAACTCATAATTGATGAAAATATTGTATCAACGTTTACTATTTGTTTGTGTTCATATCAATTCATTGTAGTTGTACAGGTACAAGACCTGTAATCCAACCTTCTTCTAGTTCGATCGACATTTGATCAAAACATTTTATTCATACTAACAAATATATGCACCCTCCAGATGCAAGAACGAGGGGAGTCAAAAAATTATCGAGATTTTTTGTACTTTTTGACACACCTTGAATTTTGAAATAATTACGTTCCATCCATTATTTCTTTTTTCAAAATACAAGGTTTGTCAAAAAAGTACAAAGTTTAAATTTT
>CM042170.1:47773439-47778439 GCA_023376005.1 Doryteuthis pealeii
GTCTTTAGTACAATGGGGATTTAACTATCTTAATTTTGATATTTAATTGTCATCAATTGTGACAGTAATATCTGTTGATTGCATTGTTTGGCAATCATTTGTTTGACAATATTAGCATTATTCCAGCAATCATTAATATATCGTAATGCAATTTGTCTTAAATCCTAATCCTGTATTATTGCAACAAACACCAAAATTGGATCATAATATAGTGATAAATTTACACACAAGAGTAACAACTTTGATTAATTGTTTTTACACTCGGGTTAAAAAAAGAAGAAGAAGTAATTAAACAAATCCTTATTGAACTAATTCCCGCTATAAGAAAAAAAATCCCCATTGCTTAATGCTGCCACCAATTATACTTGACTGTTCGAACATCGTTCTTTAGGTTGAAAGCATCACTCTTTTTTCATCAAACAAATCACCCCCGCCTATACCCAAGAAGCTCCATTTTTCTTTCCTTAGATCAAAGAGTTGTATAGTTGTCGGAATCATCACAATTTTTCCCTAGATATTATTTAAACACTCTCCACTTGCTTTGAGGTCAGACTGCAATCCCTGTCTCATGTGATACTGTGTTTATATTGCCATGTCTCATTTCTGATTGGTTGGTCAGACCAATCAGCATATGCAACTAATCATATAAATGGACTGGCCTCTTGCAAAGCTCTTTTTTGTCACACGGGTGGCAAGCTATTTTTTCTCTGCAGCAAACGAAAGCAATATGTATTATTTTTTTGGCCATCTTGGCAACACCTCATCAGTTACTTGATCTAGGAGTTGCTCCTAGTCCTTTCCACCTATCACAGGTTTAAAATCAACTAAACGATTACGCATTTAGACATGTGTTATATAGTCATCTTATTCGTACGACATCTCATCTCCTTTCTCTGTATTCTTTTCTCGCCGCCGCAATCTTGTCTACTCGCTAGGTCGTCTTTTGTCGAAATCCCATGATGTTTTACTGGGATTGAAGGTTAAAGGACAAAACATTTTATATACAGCACAAGAATTAAACAGGGCACATAATACAAGCGGTGTACATAAACATACATACAAAAGTAGAAATAAAGACACATTCATGAATGGTAAAAAGATAAACATAAAAGCCACAGACATGAGACTAGGAATAGTCCATGCTGTGTGAATCACTTACAGTAATGTAAGGGGGGCCAAAGCCCCAACAAGATGGGGGTAGACCAGAGTCTAACCCATAGTGGTGCCTCGTGAGTCGAGCAACCGGAAAAGAGAAAGAGACGTTCAAACCAGCCGCTTAAATATAAACGGCCCCTAGCGGGAACCAGCGAACTAAACGGGCAGACAACTCCCCAGGCAAATACGAAACTAACGCCACAAGGACATTCTTCTGTGCACATAATTTTATTACTTCGACGACTTTTCTTATACATACATTTTACCGTCCGCTAATCGGGAGCCGCCAGAGCCAAAGATAGAAATTAGACAATCGCGCTCTAACTAAAATAAAGATCACTCAAACTTGTAAACTTTTATAATTCTAGTCATCTAATTTAACTCATCCAATGAAAGCCAAGTTTACAACTGACCTTAAACTGTCAATGAAACCTATTTGACACCAACGGTTTCCGTTTATGGGACAACCGTTTAAATCATCTACACTACCTACCAAATAAAAGATTCTGCCAATTTATTTACATGTAGACCTGCATATTATAGACTATAATTATAAGTACATATAGAACGTTTTTGTTTATTGTTTGTAGGAAGTCATCCGTAAGACATTACGAGCAAGAGAAGAAGAAGAAGAAAAAGAAAAAGAAGAAAGAGAAAAAGAAGAAGAAAAAAAAGAAAAAAATCAAAACAAATTAAAAAGGGGAAAAAGACACGAAAAAGAAGATAGGAAAAAATTTAGAAAACCAAAAACAACAACAAACTAAAGAAACAATATAGCCGAAAAAATCCAGAAATAATAAATAAAAATATGAATAAAAAGTTTGTTGAAAATTAAGAAAAAATTGAAATAAAATAGAAAAGAAAATGAAACTAAATAACAAAGAATAAAAAAATGATACAAAATTATCCAATACCCAGTCTATAACTAGAAAAGAAAAAGAAGAAATAATAATAAGTTAAAACAAAGATGAAGAAAAAATCAATTGAAAAGGAAATGAAGAATGTGGGAAAAAAACAAAAATTCATCGAAGGAGAAATTAGAAAATTTAGCGACCTCAACTCCCCCACAAAAAAAGGAACAAGAAGAAACAAAACCAAAAAAATCCAACATAACCTCAAAAGATAAAAAGAAAATTCTAGAGAAATAAAAGATGTGAATAAAAAAAGTCTGCAGAAAAACCAAGACAAGCCCCCCACCCCCCCACCCCCCAAAAAAAATAAAAATAAATAAAAAAATCCCCTCCGAAAAACAAAAACGAAAAAAAAAAAAAAAAAAAAAAAAAACAACAATATCACCACAGAAAGAATAAAGAAAAAAGAAAAAAAAAAGAAAAAAAAGAAGAAAAAAAAAGAAAAAAAAAAAAAAAAAAAAAGAAAAAAAAGAAAAAAAAAAAAAAAAAAAAAAAAAAGAAAAAAAAAAAAAAAAAAAAAAAAAAGAAAAAAAAGAAAAAAAAAAAAAAAAAAAAAAAAGAAAACAAAAGAAAAAAAAGAAAAAAAAGAAAAAAGAAAAGAAGAAAAAAAAGAAGAAAAAAAACAAACAGAAAAATAAAAGAACCCATCATGACCGCAAAAAGACAAAAAGAAAAAAAAAACAGAGAAAAAAAAAGAAAAGATACAAATACAGAATTGTACAGAAACTCCCCTAACAACCTCCGTCCTCCAAAAGAATAAACATCAAAAGAAAAAAAAAACACAACAAAAAACAAAGGAAGGAAAGCGATAGAAAATATAATAATAAACCAAATAAAATAATAATTTCGAAATAAAAGAATATAAAATTTATCAATAGAATCCAATAAAAATTATCTTAAAGCTGTAAAAAAAAAAAAAAAAAAAATTGCCTGGCATTTCAGTAAGATGGATTTGTACCATTTTCTTTGGGAAGAGAAAATGTCAGATCACACCCATTCCCGCCCAACCCCGCAAGTCCGCCATTTTTCTCTCCAGAAATTTATATATTGATTCACCTAAGTGTTCACATACAGATTAGATCACGTGTGCCCGTCCGTGTAAGTCTGACGGCCGAGGCGGGGGCGGACAGCTTGCTATACACAATTAGAGAGCGGCAACGTACACCGGGGGGTGGGTGGGGGTCTACGCGGTTTTGTATCTGTGTGAGAATATCGAATACTGTACACAGTGCAACGGCGTAACGATATATAGCGGAGTGATTCAAACGGCAACGTAGTGCTTCGGTTGCCCTCTCACTTGTCACTGTAAAATCCATCTTTCACGTTAAAGCTTCGACGAGGTCTATTTGCGTTTTAGGGGTGGGTGGATACTGCAAACGCATCGTCTTTCATGTCAGTCATTTATTCTATTTATTTTTTTATTTTTATTTAATTCCCGCCATTTTTGACATCTTGTAGGGATTACATTCCTTACTTTACACGATTATCTCCCGTGTTTCTACCGCTAGGCGCCAGGAGTCGTTGCTAACATCCCCATAAAACCAGAAGGGTCAAAGTTACAAGAAGCATGTTTCAACGTTTATCCTCGATAAGGTAACACGTACAGTTGCGTCTCCCGTCTACATGACGGAGGGTGGCTTTCGCCGCCAGCAACATCGCGTCGTACAGCACATGAGAACACATTGTAGTTTGTTTTGTTTTAAGGCATATCAACCTCAGTGGGCCATTTAATGCCGATAAAGTTTTGAAATGTATTCATACTTAATTGATACTCAATTTTTTCATAAACACATTTTTCTATTTAACCCATAGATGGGACCCTAACAAGCATGACCACTCCAGGCCAGAGTGGACCAGGGAGCAATGATGAAGGGGTGCTTTACATTCCCCAGACCTCCAGTACTGGAACCTCACCATCAGATAGAGGTTGTCATTTCCAGGACGAAGACCCTCAACCACCCCCTTCTAGCACCCATATGATAAAAAGGGCTGGGGCTTGCCACAAGGGCAATAGGGTTGGGGAAATCATATAGGTACTAAGGCTTGACCTGACTAGCCGATTGATCGAAGGAGGGCTCTCCAACCACCCGTCAAGATTAAGTATTGGCCAAAGTGAAGTGTTGCGTGTCATCGACGACTCATCTACCAGGATTCTGTCCTCAGGCATCACGGGTTGCCACCCACTGCCAACAGGTGAACCCATTGGGGGAGTCTTGCTCCTCTGCAGAAGTGCAGTCGGTGTATTCTAACGCCCCAGCCGACTACCGTTCTAGCGGTTCTCCTGGCGGTCTACCATAAGGCGCTAGGTGTCGTTGCTAACAGCCTCATGAAAGCAGAAGCGTCAAAGTCACAAGAAGCATCTTTCAGCTTTTAGTCTCGACAAGGTAACACGTACAGTTGCGTCTCCTGTCTACATGACGGAGGATGGCTTTTGGTTCCAGCAACCTCGTGTTGTACAGCACACATGCTTAATATGGATAAAGTCGTTAAGGTAAAATGCCTATAACACTTTTCGTATCGATTCTCCTACTTCCAGGCTCCTCATCCATTAATATATATATATATATATATATATATATATATATGTGTGTGTGTGTGTGTGTGTGTGTGTGCATATGATGGATTTTGGGAAGCTTTTTTGGTTGTATTGGAAGCATGGAAAAGTATAAGATAGGGGATAATAACCAGCATTCAAGGTGATAAATATTGTTTTATTTTTAATCCTATTTTTAATTCTGATATTTCAGTTGGACCTCTACAATTTCTCTAAGTGTTTTACAGAATCACAGTTTTTTCTTTTCTTTTTAAATGTTCTCTTCTTTGATATCACGTATTCGGTAGAGTGTTCGGCTAGGAATCACAAGGTTCTAGGTTCGATACCGGCCCTCGCCAACTCAGCGTATGAGTAGCACAGGGATCTGTGCGGTAAAGTAA
>CM042170.1:47785939-47790291 GCA_023376005.1 Doryteuthis pealeii
TGAACCACGTATGTTTGTGAATCTGTGTTACGTCTCAAAGATACGTGGTTCTAAGTTAACTGACATAAAAAAAATGTAAAAGTTTTAAAATAAAATAACTGGTGCATTATATTGTTTATTCATTAATTTATCAACACTGAAAATTTCATTAAATTCGGTTAATTCCTTGATTTTTTAGTATTCTTTTTCTTTCGGTGGGGTGACATACGATGGTGGAATTTATGTTCGTTAAGTAGGATTTAACCCCTGATTGTTAATAATAAAAATCATTAACAATGCTTTAAATTATATATATCATAGCCCAACACTCTCAGTAATGCTTGCATCAATTCCTGACCATTGAGAATACCTCTGTTCATGAATTTGTCGGTAGAGCTAGGAATTACAAGGTTCCTTGTTCGATACTGGCTCTCACCAACTCAGCGTATGAGTAGCACAGGGACCTGTGCGGTAAGGTGCTGAGCTGCTGGTAAGTGTGGCGCTTCACCCCATACGCTAAAATAATCTCCTTGGTCTAGCGCAAGTGAAAAGGGGATAGACTCCCTTTCTGTCTGGCTATACCGCCATTAGGCCGCCCCGACGACTTACTTTATATATGTATATATATATATTTACCAACTCCTCCGCACGAGCAGGATACAACACAATGTCAATTTCTTAAGCGGAGTTCAACAGGTTTGAATTCAGAGTTTTCCTTCTCCTAGACTGGTTACCTAGCCATTGTTAAAGAACCCAGTCGGCCCTGCTATTTACCCATATCTGGAAGGAGAGTAGGATTCATACCTTTCCCAAGGGTATTAGCGCTAAGTGAAATGCAATTACCACGTCCAGGATTTGAACTCGGGGCGACGAGTCCATTTGCCATGACTTTAACCATTACGCCACGCGCTTCCTACTTTATATATATAAAGCTCCCAAAACCAAGTAGAGGACTCTAGGAGCTCTCTAGGAGCGACTTCAATTAACTTTTACCACCAGCATAAAGCAATGATCATCTGTTGCTTACAGATTTGATCTCTCTGGTGATCGTAAAATATATAAACAAATGTATGTATTTGATAGTTAAAACACCGCTCCTTAATGGCAGCTGTTGATGGTCGAGAGGTTAATGAATCGAGCTGATGAAAAGGTCTGTCGGATTTCGCTACTGGTCGGAGGTAATTGCTGTGTCTAACCTAATTGATGAGACGTGAATCGTCGAAACATGGTGTCTTTGGCTGACTTATTATATATATATATATATATATAATATATATATAATATATTATATATATATATATTATGTGTGTGTGTGTGTGTGTGTGTGTGTGTGAAGAAATATTTAAAAATATAACAAACACAGGATGTTATGACCAGGAAACAATTTTTAGTGTCAATACTTAAGCATTTCGTTATTTGGTACCATCTTCAGGACACTGTTAGGTAATGTCCTGGGGATGGTACAAAATACCGAAATGCTTAACTATTGACACTAAAAATTGTTCCTGGTCATAACATCCTGTGTTTGTTATATTTTAAAATATTTTCTTCACATATTGTCGGATTAATTTCCTCATCGTATTTCCATATATATATACATATATATATATATTCAAACAAATTTGATTGAACAAAACAGAATCCCTATTATTTTCAAGTTATTTATTTTTTCTTCCAAGCTTTCCAATAATTCTTTTTGATGTTACAATCTTGAAAGGTATAAATGATTTCTCTGAAACAGAAGGTGTAATGTTCTTATGATAAATTGGAAGGCTCAAAGAAGCCTTCCAGCGTGGGTACAGGTGTGTACATTAATTAATCCGACAAGGAAGTTATAAGATAATAACAAACATTGACTTTAATTCGTAAGTACGTAAGAAATACACACAAGACAGGAATACATATACTCATAACAGAAGTACAGTAACACATAGAAAACAGATACCTAAACATATATAAAGAATGTAGGACTTACGTCCTCAGGAAGTGATACAGAGTTTCTGGGGGAATGTCACTTACTGATAGTTGGTTGGGGAGCAAAGCCCCACACTTAAGGAGCAGAGGCACCAAGCGCCTAAACCATGTGAAGTCGTTGCTGGCCCGAGAGAAAGAGAGCTAGAATTTCCCGGACTACTACTTAAATACTCTAGCCCTCTACTTGCGAAAACCTGGCAGCAAGGGAAGATAACCCTTCTGGACCCCACATCGATCCAAACAGGAGCAGACAATCGTTACACAGTCATTATTGGCAGACCAAGTACTTTCGGTTCTTATCTGAACCATTATCAAGGCGAATATAATTCTATCATTACTAAACTGTTTAATGTTAGGCCGTTGTCGTATCAGTGCTGCTGTATGGCTGCACCACCTGGACCCTAACTAAGCGACTAGAGAATAAACTAGATGGGAGCTGCACAAGAATGCTGCGGGTGATCCTGAACAAGACGTGGAAACAACACCCTACGAGAAAACGGCTGTACGGTAACCTGCCACATATCACCCAAACCACAAAACGGACAAGACACGCGGGACACTGCTGGAGAAGCAAGGAAGAAATCATAAGCGACGTCCTCCTGTGGAAGCCAACACATGGGCACGTCAGTGTGGTCCGACCAGCAAAAACGTACGTTGATCAGCTCTGTGCGGATGCGGGATGCTGCATAGAGGACCTCCCGAGAATGATGAGTGATAGGGACGGATGGAGAGAGATTGTCATGGATATCCGCGCTGACAGTGCGACATGATGATGATGATGATGATTCATTGCTAGGGGGACGAAGATGATAATGATGATTAAGAAGAAAATCCTAATTCTTCTTCATTCCTTGTCTATATTGTCACTATGCCCGCACTTATTGACCCCCACCGTGGAGCTATTAGCAAGGTAGCCAGATCTTGTCTAACAAATCTGGATCTATACGCCAGGATCTATTCCAAGTTTTCTTCACTATGTGACCCAAAATTTATAATCATCGTGTCGATCAACACAAAGAATTGAGATAGGTTGATTCTATACTCCCTGAGGGAGGCACTAGGTTTAATGGTTAAGAAATGGACACGACAAGACGAGTTCAAATCCTGGAGGAGGCTGTTTGCATTTCATATAGAACTAATCCTCTTGGGAAATGTACAGATACAACAATCCCTTCAGCTATGGGTATATAGTAGGGTAGACTGGCCTCTTTAACCCTGGATAGGCATAAATTAAAACCTGGTAAACTCTGCTTAAGAAATTGAACTTGTGTCACATCCTACTCGCGTAGAGCGGTTAGTATATATATATTCTTTTTAGGAAGAAATGCCATAGCTGTACTGCTTCAGTTCAATTCTTTTGATAAAGAGGTATTACCTCGAAAATTCAAGAAATAATAAAAAATACAGGTCAACACACAACACCATTGTTACCGTATTATTATTTTTTTTATTTATTCCAAACTGCATTGTGATAGCCTTCTAAATCAACCTCCTAACCAATACATACACAATGCTTCAAGCAAATTATGAAACTCTCTCTATATATATATATATAATATATATATATATATATATATATATATATATATATATATAAGTGTATTTTGGCAGCATTTCTTCTTTTATGCAAGTTTTGTTGAACTGTACAGACAATTCCTGCCATGCTCAGGTAGGAAACGATGGCATGATTTCATGTCTCGTTTTTAACGAGAACGAGTAGTAGCAAGGAATTAGAAGTGGGAGGTCATAACCATTGGTAGTAGGAGGTTGTAGGAATGGTAGTGGTTCGAGCGAGCGTTGCAGTAGTGAACTACCATTATGTTATGCCAGTTACACCGCGATACCAGAAAGATGGCCCAAAAATTGGAACGGTTCAACGAAAAACTTGTCCGACAGGAATTGTCTGTACAGTTCAACAAAACTATATATATATATATATATATATATAATATATATATATATATAATGCTGCTAATATTATTAATAGACGAAAAATAAAGGTTCTACCATGGTTTCAATCACATTGAAATGATTTCTTTAGGACCCTACCTTATGTTAACTAAGTCGATGTAATTCCTTAGTTAAAATTTAAGTAAATTTAAGTAAGGAAGTACATCGACTTAGTTAACGTAGGGTAGGGTCCCATTTTTCCTCTAATAATAATAATAGTATTATTATTACTGCTCTGTGTTTTTAATATATTGAGCACTTTGGGATTATTTACTGATGCCACTGCGACAGAAAAGTTTAAGCAGCAACTGGATACTATATATATATATATATATATATATAAGGATATCTACTGAGTCAGACGAACCTACTATTAGTTTCGCATAAAGCTCTCTTCAGGGCTAAAATCTGAGTCAGATTTTAGCCCTGAAGGAGCTTTGCGACAAGAC
>CM042170.1:47790391-47797891 GCA_023376005.1 Doryteuthis pealeii
ACCGCCACGCATACATCCCTGCCTGCTTAAAATCTGTGACTGTTCTTTGAGCACTTCTTCACTAAACAGATTATTACTTCGTTATCACTGGAATAATCTTTGCCTCTCAAACCCGGGTATGACCTTAAACTGCATCTAGTGCTGAAGTTCTGGAGCTCTGGGGAGTGTGGAGTGCCCCTTCATTCCCATTATTCCCACGTCCACTTAGACGCGGAGTAGTCGTTCCTTTTAGGGTCCCTAGTTATGGGAAAAATGGTTCAAAGATTAGTTTTAAAATGTGTTCTACGAAATTGAGTTAAAAAATTGAATAACCAACAAGAATGAATAAAACAAAACGTCTTTGGCATAAAATAACCCAGGGGGTTGACATGCCGTAAAATCCACCAAACCAACCAACCAACTTTTTGAGGGTGTGGTCTTACCCCTCTGCAGTAAATAATCAGCGTAATCTAAACCCCATTGATGGAGTGGAGGTGTTCCTAGCGAAAATATAAAAAATGTTTAAACAAACGATTTATAGACATGGCAATATAAATATTTATACCGAATATTTATTCTGAATCATTAAAGAAATTATTACTAATTAATTCTAGTAATTAATTTAACTAATTAATTCATCCTCATTATACACTTCCGGTATTTAACTTGAGCGCAAAGTACCCTTTTTCTTTTTTCCTTTTGCGGTTTCCAACCACTAAAATCTTACCATGTATCACATTTTTGGTGTTGGCTCGGTTTCACTAGAAAAATACGTTAAATTAATTGACGAGGAGCTTCAACTGCTGAAAGCCCTGCACAACTTCCTTTCTAATTCATTCATATTTTTCTTCGGGATCTTGTTTTATTTGAAGCAGGCTATAAGTCCCGCTATAAGAAAAAAATCCCCATTGCTTAATGCTGCCACCATTATACTTGACTGTTGGAACATCGTTCTTTAGGTTGAAAGCATCACTCTTTTTTCATCAAACAAATCACCCCCCCATACCAAAGAAGCTCCATTTTTGTTTCATTAGATCAAAGAGTTGTATAGTTGTCGGGATCATCACAATTTTTCCCTAGATATTATTTAAACACTCTCCACTTGCTTTGAGGTCAGACTGCAATCCCTGTCTCATGTGATACTGTGTTTATATTGCCATGTCTCATTTCTGATTGGTTGGTCAGACCAATCAGCATATGCAACTAATCATATAAATGGACTGGCCTCTTGCAAAGCTCTTTTTTGTCACACGGGTGGCAAGCTATTTTTTCTCTGCAGCAAACGAAAGCAATATGTATTATTGTTTTGGCCATCTTGGCAACACCTCAGTAGTTAATTGATCTATGAGTTTCTCCTAGTCATTTCCACCCATCACAGGTTTAAAATCAACTAAACGATTACGCATTTAGACACGTGTTATATAGTCATCTTATTCGTACGACATCTCATCTCCTTTCTCTGTATTCTTTTCTCGCCGCCGCAATCTTGTCTACTCGCTAAGTCGTCTTTTGTCGAAATCCCATGATGTTTTACTGGGATTGAAGGTTAAAGGACAAAACATTTTATATACAGCACAAGAATTAAACAGGGCACATAATACAAGAGGTGTACATAAACATACATACAAAAGTAGAGATAAAGACACATTCATGAATGGTAAAAAGATAAACATAAAAGCCACAGACATGAGACTAGGAATAGTCCATGCTGTGTGAATCACTTACAGTAATGTAAGGGGGTCCAAAGCCCCAACAAGAGGGGGTAGACCAGAGTCTAACCCATAGTGGTGCCTCGTGGGACGAGCAACCGGTAAAGAGAAAGAGACGTTCAAACCAGCCGCTTAAATATAAACGGTCCCTAGCGAACTAAACGGGCAGACAACTCCCCAGGCAAATACGAAACTAACGCCACAAGGACATTCTTCTATGCACATAATTTTATTACTTCGACGACTTTTCTTATACATACATTTTACCGTCCGCTAATCGGGAGCCGCCAGAGCCAAAGATAGAAATTAGACAATCGCGCTCTAACTAAAATAAAGATCACTCAAACTTGTAAACTTTTATAATTCTAGTCATCTAATTTAACTCATCCAATGAAAGCCAAGTCTACAACTAACTGTCAATGAAACCTATTTGACACCAACGGTTTCCGTTTATGGGACAACCGTTTAAATTATCTACACTACTTACCAAATAAAAGATTCTGCTAATTTATTTACACGTAGACCTGCATATTATAGACTATAATTATAAGTATAGATAGAATGCCTTAGTTTATTGTTTGTAGGAAGTCATCCGTAAGACATTACGAGCAAGAGAAGAAGAAGAAGAAAAAAAAAAAGAAAAAGAAGAAAGAGAAAAAGAAGAAGAAGAAAAAGAAGAAGAAAATCAAAGCAAATTAAAAAGGGGGAAAAGACACGAAAAAGAAGATACGAAAAAATTTAGAAAACCAAAAACAAGAAACTAAAGAAACAATATAGCCGAAAAAATCCAGAAATAATAAAATAAAAATATGAATAAAAAGTTTGTTGAAAATTAAGAAAAAAATTAACTAAAGAAAAATAATGAAAATAGTAGAAGTAGAAGAGGAGAAAGAAAGATAAAATGGATTGAAAGAAGAAGAAGAAGAAGAAGAAGAAGAAGAAGAAGAAGAAGAAGAAGAAGAAGAAGAAGAAGAAGAAGAAGAAGAAGAAAATTGAAATGAAATAGAAAAGAAAATGAAACTAAATAACAAAGAATAAAAAATGATAGAAAATTATCGAATACCCAATGTATAACTAGAAAAGAAAAAGAAGAAATAATAAAAAGTTAAAACAAAGATGAAGAAAAAATCAATTTAAAAGGAAACGAAGAATGTGGGAAAAAAATTCATCGAAGGAGAAATTAGAAAATTTAGCGACCTCAACTCCCCCACAAAAAAAGGAACAAGAAGAAACAAAACCAAAAAAATCCAACATAACCTCAAAAAGATAAAAGAAAAATTCTAGAGAAATAAAAGATATGAATAAAAAAAAGTCTGCAGAAAAAACCAAGACCCCCCACCCACCACCCCAAAAAAATCCTCCCCAAAAAACACAAACGAAAAAAAATTAAAAAAACAAAAAAATATCATCACAAAAAGATATAAAGAAAAAATCCAGAAGATATAAATTTAAAAAAGTGTGCAGAAAAAAAAGAAGAAAAAAAAAGAAAAAAAAAAGAAAAAAAAATAAGAAAAAAAATAAGAAGAAAAAAAATAAAAAGAAAAAAAAGAAGAAAAATTAAGAAGAAAAAAAAAAAAAAAGGAAGAAAAAAAAAGAAGAAAAAAAAGAAGAAAAAAAAAAAAAAAAAAAACTAAATAAAAGAACCCATCATGACGCAAAAGACAAAAAGAAAAAATCCAGAAAAAAAATACAAATAAAGAATTGTAAGAATCTCCCTAACAACCTCCGTCCTCCAAAAGAATAAACATCAAAAGAAAAAAAACACAACAAAAAACAAAGAAGGAAAGCGATAGAAAATATAATAATAAACCAAATAAAATAATAATTTCGAAATAAAAGAATATAAAATTTATCAATAGAATCCAATAAATTATCTTAAAGCTGTAAAAAAAAAAAAAAAAAAATTGCCTGGCATTTCAGTAAGATGGATTTGTACCATTTTCCTTGGGAAGAGAAAATGTCAGATCACACCCATTCCCCGCCCAACCCCGCAAGTCCGCCATTTTTCTCTCCAGAAATTTATATATTGATTCACCTAAGTGTTCACATACAGATTAGATCACGTGTGCCCGTCCGTGTAAGTCTGACGGCCGAGGCGGGGGCGGACAGCTTGCTATACACAATTAGAGAGCGGCAACGTACACCGGGAGTGGGGTGGGTCTACGCGGTTTTGTATCTGTGTGAGAATATCGAATACTGTACACAGTGCAACGGCGTAACGATATATAGCGGAGTGATTCAAACGGCAACGTAGTGCTTCGGTTGCCCTCTCACTTGTCACTGTAAAATCCATCTTTCACGTTAAAGCTTCGACGAGGTCTATTTGCGTTTTAGGGGTGGGTGGATACTGCAAACGCATCGTCTTTCATGTCAGTCATTTATTCTATTTATTTATTTTTTTTTTAATTCCCGCCATTTTTGACATCTTGTAGGGATTACATTCCTTACTTTACACGATTATCTCCCGTGTTTCTACCGTTAGGCGCTAGGAGTCGTTGCTAACATCCTCATAAAACCAGAAGCGTCAAAGTTACAAGAAGCATGTTTTAACGTTTATCCTCGATAAGGTAACACGTACAGTTGCGTCTCCCGTCTACATGACAGAGGGTGGCTTTCGCCTCTAGCAACATCGCGTCGTACAGCACATGAGAACACAATGTGGTTTGTTTTGTTTTACAGCATATCAGCCTCAGTGGGTCATTTAATGCCGATAAAGTTTTGAAATGTATTCATACTTAATTGATACTCAATTTTTTCATAAACACATTTTTCTATTTAACCCATAGATGGGACCCTAACAAGTATGACCACTCCGGGCCAGAGAGGACCAGGGAGCAATGATGAAGGGGTGCTTCACATTCCCCAGACCTCCAGTACTGGAACCTCACCATTAGATAGAGTTTGTCATTCCCAGGACGAAGACCCTCAGCCATCCCCTTCTAGCACCCATATGATAAAAAGGGTTGGGGTTTGCCACAAGAGCAATAGGGTTGGGGCAATCATGTAGGTACTAGAGCTTGTCCTGACTAGCCGATTGATCGAAGGAGGGCTCTCCGACCACCCGTCTAGCTTAAGTATTGGCAAAAGTGAAGTGTTGCGTGTCATCGACGACTCATCTACCAGGATTCTGTCCTCAGGTATCACGGGTTGCCACCCATTGCCAACAGGTGAACCCATTGTGGGAGTCATGCTCCTCTGCAGAAGTGCAGTCGGTGTATTCTAACGCCCCAGCCGACTACCGTTCTAGCGGTTCTCCTGGCGGTCTACCATAAGGCGCTAGGTGTCGTTGCTAACAGCTTCATGAAAGCAGAAGCGTCAAAGTCACAAGAAGCATCTTTCAACTTTTAGTCTCGACAAGGTAACACGTACAGTCGCGTCTTCTGTCTACCTGGTGGAGGATGGCTTTTGGCTCCAGCAACCTCGTGTCGTACAGCACACATGCTTAATATGGAGGTGTGTAACTTTCTTCTTTAATCAACAGTTTCAAGATCTTGCCTTTGGAACTACATATTCATCTACCTCTCCCCTGGGCATTGTTGACTTGGTGTATATATATATATATATTATATATATATATATATTATATAAAGTCGTCGTCTTTGGGGCGGCCTAATGTCGGTATCAGTCAGACAGCGAGGGAGTCTATCCCCTTTTCACTAGCACTAGACCAAGGAGATTATCTTAGCCTCTGGATAAAAATCCCTTCTACAGAAGATTACTAGAACTGAATTGTTGCTAGTGCAGTTCTAGTAATCTTCTGTAGAAGAGATTTTTATCCCGAAATATTAAGAATTCAGAATAAATCACAGGTTAACAAACAACACCACAATTACCTTCTTTTTTTCTTTACACTTGCATTGTGATAGCCTTCAAAACCAACCAACAAACCAAATATATATATATATATATATATATATAATATATATATTTAATAAATTTTAATTAAGGATGGTTTGTGTTGTTTGATGTATGAAGTTTCTAGTATTTGGTGTTTTTGTTTATTTTTTTCTTTGTGCAGAATGTACGTATTTTCCATTAGGATATTTCAGTAATTAGAGTGGGGGCATGCATGTAATTTTAGATGTTGTGGAATGGAGCTATTATCTGTCATATGAAGAGTTAAAACGGCGTGATAAAGTCGTTAAGGTAAAAATGCTTATAACACTTTCCTATCAATTCTCCTATGTGTGGTGTGTGTGTGTGTGTGTGTGTGTGTGTTTGTGTGTGTGCATATGATGGATTTTGGGAAGCTTTTTTTGGTTGTATTGGAAGCATGGAAAAGTATAAGATAGGGGATAATAACCAGCATTTCAAAGTGATACATATTTTATTTTTATTTTGATCTTTTTTTTTTTTAATTCTGATATTTCAGGTAGACCTCTACATTTTCTGAAAGTGTTTTTACAGAATGACTGTTTTTTTCTTTTCTTTTTTAAATGTTCCTTCTTTGATATCACGTATTCGGTAGAGTGTTCGGCTAGGAATCACAAGGTTCTTGGTTCGATACCGGGCCCTCGGCCAACTCAGCGTATGAGTAGCACAGGGATCTGTGCGGTAAAGTAAGGAGCTGGTGGTAGGTGTGGCGCCCACCTCAGATGCTAAAAATAATATCTCCTGGTCTAGCGCTAGTGAAAAGGGGATAAGACTCCCTCGCTGTCTGGCTGATTACCGACATTAGGCACCCCGACGACTTTACTTTTTTTATATTTAAAAATATATTTAATATGAATACCAAATAAAGTATGAATCTTATTCCGAAATGTATTGCTACTCCGGAAGGAAGAGATTAAATTTCAAAATTCATATGAATATCTATCATATTATAGATTCTTTCCTCGCAATCAATATAGAAGTGTCCATTATTTATGTGACGACAGGGCATGATAAACGGAAGTACAAACATATTAATATATACAATAATTTAGAATAATAAAACTAAGTTCCAATTACCGTCGAATTGGTAAGACACGGCAACCAGCGGTTGTAACTTAATACAAACCCGTCTTGTTGCAATTCTACTGCAGAATGACAGGATATGTATAAAACTCCACAATATCATTGAAACCCAGCAGCCAATCAGAACTCAAGGAATGGAATCACCCAAATGCATGAATGGATCATTCTTGATTTCTATAAATACCAACTGTCTTGGACACTGCTTCAGTTGTGCTTAGCTAGTTGCTGTTATTCAAACCAACAACTAACTGACTTCAATAATAGATATTAACTATTATTAGGGTGAGTGAAAGATTTTACATTATTTTGATATGTGTTAGTTTACAGTGCATATATCATGTGACCGAAGCAATTCAAGCCGTGAAAGGTACACACCATGGTTGGTACTAGCACGATAGTTGGTGCGCTAACACGTTGATAATGGACCATTCCATTTTTATTACAAAGAAAGAAAGGTAAGATAAAGGACATCCTATACAGAAAAAGTGTAGTAAGAAAGAAAGAAAGAAAGAAAGAAAGATATTAGGGGAAGGATAGAGAGAAGTTGCAAAACGATAACGCTAATCTGTTTCAATTGAACATAACGGAAAAAGGAAAAGAAGCATAAAAAAAGGAAAATTAAAAGCCAAAAAAAAAAAAAAGGAACACAAATTATATACATAAAAAAAAATTTCGGTGTAGTAAGATGATAGATAGATAGACGGATTGATAGTTGGCAGCCTTCCGTCTACGAGAGACGATGCAGTAGTGTCAAGGTTCTTTTTTTTTGTTTTAGTAGTGCCAAGGTTTTTGTTTGTCTTTTTTTTTTTAACTTGAACTACATAGTCTGGGCGGGTTCATATGGAGGATGAGCTGT
>CM042170.1:47802891-47812891 GCA_023376005.1 Doryteuthis pealeii
CATACATAAACATATATATGTTTACACAAACTTACGCGTATACATATATATACACACATGTAGATATACAAATATATACATATATATACCTATATATATACCTATATATATACAGATATATATTTATATACACATATATATATAATAACACAAACATGCAAATATATATATACACACACATATATACATATATACACACATATATATACAGAAACATATACATATATACACTTATACATATACATATACCTATATATACCTATATATATATAGATACCTAGATATACATGTATACATATATATATATATGTACACACATATATACATATGATTATACAAACATATATACATACTCACGTATATATATAGTTACATAAGCATACATATATACATACACACATATATATGCATACACACACACATATATGTATATATACACATACACACATACACACACACACACACACACACACACACACACACACACATATATATGTGTGTGTTTGTGTGTGATAGACTAATTCTGTTTGTTGCTAGCAGCGCTTGCATTAAATCCTAGCCACTTACAATGTATACCTTACCGATTAACGTTGCATTTTTATACATATCTCACAATCATAACCCTTGCATTAATGTTTGACCACTGATATATATATATATATATATATATATATATATATATATATATATAATTACACAAACATATATACATACACCCTATATATATAATTACACAAACATATATACATACACACCTATATATATAATTACACAAACATACATATATACATACACACATATATATGCATACACACACACACATATATATATATGTATATATACACATACACACATACACACACATACATATATATATATATATATATATATGTGTGTGTGTGTGTGTGTGTGTGTGTGTGTGTGATAGACTAATTCTGTTTGTTGCCTACCCACTTACAATGTTTGCCTTACCGATTAACGTTGCATTTCTATACATATCTCACAGTCATAACCCTTGCATTAATATTTGACCACTGACAATCTACTTCGTCTTTTCCTGATTTCCAATGGATTCATAAATACTAGCAATACATTTAAATCATCCAAATGATAACACATCATTCTCAGTATTTCTTATCTCAATTCCTGACCATTGACAATACATATATTCCTGATTGGGTTAAATCCTACTTAACGGACATAAATTCCATCATTGTATGTCAAAAATACTAAAAATCAAGGTATTAACTGAATTTAATGAAATTTTCAGTGTTGATACATTAATGAATAAGAGATATAATGCACCAGTTATTTTATTTAAAAACCTTTTCATTTTTTCAGATCAATAAACTTTGAACCACGTATGTTTGTGAATCTGTGTTACGTCTCAAAGATACGTGGTTCAAAGTTAACTGACCTGAAAAAAATGTAAAAGTTTTAAAATAAAATAACTGGTGCATTATATTGTTTATTCATTAATTTATCAACACTGAAAATTTCATTAAATTCGGTTAATTCCTTGATTTTTTAGTATTCTTTTTCTTTCGGTGGGGTGACATACGATGGTGGAATTTATGTTCGTTAAGTAGGATTTAACCCCTGATTGTTAATAATAAAAATCATTAGCAATGCTTTAAATTATATATATCATAGCCCAACACTCTCAGTAATGCTTGCATCAATTCCTGACCATTGAGAATACCTCTGTTCATGAATTTGTCGGTAGAGCTAGGAATTACAAGGTTCCTTGTTCGATACTGGCTCTCACCAACTCAGCGTATGAGTAGAACAGGGACCTGGGTGGTAAGGGGCTGAGCTGCTGGTAAGTGTGGCGCTCCACCCCAGACGCTAAAATAATCTCCTTGGTCTAGCGCAAGTGAAAGGGGGATAGACTCCCTCGCTGTCTGGCTATACCGACATTAGGCCGCCCCGGCGACTTACTTTATATATATAAGCTGCCAAAACCCAGTAGAGGACTCTAGGAGCTCTCTAGGAGCGACTTCAATTAACTTTCACCACCAGCATAAAGCAATGATCATCTGTTGCTTACAGATTTGATCTCTCTGGTGATCGTAACATATATAAACAAATGTATGTATTTGATAGTTAAAACACCGCTTCTTAATGGCAGCTGTTGATGGTCGAGAGGTTAACGAATCGAGCTGATGAAAAGGTCTGTCGGATTTCGCTACTGGTCGGAGGTAATTGCTGTGTCTAACCTAATTGATGAGACGTGAATCGTCGAAACATGGTGTCTTTGGCTGACTTATTATATATATATATATATATATATATATATGTGTGTGTGTGTGTGTGTGTGTGTGTGTGGAGAAAATATTTTAAAATATAACAAACACAGGATGTTATGATCAGGAAACAATTTTTAGTGTCAATACTTAAGCATTTCGGTATTTTGTACCATCTTCAGGATACTACTGTTAGGTAATGTCCTGAAGATGGTACAATATACCGAAATGCTTAAGTATTGACACTAAAAATTGTTTCCTGATCATAAAATCCTGTGTTTGTTATATTTTAAAATATTTTCTTCACATATTGTCGGATTAATTTCCTCATCGTATTTCCATATATATATATATATATATATATATTATATATATATATATATATATTCAAACAAATTTGATTGAACAAAACAGAATCCCTATTATTTTCAAGTTATTTATTTTTTCTTCCAAGCTTTCCAATAATTCTTTTTGATGTTACAATCTTAAAGGTATAAATGATTTCTCTGAAACAGAAGGTGTAATGTTCTTATGATAAATTGGAAGGCTCAAAGAAACCTTCCAGCGTGGGTACAGGTGTGTACATTAATTAATCCGACAAGGAAGTTATAAGATAATAACAAACATTGACTTTAATTCGTAAGTACGTAAGAAATACACACAAGACAGGAATACATATACTCATAACAGAAGTACAGTAACACATAGAGAACAGATACCTAAACATATATAAAGAATGTAGGACTTACGTTCTCAGGAAGTGATACAGAGTTTCTGGAGGAATGTCATTTACTGATAGTTGGTTGGGGGGCAAAGCCCCCACACTTAAGGAGCAGAGGCGCCAAGCGACTAAACTATGTGAAGTCGTTGCTGGCCCGAGAGAAAGAGCTAGAATTTCCCGGACTACTACTTAAATACTCTTGCCCTCTACTGGCGAAAACCTGGCAGCAAGGGAAGATAACCCTTCTGGACCCCCACATCGATCCAAACAGGGACAGACAATCGTTACAAAGTCATTATTGGCAGACCAAGTACTTTCGGTTCTTATCCGAACCATTATCAAGGCGTATATAATTCTATCATTACTAAACTGTTTAATGTTTTTAACTAAACTATTTTAACTAAACTATTCATTGCTAGGGGGACGAAGATAATAATGATGATTAAGAAGAAAATCCTAATTCTTCTTCATTCCTTGTCTATATTGTCATTATGCCCGCACTTATTGACCCCCACCGTGGAGCAATTAGCAAGGTAGCCTGATCTTGTCTAACAAATCTGGATCTATACGCTAGGATCGATCCAAGTTTTCTTCACTATGTGACCCAAAATTTATAATCATCGTGTCGATCAAGACAAGCAAAAATGATAATTCTAACATAAACAATCTTGTTATTTATAATGGTTACTGTAGCAGTTCCCTGGTAATATTTTCTGGTAATATTTTCTGGTGATGTAATGATGACACGAAGACGACTGATGTAGAAGATTTTATTTACTTCCAAACACCGTGAAATACTGAAATAAAATGGGGTATAAAACAATTACTAATTTACAAAAGGGGTCTTTAACAAATGCCAGCAACTTCACGGGAAAATTGGAAAGAAACATACCTGTGCGCCGTTACCAGTAACCGAGAACTAACTAAAAGACTAAAATTCTAATTTTAGGACAATATTTTCCACACAACCTTTTTGCTGCATCAGCCTGGCGGAAGTCCCTATTTTGCCCTAAGGATACCTGTTGATATTCCCACAATGCAATTCAGGCCCTGTGGGTCCACTTGATTATCAGACCCTAACAGAGTTGTTTCCCTTACACTGTCCAAATTTAAGGGTATATTTTGAGGGTAAAAAAATAAATATATCTAACTAATAGGCGCACTCAAAGGCGACAGCTACAGTTACCATGTTAGTACATATGGTGTACGGTTGCACCACTGCACCCATGGAAACTGCACCCCACCAGGAAACAGTTGTACGGCAATCTGTCCCCTATCTCACAAACCATTCGAGTGAGACAGACAAGGCATGCTGGGCACCGCTGGAGGAGCAAGGACGAACTCATGAGTGACGTTCTTCAGTGGAAGCCAACACATGGAAATGCTAATGTGGGCCGCACAGCAAGGACCTACATTGACCAACTCTGCACGGATAATGAATGCTGTGCAGAGGACCTCCCTGGAGCAATGAATTATAGAGAAATTTGGCGAGAGATTGTCATGGATATCCGTGCTAATTGCGCGACATGATGATGATGATGATGATGACGGTGGGGATTCAAAAAATCGCACTCTTGTTTTATGAAAGCTGAGCTCATCGTTGATGATTTGATTGGCAATGCCAAGAAAACAAAATACCTCATCGATAATAACTCGCCGGTTTGCCATGACCATCTCTCAAGGTTGCTGAATCTTCTCATCAGCAGTGAAGTTTGACGGGCATCCTGCTCCATCTTTGTGAGTCACGCTTGTTCGGCAAATTTTGAACTTCTCTATCCACTCATACACACTTCTACGCGGTAATGCTCTGTCTCCGTATTGTACTGACACTCATTCCGACCAGAGAGATCGTATCACTTCCTTGGTGTATACTGCTAGTGGAGTAGCCATGTTCACACTAATAAAGACAGCAAGTAAAATGGTGCGATCAGGCCCAAACTTCGATTACATGTAAGCCTCCAATGAATTTCAGCCCCTTACACTACATCAAAACCAGAGAAATAATATCACTTCATTGGTGCATACTGTTAGTGGAGTAACCAAGTTCACACTGTAAAGACAGCAATAAAAATGGTATGATCAGGGTCAAACATCGATCACGTGAAAGCCTCTGATGAATTTCAACCCCTGACACTCCTTCCGACAAGAGAAATCATATCACTTCCTTGGTGCATACAGCAAGTGGAGTGGTCATGTTTACACAAGAAAAAATGGCAAGAAAAATGTTTACACAAGAAAAAATGGCAAGAAAAATGGCACGATCAGGCTCAAACTTCGATCACGTGAAAATCGATGAATCTAAGCCCTTGACACGATTTTCGAAGTCGTCTGGAGGTCGTGGTTGAAGCCAATTGTTATTTCTTAGAATAAATGTACTCTATAATTAAAAAAAGTAAAGAAGTCGACGGGGTGGTATGTCAGTATCAGCCATACAGTGAGGGAGTCTATCCATTTTTCGCTAGCGCTAGACCAAGGAGATAATTTTAGCGTGTGAGGTCGAGCGCCATCCTTAACATCAGCTCCTTACTTTAGCGCACAGATCCTTGTGCTTCTCTTGCGCTGAGTTGATGAGGGCCGGTATCGAACCAGGAACCTTGAGATTCCTTGGCGGACGTTCTACCGGCAGAGTTTAGTAAACGTATCTGATTAAGTGATAAGAAAGTATTAATTTCATGTTCGCGCTATTTTAGACGACAATTTACATATCGCAAAATGTATACAGTTATATTCTTAAGCAATTTATTGATATGGTTTTAACGAATCTGTCTGTACATTCTCTCTCTTTCTCTCTCTCTCTCTTTCTCTCACTCCCCACACTCACTCTCACTCTCTTTCTCTCTCTCTTACACACTCTCTCTCTTACACACACACACACTCTCTCTCTCACTCACTCTCTCTCTCCCACACACCCTCTCTCACTTTCTCTCACTCACTCTCTTCACACACACTCTCTCTCTTTCTCTCTCTCTCTCGCTCATTCACTCTCTCTCTCTCTTTATCCCCCTCACTCCTCTCTCTCTCACTCACTCACTCTCTCTCTCTCCTCACTCTCTCTCTCTCACTCTTTCTCTCTCTCGCTCATTCACTCTCTCTCTCTTTCTTTCTCTCACTCACTCTCTCTCTCACTCTCTCCCTCACCCACTCTCTCTCACACACACTCTTTCTCCGTCCACACTCACTCTTTCTCTCTCACTCTCTCACACACTCTGTCTCACTATCTCCCTCAATCTCTCTCTCACTCTCGCTCATTCACTCTCTCTCTCTTTCTCCCCCCTCACTCTCTCACTCTCACTCTCTCCACTATCTCATACACTCTCTCTCACACACACACTCTCTCTCACTCACTCTCTCTCTCTCCCCTCACTCTCTCACTCTCACTCTCTCACACTATCTCATACACTCTCTCTCACACACACACTCTCTCACTCACTCTCTCTCTCTCCCCACAGACTCACTCTCTCTCTCTTTCTCTCACTCACTCTCTCTCTCACTCTCTCCCTCACCCACTCTCTCTCACACACACTCCCTCTCTTTCTCTCTCTCTCGCTCATTCACTCACTCTCTCTTTCTCCCCCCTCACTCTCTCACTCTCACTCTCACTCTCTCACTCTATCTCATACACTCTCTCTCACACACACGCTCTCTCACACACACTCTCTCCCACACTCACTCTCTCTCTCACTTTCTCTCATCACTCACTCTCTCTCACACACACTCTCTCCTCTTTCTCTCTCTCTCTCTCTCTCACTCATTCACTCTCTCTCTCTTTCTCCCCCTCACTCTCTCTCATACACTCTCTCTCCCACTCTCTCTCTCCCTCAATCTTTCTCTCTCACACACACACACACTCTCTCTGTCACTCTCTCTCTCACTCACTCACTCTCTCTCACACACACCCTCTCTCTTTCTCTCTCTCTCGCTCATTCACTCTCCCTCTCTTCCCATCACTCTCTCTCTCACTCTCTCACACTCTCATACACCCTCTCTCTCACTCTCTCTCTCCCTCACTCTCTCTCTCACTCACTCACTCTCTCACACACACTTTCTCTCTCTTCCTCTCTCTCTCTTTCTCTCTCTCTCTTTCCCTCTCCCCTCTCCCTCTCCCTCTCTCTCTCTCTCTCTCTCTCTCTCTCTCTGTAAAGTAGCTCAAGAGACATGATATATAAATATGATTGAGTGGTAAAGAGAGGAGGCAGATGTCTGGAAAATACGACCACCCATCCAGCTAGGCACCCACCCACCCGGCCACCCTGTTTGTCCAGACACGTCAAAGCGATTTTTCGCTCGAATTTCATTCTCTTCTCAAATAATCAAGCAGATAAACGTCTCGTCTGGAATTGTTGGGGAAAGTGGAGGAGGGGGGAGAACGAAAGAGAAAAAGAAAGAAAAAGAGAGGTATGCAATATATAAAATAATTAGCTCCTCCATTTTGTATTCTTAAAACTAAAAACATGTTCACAAAAGCTGTAGCTGTAATTACTGGCCTTCGTATAGTGTCCTCCTAAAAATAACAAATATATATATATATATATATATATATATATATATATATACTAGCAAATATATGCACCCACCGGGTGCAAGTATTTTAGATAATTTTATAATAAAATATCATATTAAATTAGAAAGGCTAATGAAACTGAATAAGAATGTAGATAAAAAGATTTGGAACAGAGGGGGTATGATTGAAAAATAGAACAACTTTAAAACTAACTCTTCCATCATTTTCCGTTACTCCCGTCTTTCATTGGTAAATTTTCCTAATTAAACTGTTTAGTTAAAATAGGAAGTAAAGAATAATATTACAGTTATTTCTTCTTGTTAAGGGATTTCTCTTAAGATTTATTGAAGAGATTTTTGCTCATATTCAATAAGATAAAACCAAACAATTAGAAATCGATAATACTAAGCATATATTTATTAAAATCAAATTTTTAAGATCAATATGCAAATTAGCCTTCCCATTCATACTGTAAACCTCTATTTTGTTGTATATATAAATACAATTGCATGTTATTAGTATGTAGATATGGTCAACAGTGTAAGTAATGTAAAACAATTTTATTAATAATTGAGGTTTAAATAAAATAAAATCATGGAGAATATGATGTAAATAACTAAAGGAATTATGACTTGTATAGTAATATAGTTTCGGTTACAGGCAGACAAACCCACAATCTCCATTATAATAAGATATATATATATATGAGATGAGAGGTATCCAAAACTTGGTAGTAAGAGATGATTCTATATGTGATTTCTAAGATACACTGTCTTATTATTGTATGATCCAGTCTGTATAAATACAGCGAATCTTTAAATCATTAAAGAGAGCTCAATGTATTATAAAACTTTTAGATTATATACAGAGCAATATTTATCATAGGAAGGAAGGAAGAACTCAACACCGTAATTCCATAATAGATTTATTTCGACCAAAATTGGGACCTATATAAATCTAAGTTGATTTAATATAGCTCCCCAAAATTCAGTCTCATCAGATGGGGATCAATTTACTTTTGAAATTGCACTTCTCAAAAAACAAAAAGTAGAATTTAAAAAATGAATTCAAACAAAAACAAAAAAATAATTTTTTTTTAACAATATAAGGTTGTCACCATGGTGACAGGAAGTCGGATGAGAAAAAGAGTGGTCGAAATAAATTTATTATGGAATTACGGTGTTGAGTTCTACCTTCCTTTCTATGATATATATATATATATATATATATATATATATATATATATATATATATATATATATATATATTCCAACCCCTCCGCACGAGCAGGATGTGACACAAAGTCAATTTCTTAAGCGGAGTTTAACACGTTTGAATTCAGAGTTTTTCCTTCTCCTAGACCGGTTGCCTAACCAAGGTTAAAGAGCGCAGTCTGCACTAATATTTATCCATAGCTGGAGGGAGAGTAGGATTCATACCTTTCCCAAGGGTATTAGCGCTAAGTGAAATGCAATTAACACGTCCAGGATTTGAACTCGGGCGACGAGTCCATTTCCCATGACTTTAAACATCTCACCACGCTCATATATATATATATATATATATATATATATATATATATATATATATATATATATATATATATATATATATATATATATATATATATATATATATATATAATATATATATATATATATATATATATATAAGTAATCCACGGACACGTGTTTCAAGGTTTCACCTATCATCAGTGTGTCTATAACCGTGACAGCTACCCCTGGCCGGGTTTGAGACCTGAATGAACTTTCGTTCGCCAATCCTCTTACCCGTACGGCCAGAGGCAGCTGTCAAATATAGGAGAATATTTAATCGCTACATTTCTAAGCAGAAATGAATTCACTAGACTCAAACATATGTAAACAATGTGAGGGTTAGCTAGACGCCAGAACGGTGAATTTGCAATTAAATCCCCATTAAGAGAATTCAACCAAAATGGGAGTAATATATAATAAATAAGTAATCCACAGACACGTGTTTCAAATATATATATATATATATATATATAAGTCATCCACAGACACCGTGTTTCGACGATTCACGTCTCTTCAGTGTGGCTAGACACAAATCTACCTCTGATCAGGAGCGAAATCCGACTGATTTTTCATCTGCCTGATCCGTTAACCTCTTGGCCATTTGACAGCCGCCATTTAAAGAGCGGTGTTTAAACTATCTAATACATAAATTTGTTATATATATATATATATATATATATATATATATATATATATAAAGTAAAGTCGTCGGGGCGGCCTAAAGTCGGTATCAGCCAGTCAGCGAGGGAGTCTAACCCCTTTCCAATAGCGCTAGACCAAGGAGATTGTTTTAGCATCTGAGGTGGAGCGCCACACCTATCATCAGCTCCTTACTTTACCGCACAGTTCCCTGTGCTACTCATACGCTGAGTTGGCGAGGACCGGTATCGAACTAGGAATCTTGTGGTTTCTAGCCGAACGCTCTACCGACTGAGCTAACCCGGCCCCTGACGCGGGTGTGTAAAAAAGTAATGCC
>CM042170.1:47817891-47823842 GCA_023376005.1 Doryteuthis pealeii
TCCGTACTTTCACCACAAGTAAAGTTTGCAGAGTCACCTATAGTTGGTATCCGCTGGACAGCGAGGGAGTCTATTTCCTTTTCGCTAGCGTTAGACTTTAGAAACATGTTAAGCAAATATTCAGGAATAAACTGGCTAATTGGTTTAAATAAAAATCAATAATGGGAACCCCATCAATAATGCGGGGAGGAAATAGGAGACGTTTCAGTAAGAGAGAGAGAGAGAGTTGTAGTAACTTATCTTTCCCCTCTCTCACTGTTTATCGTAATTCTGAAATATTTCATCCACTACTACTACTACTACTATTACGTCTGCTTAATCTAATTGTTTTTAAAGAATACTCTAATCATATAAAATCAGATAATCAAACAGTATCTTAAACATTTATCGTAAAAATAATATATTGATACTATTAGTTGAGGCTTGATAATTTGCATTATTTGGATTATTCAGACTATTATCCTCATCTTTATTGTTATATACACAATGTTTCGGTCGATGTGCCCTCCGGACTTCTTCAGGTATTTCTTGTCGGACTTGGGTACCTTCTCATCAAACTCGGGAACCTTCTTGCCGAACTCGAGAGCCTCCATGTGGTAATCGGGAATAATCACGGAACTTTGAATCCAACCCTTTATTCAATCCAATGGGGCATCCAGTTCTAAATTCCGTTAACCATGACCGGGTAAAAGTGATAATTAGTTAGGCAATTGACTTGGTAACCAGTCTAGGAGAAGGGAAACTCGGAATTCAAATGGGCACGCCAGATTAGGCCGTCCAGCAAAGACGTACATAGACCAACTCTGCGCGGATACTGGATGCTTAGCAGAGGACCCCAGGAGCAATAATGATAGGGACGGTTGGCGAGAGATTGTCATGGAAATCCGTGCGGCTGCGCGACATGAATGATGATGATGATGATGATGAAAATCCGCTTAAGAATTGATCTTGAGTTGCATCCTGTTCGTGCGGAGGGATTGCGTGTATATATATATATATATATATATTTTATATTTTATGCGATATATTTTATATTTTATATTTTATGCGATATATTTTATATTTTATGCGATACATGCGTTGTAAGTGCCTTCAAAGTAAAATTTAATATATACTTTATTCAGCAACGTTTCTAAATAAACAAACATCCAAAAAATCTTATTCACTTCGCCGAAGGGCATACGTCTGTTTGTTGTTATTATTTCTCCAATAACGCCCCCTTTACCTATTATGGTAGAGGCGTGTAGTAGTATCATTTGACAAGCTTAATTTCGCTAGGATGGTCGGCTGTGTACTGTGGCCGAAAGGCGATAAAATGTTTCACTAGTGTTTCACTGTGTCTGCTGAAGTCCGGTTTCGATTTCTGTCGGAGGGGAAATCGTTAGTATATACCGCTGATGAGACTTAATAAAGTCGAAACAGTCTGTACGGTATTCTACACATCGAGCCATCCTTTGGCTGGGATTACACTTGTCAAAGCAAGTTCATTTTCTATAAGGAAAAAGTATCGAATTTTATGCGATACATGCGTGTAAGTGCCTTCAAGTAAAAATTTAAATATATATTATATAGTATATATATTTATATATATAATAAGTAATCCACAGACACGTGTTTTGAGGTTTCAACTCTCATCAGTGTGGTTATACCTTAATAGCTACCCCTGGCCGGGTTTGAGACCTGAATGAACTTTCGTCTGCCAAGTCTCTTACCCATGAGGCCAGTAGCGACTGTCAAATATAGAGAATATTTAATTGATACATTTCTAAGCGGAAATGAATTCACTAGTCCCTAACTTTGTAAACAAAGCGAGGGTTAGCTACACGCCAGAACTGTGAATTTTACAATTAATATATATATTATATATATATATAATATTATATATATATATATATATATATTGTCATCCACAGATACGTGTTTCTACTATCAAGTCTAGACATTTTGTGAGCTACATACAGCCGGGATAGAACTCCGATCGATTCAGCAGGAGTCAGACAGCTTAGCCGCTCGGTCATATCCTCACCCACAGAATGCGACAGGGGATTTTAACTGTTTTAATACATACATCTGTATGTAATATATGTAAAAGCTGCCATAGAGTGCTCCATCCCTTTTATAGGAGAGCGTTGCGTATATATCTATGGATGAGGCTGTATAAGGCCGAGGGTTTTGGAAACGAGGTATTGCGTACAAAAACGAGGTTCTGTTGTATAGCAACTCCCTTTTGTATTAATCTGTATTTAGATGTATGTTTACTGAGTCGATAGAGCGTTCGGCTAGAAATCACAGACGTGATTGGTACACGCTAAGATGAAATTCAAACGTGATTGGTACCACGCGAAGATGAAATTCAAGACGTGATTGGTACACGCGACGCCGAAAGCCAAGGCGTGATTTTTTTTCTATTTTTTACATATTGTCGGTTTCATTTCCATATTTTACTCATATGGGCCGGGTTAGCTCAGTCGGTAGAGTGTTCGGCTAGAAACCAAAAGGTTCCTAGTTCGATACCGGTCCTCGCCAACAAAGCATATAAGTAACACAGGCATCTGTGCGGTAAAGTAAGGTGCTGATGGTAGGTGTGGCGCTCCACCTCAGACATTAAAATAATCTCCTTGGTCTAGCGCTAGTGAAAAGGGGGTAGACTCCCTCGCTGATTGGCTGGTACTGACTTTAGGCCAACCCGACGACTATTATGGATACGTAGAATAGAGTATCTGTATGTGTGAGTCTATAAATGTTTCTGTTGTATTTGAATGCGATTGTCTGTGTGTCTGAAAGTTCGCTTCAGTATTTGTATGTATGTATCTGTCTGTATGAGTGTGTGTGTGTGTGTGTGTGTGGTGTGTGTGTAATTAGGCAAATTCAATCAACCATTTCCTTACTTTACCATACAGATCCCTGTGTTATTCATACGCTGACTTGGCGAGGGCCGGTATCGAACCAGGAACCTTGTGGTTCCCAGGCGGGTTGCTCCCCCGACTAGTGCGTGCAAAGACGAGTATAGCAAGGTAATTTTGTATTTAGATGTGTGTTTATCGAGTTTTAAGAACGTGTAAGGATACGTAGAATGGAGTATGTGTATGTCTGTGTCTATAAATGTTTCTTTCTGTATTGTTTGTGTCTCAAAGTTCGCTTCAGTGTGTGTTGTGTGTGTGTGTGTGTGTGTGGTTTGTTTGTGTGTATGTGTGTATGTGTGTGTGTTTTTTGTTTTTTTTGTGTGTATATATATGTGTGTGTGTGTGTGTGTGTGTTTGTGAGTCTATAAATATTCATTTCTGTATTTGAGTGCGATTGGCTGGGTGTCTGAAAGTTCGCTTCAGTGTGTGTGTGTGTGTGTGTGTGTTTTGTTTGTGTGTATGTATGTGTGTGTGTGTGTATTGTGTGTGGTTTGTTTCTGTGTATGTGTGTGTGTTTGTTTTGTGTGTATTTGTGTGTGTATGTGTGTGTATGTGTGTGTGTGTTTGCGAGTCTGTAAATATTTATTTCTGTATTTGAGTGCGATTGGCTGGGTGTCTGAAAGTTCGCTTCAGTGTGTGTATGTGTGTGTGTGTGTGTGTGTTTTTGTTTGTGTGTTTTGTTTGTGTGTATGTTATGTGTGTGTTTGTGTGTATTTGTGTGTGTGTGTGTGTTTGTGTGTATGTGTGTGTGTGTGTGTGTGTGTGTGAGTATGTTTTGTGTGTGTTTGTGTGTATTAGTGTGTTGTGTGTTTTGTTTGTGTGTATTTTGTGTGTATGTGTGTGTGTGTTTGCGAGTCTATAAATATCTATTTCTGTATTTAAGTGCGATTGGTTGGGCGTCTGAAAGTTCGCTTAAGTGTGTGTGTGTGTGTGTGTGTGTGTGTTTTGTTTGTGTGTATTTGTGTGCGTATGTATGTGTGTGAGTGTGTGTGTGTGTGTGTGTGTGTGTTTGTTTGTTAGTCTATAGATATTTATTTCTGTATTTGATTGCAATTGTTTGGGTGTCTGAAAGTTCGCTGTGTGTGTTTACCGAGAATTCGGAACATGTATGGATACGCAGAATGGTGTGTGTGTACGTGTGAATCTATGTTTTTTTCTGTATGAGTGTGTATGTGTGTGTGTATGTGTGTGTGTGTGTGTGTATAATTAGGCAAATTCAATCAACCATTTCTTGTTTCATATTCATAATTAGTTCCATCGATTTCTCATGTCAAATCGATTTCTTAATTAATGCAGTGGATTGAACATTCTGACACATTGTTTGCCTCCATTTTGTCTTTCTTTTGATAATTTGAGCAGAATTTTGACAATAAACCTTTTTCCCACCTTCGTAACCCGGGAAAACAACGTCAAACGGTGCCGTAAAGTTTAAAGTGGATGATTTTGGCGGGAAGTGACAAAAATGGCGGGAGAAGTGTGAATGAAAAAGCGGGAAAAAAAGAAATCTTCTTTAGAGAAATCGAATAGACAAGAGTGAAAAGTTAAGAGATGAAAAAAGTGTGAAACAGAGAGAAAGAAGAGAGAGAGAGAGAGAGAGAGAGAGAGAGAGAGAGAGAGAGAGAGAGAGGACAGGGGGAGAGAGAAAGATAGAGAGAGAGGGGGACAGGGGAGAGAGAGGGCAAGAGAGAGGGGCAGGGAGAGAGAGAAAAGAGAGAGAGAGGGGGACAGGAGAGAGAAAGAGAGGGGGCAGGGAGGGAGAAAAGAGAGAGAGAGGGGGGGACAGGGTGAGAGAGAGAGAAAGAGAGAGGGCAGAGGAGAGAAGAGAGAGGGAGAGGGAGAGAGAAGAGAGAAGAGAGAGAGAGAGAGAGAGAGAGGAGAGAGAGAGAGAGAGAGAGAGAGAAATAAACAGTTTATAGACACATTTTTTTTTTGTTGATGAATTACTTGCAGAGCTATTTATTGTAGTTTTACACTTTATAATTTTTTAAGGCGGGAATTCTCAGCTCGAATACAAAGAAAAAAACAAAAATTGATATGAAGTTTGGTTGCAGTAGGTGCAACGAGGGATTTGCAAAATTGCATAAACACTAAAATTGACGTCAGTATTAAAAAATTACTACCACAATTTCCGTCCAATGAGAGAGGAAAAGATTTGTCAGCTGCAAGGTCACATGACTGTTACTTCCGGTAAGATGAAATTGACATTCTCATAGTTTAGTATGTCATAGGATTTGTTTTGGCTTCTTTGTTTAATGGCATATCAACTTTTAAGGGTTATTTAATGGTTTGGTTATTTAATTATTATTATAAAGGTTTGGTTGGTTTTGGGTTCTTTGTTTAATGGAATATCAACCTTAAAGGGTTATTTCATGGTTTGGTTATTTAATGGCTATTATAAAGGTTTGGTTTGTTTTGGGTATTTTGTTTAATGGCATATCAACCTTTAAGGGTTATTTGATGGTTTGGTTATTTAATAGTTATTATAAAGGTTTGGTTTGTTTTGGGTATTTTGTTTAATGGCATATCAACCTTTAAGGGTTATTTGATGGTTTGGTTATTTTATAGTTATTATAAAGGTTTGGTTTGTTTTGGGTATTTTGTTTAATGGCATATCAACCTTTAAGGGTTATTTGATGGTTTGGTTATTTATAGTTATTATAAAGTTTGTTTTGTTTTGGGTATTTTGTTTAATGGCATATCAACCTTTAAGGGTTATTTGATGGTTTTGTTATTTAATAGTTATTATAAAGGTTTGGTTTGTTTTGGGTATTTTGTTTAATGGCATATCAACCTTTAAGGGTTATTTGATGGTTTGGTTATTTAATAGTTATTATAAAGGTTTGGTTTGTTTTGGGTATTTTGTTTAATGGCATATCAACCTTTAAGGGTTATTTAATGGTTTGGCTATTTAATGGTTATTATTAATGGAAATTGTTCAAGATTTAATGCAAGATGTAAATCCAAATTATCTCTAGTTTTTACTTAATTGCAGATTTCTTATTTGTCTCATTTTATTTTCCACCCACTTTTTGAAAATGGAAGCATTCC
>CM042170.1:47823942-47841442 GCA_023376005.1 Doryteuthis pealeii
CGCGAGGATTTTGTAGTAGGAGGTTGTAGGAATGGTAGTGGTTCAAGCGAGCGTTGCATAGTGATTTTTTGTGGGAGGGGGGCACAATTGTAAGGAGGGGAGGAGTATAATGGAAAATAAAATAAAACATTTGAGAATATGTTGACTTATTTCAAAGTTTATTTTGTTTAAGGTAGGTTTTTTTTGTTTGATAAATAAAAGCTTCAATTATTTGAAGTTTTTGTTTGTTTTTTTCTTTATGTAGTGTGCGTGTATTTTCGTAAGAATTTTGCGGTATGAATGTGTTTTAAAGGTGTTGATTAATGGATATATATATATAATATATATATATATATATATATATATATATATATATATATATTATTATAATGGAGATTGTGTGTTTTTCTGTCTGTAACCTAAACTATATTACTATACAAGACACAATTCTCTTTGTTGTTTACATAACATTCTCTATGATTTTATTTTTATTTAAACCTCAATTATTAATAAAATTGTTTTACATCATTAAGACTGTTGATCATATCATATCTACATACTAAAAACATGCAATTACATTCATATATACAACAAAATAGTGGATTACAGTGTGAAAGGGAAGGCTAATTTGCATATTCATCTTAAAAATTTGATTTTAATAAATATATGCTTAGTATTATTGATTTCTAATTGTTTGGTTTTACCTTATTGAATATGAGCAAACATCTCGGGGATAAATCTTAAAAGAAATCCATTAACAAGAAGAAATAACTGTAATTTTATCCTTTACTTCATATTTTAACTAAATATTTAAATTAGGAAAATTTACCAATGAAAGAGGGGAGTAATGGAAAATGATGGAAGAGTTAATTTCAAAGTTGTTCTATTTTTCAATCATACCCCCTCTGTTCCAAATCTTTTTATCTACATTCTTATTCAGTTTCATTAGCCTTTCTAATTTAATATGATATTTCATTATCTCAAAACTTAAATACTTGCACCCGGAGGGTTCATATATTTGCTAGTATATATATATATATATATATATATATATATATATATATATATATATAATAGTGACGTTCCAGTTCTGGATCTCTAGGGAGTGTGAAATAGCCCTTATTGCCATTACTCCCAAATCCATCATGACAGGGAGTGGCAGTACCTGTTAGGGTCCCATATATGTGTTGAATAGAAAAAATGAATTAAAAAAGTGTTTAAAAATCGAATTTAAAAAAGAACCCTCAATAACCATCATGAATGAATAAAACAAAATGTATATATTATTGGGTTATGTAAGGCCCGGTTTAGCTCAGTCGGTAGAACGTTCGGCTAGAAACGACAAGGTTCCTAGTTCGTTACCGGTCCTCGCCAACTCAGCGTACGAGTAGCACAGGGATCTGTGTAGTAAAGTAAGGAGCTGATGGTAGGTATGGCAATCCACCGCAGACGCCAAAACAATTTCGTTGGTCTAGCGCTATTGAAAAGAGGATAGACTCCCTTGCTGACTGACTGATATCGTCTTTAAGGCCGCCCCGACGACTTTACTTACTTATATATATGTATATATTATTGGGTTATATATATATATATATATATATATATATATTATATATATATGAAAAGGTAAAATGGATATTAATCCGACAATATGTGAAGAAAAGTTTATAGAAAAGAAACAACAAAATGTTATATGTTTTGCTGACAAACGTTTGTTTCGACCCTATGAAGAGGTCTTTTTCAAAGCAAATGGAAAAACGAAATAAAAATATCATAGATCCCGAGGCACAGAACGCTCTCGCTCATCATTTTATTTCGTTTTTTCCATTTGCTTTGAAAAAGACCTCTTTCATTTTCTTGTTTCTTTTCTATATATATATATATATATATATATATATATATATATATATATATATATATATATATATGTGTGTGTGTGTGTGTGTTGTGTGTGTGTGTGTACATACATATATATATACAAATATATATGTATATATATATGTATGTATATATATAACACAACTTGGGTTGAAATACCGCAAAATACAACCAAACAACCAATATATGCAAGATCTGTGAAAAAGTGTTGAGATTTTCGGTACTTTTTAACACACCTTGTATTCTGAAAAGTCAACGTTCCATTCATTCTTCATTTCTATTTTCGTAAATACAGTTTTAAAATCTGTACTTTTTGACACACCTTGTATTATGAAAAAATCAACGTTATATTTATTGTTCATTCCTGTCTTGGTAAATAAAGCTTCAATTTCATACTTTTCTGACACACGCACGCACACACACACACACACACACACACACACACATATATATATATATATATATATATATATATATATATATATTATATATATAATATATAAATGTAGTTCTGGTTCCAAACGGGAGAAAATTCAATATTTTATAAAAAAAAAGGAAGGTCCGCAAAATGTATTTTGTTCTCAGAAAAAATTTTAAAAAGAATTAAACATTTTTTTCTGAGAACAAAATACATTTTGCGGACCTTCCTTTTTTTATATATATATATATATATATATATATATATATATATATATATATATATATATATAGTATATATTTGTAGGTGGGTAACCAGGTAATTTGATATTAGGATGATTCCAAGCTGCTCCTTTCTTCCAATGGTAAAAATGTGAGAGAGTTCAAGTCAGTTTTTGAGAGCTCGATGTTTATATTTTCATAAACAGAGCAATATAATTAGTAAAGAAAAAAACTTAAAAAATCGGCTATTATGCGGTTGTGGTACCATTTCCACTCACTATCTGAATATACCGTTGAGCTTCATCAGACAGCTACCTTTATTGAGAATGGTATACAGATAAATTCAGAGGTTTCTTTTATATATTTTCTCTTGATCCCAGTGACGGTAACGAGTTTCAATTCCTCTTTTTTTTAGGAGGTGGTGATGTTTCTGACCTGGTGTAAGATATTTATTTGGGCAGCTTAAAGCCATCAGCATAGGGGTAATATATATATATATTATATATATATATATAACTTGAACTTGGATAACTGGATGACTGTATGCATAAGCAGCTTGAATATATATATATATATATATATATATATATATATTAGAGAGAGAGAGAGAGAGAGAGAATAGCTACGAATCGTGCAGTATGGAGAAAACTTGTCTATGATAGCTGCAAGGGGTTTGAGGTAAAACGGCTCGAACACTCTATCCTAAAGCGGTCTCTACGCAAATAGCACATGACGAACGTCATGGACACATTTCTTACTCTATATATGTGACGCGTGTGGCAGGGCCTGCCTGTCAAAGTATGGGTTTCGCAGTCACGTACAGTCGCATACGAGAGAAAACTGGGGAAGAGGTTCATATGTATGACAGTGAATAAAAACAAAGCCGAACTTGCAGAAATGGCCTTTTTCTGTGAAGAAGTGGCAATCACCATATATATATATATATATATGAGAAGTAAATACACAAGCGATGTGTTTTGATATGGCTTTTTTAGCCGACAATTTTTGGGAGAATATGTGCTTAATTGAAGTCGTACCTAATTTTGAAAGTTAATTAATAAATGATTAATTAATTAGGCCGTCACACCTATTCAAAAAGGTAAGGCTAAACAAATCGAGAAAAATCAATCTCTGTATGTACATTTCGGCCTATTAGGCCTCATCTGCAGAGCTATAGATAGGAAGACCACCTTGTGCGTGATTCGAACCCTGACTGTCAAGCTGACAGGCGAGGACCACAACCCCTACACCAACCGGACTCTCCTAGATTTTTCGTTTTTGTTTAGAAGTAGGTTATATCCTCTTATAGTGACTTTTTCTACACGACAGTTTTTGAATAGGTATGGGCCCGCCTAATTAATTAATATTAATTAATTAACTTTCAAAATTAGGTACGGCTTCAATTAAGCACATATTCTCCATATATATATATATATATATATATATATATATATATATATATATATATGCAAGCTGACTTATGCATCCAGTCAACCAGTTACCCAAAGACCCGCATCGGCTGGTGTATAAATTCAACAACACGACACAGCCGGTCGCCATTTGTAATCACCCCCCCAAAAAAAAGTCATCCATCATGAGATAACAAAATGTCATTTGCACTCAGCTTCTCTTGTTAATTGGAAGCTGTCATTCGACATGCAAATAAAACGAACCAACTCCTTTACACCAGACGACATCTTCATTACCTTTTACATTCTTTTCATTCTTCTTTCTTTTTTTTTCTCTTCTTTTTGTCGTAGTTCATTCCCCCCCCCCCCTGTCGTCTTGCACTCTCTCATCACGCTTATGTTTTGGTCGTTCTCTTTAAGACAATAATTATCCTTCCTCCTTACTTTTCTGTTTTTGTTTCAGCCTGTTACGATTTTTGTGGCCATCCTCTTAGGCTTCAAGCAAGAGCACTGTCCAGCAGAGATCCTTTGTGTTAAGTAGAGCGCGATCCTTAGTTAAGAATCCTTGCGTTCCACCTTAGTGTCTCTTAATATTGGGTATGTTCCTTCGCTTCTCTTTGGTATAGTTCATTTCTCCCCTGCCGTCTTGCACTCTCTCATCACGCTTATGTTTTGATGTAAGACAATAATTATCCTTCCTCCTTTTTTTGTTTGTTTTGTTTCAGCCAACTTAATTTCTTTCTAGAGGCTCCACTTCTGAATATCTGGGGACCGTAAAGCTCCCCTTCATATCTACTTAACCCCTACACATGAGTAGGATGTCACAGAAGGTCAATTTCTTGAGCGGAGTTTAACAGGTTTGAATTCAGCGATTTTTCTTCTAAACCGTTTACCATTCCAAGGTTAAATGAAATGTTAAATAATTCAAATAGATTAATATTCAAGAAATACAGTTGACTTACATATTTCGTTAGGATTAATTGCGTATTCATTTAAGAAGATTCATTCATATAGTAATTAGTCAGTCGCTGGCTTTCGGTTTAGAAAGTATGGTAGCTAATATAGAACAAACTTTTTTATAACGTTATGGATCTTAATTAGAGCGTTATTTAAAAAGTTATTTACTAGGAAAAACTAATAACTTGTCTTATAATCTATTAATAATGGAGATTTGCTACCGGTTTTGTCTGTAACAAAAATTACGTCACTGCTTACGTCACATTACCCAAAATCGTCATAAATTTGAACGTGCAACATTATATAGTCCTCATTGTTTTTTAAAACAAGTTTTAATAAATACATGACTGGTATTATACATCTATATATAGTTTGTTTTATTTTAATACATATTTAAAGTTTACATTTCAAATTGTTTTATTTTTTAGTCCTTTAATGAATTTGATGATTTTACTTACTTAAGGTACAAACTCGCTGACATTGAATATTTTACTCCCACCCCTCAGGCAATATGTTTCAAAAATCTATTTTTACATCGCCTGGAGGGCGTGTTTTTAATTTTTCTAGTCTAACTAAATGAGGTTTAGGAGTAATTGTTATAACGGATTGGATAATTCTTACTTGGAAATGAGTCGTCGGTAATCAAACAGATAAAAATACACTATAGTTTATAAAAAGTTTGATGAATCAAAAAGTACTGGCCAGCATAGGAGTATATAAATGAAAAGTAATTAAAATCTTGTTACATAATTGTGTGGTGGCGTGAGTTGTTGACCGACCCTGTTGCGAAAATTCAAAGGGGCTAAGTAGAAAAATACCAACTCCTTTACACCAGAAGACATCTTCCTCTTACATTCCTTTCATTCTTCTTCTTCTTTTTTTTCTCTTCTTTTTGTCGTAGTTCATTTCCCCTGTCGTCTTGCACTCTCTCATCACGTTTATGTTTTGGTCGTTCTCTTTAAGACAATAATTATCCTTCCTTCCTCCTTACTTTTTTCATTTTTTTTTGTTTCAGCCTGTTACGATTTTTGTGGCCATCCTTTAGGCTTCAAGCAAGAGCGCCGTCTAGCAGAGATCCTTTGTGTTAAGTAGAGCGCGATCCTTAGTGAAGAATCCTTGCATTCCACCTTAGTGCTCCTTAATATTCGGTACGATCCTTTGGTTGTTCCTTGGTGCTCCTCAGTCTTTCAGGTCGTTCGGCAATTAGTGCAAATGGACAACTGTCAATACCAGTCGATTAAAATAACCCACCACGTATTCGGACTGGAGATTGGCTGGGGTTTAAACGCTTAGTCTATAAATTTAAGTAGTGGATTCCAGCATGGCTTATATACCCAAAATATTCCAACACAGCCAACTCCGGGTTAGAGTGAACCTGGGAGTAATAATGATAAAGGGGTGCTCCACATTCCTCAAACCTCCATAACTGGAACCTCACCATCAGAGTTTAACGTCATTCCAAGGACATGAAGACCCTCAGCCACCACCTTCTAGCACATATATGATAAAGGGTTTGGAGCTTGCCATAGGGCAATAGGGTTTGTCAATCATATAAGAGCTAGGGATTAACATGACCAGCCGATTGATCGAGGGTGCCTCTCGGTCGTCCGTTTAGCCTAAGTAAGGATCTAAGTGGAGTGTTACATGTCATAGACTGTTCATCCTTCAGGATTCCCTCCTTAAGCATTCTGGGAATCGTAAAGCTCCTCTTCATATGTATTTACCTAACCCCTCCACATGAGTAGGGTGTCACAGAAGGTCAATTTCTTCTTCCAGACTGGTTACTTAGCCAAGATTAAAGAGCCCAGTCTGCACTATTTACCCATAGCTGGAGGGAGAGTAGTATGATGCATACCTTTCCCAAGGGTATTAACGCAATATGAAATGCAAACAACCTCAAATTTGAATTCAGATATTTTCCCTCTTCAAGATTAAAGAGCCTAGTTTCTCGAAGTATTTACCCATAGCTGGAGGGAGAACTGTGGGAATCATAGCATTTTCAAGGGTATTAGGGCTATGTGAAATGTAAACAGCTTTGTCGGACACACACACACACACATACACATACATATATATACATATGTCTGTGTGTGTGTGTGTGTGTCCGCGTATGTGTATGGAGGCGCGTGTAATGGTTACATTCGTAGGAAATGGACTCGTCGACCCGAATTCAAATCCTCAACAAGGCTGTTTGAATTTCACATAGCGCTAATATCCTTGGGAAAGGTATGAATCCAATTATACTCCCTCCAGCTATGGGTAAATAATAGGGTAGACAGGGCTCTTCAGGCTTGGTTAGGCAATCTGTCTAGATGAAGGAAAACTGAATTAAAACCTATTAAACTCCGCTTAAGAAATTGACCTCGTGTCGCATCCTGCTCGTGCGGAGGGGTTGGTATATATATATATATATATGTGTGTGTGTGTGTGTGTGTGTACGTAGATGGGTGACCAAGTAATTTTGTATTAGGATGATTATAAGTTGGACCTTTCTTCTATCAGCGGAATGTTAGAGTTGTTCAGATCCAAGTTGAGTGCTCGATGTTTAATATTATTGAACAGAACAATATAATTGCTAAAGAAATATATATATATAATTGGTCATTTTGCAGTTATATATCTATTTAATGTGGGTAGAGATAGATTTATAACCGCAAAATGATCAACTTTACCAATATATATATATATATATATATATATATATATATATATATATATATATATATATATATATAAGAGAGTTTATAATTTGCTTGAAGCATTGTGTATATATTGGTTAGGAGATTGATTTAGAAGGCTATCCCAATGCAGCTGTAAAGAAATAATAATAATACGGTAACAATGATGTTGTGTGTTAACCTGTATTTAATTCTTGAATTTTTGAGATAATATCTCTTTTTCAACAGATCACTGGAACTGAAGCAGTCTAGTTATGACATTTCTTTTTAAATGATTTTTTTTTTGAAAATGATGGTATTTTTATATAACTGTATTCTCGTGTTGTATGTTTACGTGAATGCGTTTTTTTTGTACTTGCGCGTATGTTGTCATGCGCGTGTCCATGAAAATGCGTGTTGGTTGTGACGTTATGACTGTATTCTAGCGCGGAATTGCACGTGCATATGTATGTGCGTATTAAAAAGCGTATTTGTGTTTGGTGGTCATAGTGATGTATAATATTTCGTGTTGGATGAAATATAAATCAATTTAATCATTTATTATTATTATTATTATTATTATCATTATTATTATTATTAATATATAATCAATATTATTATCATATTTATTTGTTTATTTACTTATTTATATCTAATTCAATTTATCTTTTTTATATTTTATAATATTTTTTAATATCTATATATATATATATATATATATATATATATATATATATATGAGAAGTAAACAAATGGACGATATTTGTGATATGGCTATTTTCAGCCGACAATATTTGGGAGAATATGTGCTTAATTGAAGTCGAACCTAATTTTTGAAAGTTAATTCATTAATAATTAATTAGGCGGGATTTACCTATTTAAATGTAAGGGATTTGTTTAGCCTTAAATTTAAAATAGGTAAATCCGCCTAATTACTTATTAATGAATTAACTTTCAAAAATTAGGTTCGACTTCAATTAAGCACATATTCTACCAAATATATATATATATATATATATATATATATATATATATATATAAATCAGAAGCATTATAATCCATGAGAAAAACTCAAAAGAGTTTAAAGTAAAAATATATATAAAAAAAAGTATCAAAAATGTTCATGATGTATTCCAGCTACAAAAAGTAAGTTTAAAAAAGTCCACAGCACAATTGAGGAAGGATGGAAAGTTTCGGGAATTTGTAATGTTGACAAATCCGTCGTGTTGTAGATCATATTAGCCTCCGGAGATGTAAAAATCCAGATATTTTGTTTTTTAATAGACAATATTTTTTAACACACACACACACACACACACACACACACACACACACACACATATATATATATATATAATAAAGATAATCTAATGAGTCAGACGAACCTACTATTAGTTTCGCATAAAGCTCTTCAGGGCTAAAATCTGAGTCAGATTTTGCCCTGAAGAGCTTTATGCGAAACTAATAGTAGGATCGTCTGACTCATTAGATTCATTTTATTTATTGGCTCTACTTAGGTATCGAGCACTTTTTTACTTATTAGCTATTCTCCTAGCGGTTATATGAATATATATATATATTATATACATATATATACAACATATAAATTGTTTTTTCTTTTGGACAAATACTGTACCAATAGATTATTTTTTGTTGGTACGAATATCTTGGTCCTTTCTTTTTTTCAACATTTTTTCTTCTTCCTGGTTGATGTTTGGTAGTATATTTTTACAATCAAACTTTCTGCTGGTTTTTTTCTCTCCGCAAGGATCTCCAACACGCTTGGTATATTAAATTATATATATATATATATATATTATATATATATATATATATGTGTGTGTGTGTGTCATAAAAAGTGCCGAGTTTGAAACTGTATTTACCAAAATAGAAATGAACAATGAATGAACGTTGATTTTTTTTTCTGAATACAAGGTGTGTCAAAAAGTGCCGAGTTTGAAGGTGTATTTACCAAGATAGAAATGGGGAATGAATGGAACGTTATTTTTTTTTCAGAATACAAGATGTGTCAAAAAGTACCTTGAATCTCGATACTTTTTTGACACGCCTTGTACACACACACACACACACACACACACACACCACACATATATTATATTATATATATATATATATATATTATTTAGCGTAAAAGTCAGTATGCATTAGTGTAAATATGTGGGGGGTCATGATTTGATTCATCTTCCGATTCCGGCTTTTCAACCGCACGAATAAATACAAGGTTACGTGAAGATATTCAAAAAGTGACAGTTTTACGATGGTCATATGAAATGTCTAAATTATCCTGGAATGGCTTGCTTACACGGCCACTAGTCTTCATGCTTGACCGTTCTGTCTAAGCGGTCCGGCTAAACTGCCATTTTTATGACAGCACGAAAGGCGTCAAATCTACGACCGAGGCCGGCGTAGCTACCTGGCGTAACATTCACTTGAACTTTATAAAAGCTAATAATTTTCTGGCTCGCCTCATGCCGTTCTCAACAACACGAAACAGACTTAACACATAAAATGTGGAAAATTGAAAGGACTTAACTAAAAGGCTTGGAATAAAATTAGCGTGAATAATTCATCGGGCTTTGTAGATCAAATGTATGGAAACGATGTCTTAGTTGAATATTTGAAGAGGAGATGATAATAATAATAATAATAATAATAATAATAATAATAATAATAATAATAATAATTCATGAAATAATAATAATAATAATAATTCATGAAAGTGATACCAATAATGATAATAATGATAATAATAATAATAATGATTTATGAAATCTTATTATAATGGAGATTGTGGGTTTGTCTGTCTGTAACCGAAACTATATTACTATACAAGTCACAATTCCCTTTGTTATTTACATCACATTCACTCTGATTTTATTTTTTATTTAAACCTCAATTATTTGTAAAATTGTTTTCCATCATTAAGACTGTTAACAATATCTACATACTAATAACATGCAATTATATTCATATATTCAACGAAATAGCGGTTTACAGTGTGAATGGGAAGGCTAATTTGCATATTGATCTTTAAAAAAATGATTTTAATAAATATATGCTTAGTATTATTGATTTCTAATTGTTTGGTTTTATCTTAATAAATATGAGCAAAAATCTCGGGGATAAATCTTAACAGAAATCTATTAACAATAAGAAATAACTGTAATTTTATTATTTTCTTCCTATTTTAACTAAATAGTTAAATTAGGCGAAATTTACCACTGAAAGACGGGAGTAAGGGAAAATGGTGGAACAGTTAGTTTCAAAGTTGTTCTATTTTCCGATTATACCCCTCTGTTCCAAATATTTTTATCTGAATTCTTATTCAGTTTCATTAGCCTTTCTAATTTAACATGATATTTTATTATATTAAAACTTAAATACTTGCACCCGGAGGGTGCATATATTTGCTAGTAATAATAATAATTCATGAAAGTGATACCAATAATAATAATAATAATAATAATAATAATAATAATAATAATAATTCATGAAATAATAATAATAATAATAATAATAATAATATAATAATTCATGAAAGTGATACCAATAATAATAATAATAATAATAATAATAATAATAATAATAATAATTCATGAAATAATAATAATAATAATAATAATAATAATAATAATAATTCATGAAAGTGATACCAATAATAATAATAATAATAATAATAATAATAATAATAATTATAATTCATGAAAGTGATACCAATTGTAATTGGTGCACTTGGAACAGTCCCAAAAGGATTGGAAAAAGGTCTGGAATGTTTGGAAATCAGAGGAAGGGTTGAAACCATTCAGAACACTGCACTGCTGCAATCTGCCAGAATACTCAGAAAAGTCCTGGAAACCTGAGGAGACTTGCTGTCACTCAGACTCCAGTGAAAGACCATCAGCTAATGCTGATGTGAAAACTCAAAAGGAGCAAATAATAATAATAATAATAATAATAATAATAATAATAATAATAATAACTGTGGAGCATAGAGGTGATGGTGGTGCCAATTGTAACTGCTACCCTTGGAATAGTCCCCAAAGGTCTGAAAAAGAATTTGGGTGAATTTGAAATCGGAGGAAGAATCGAGATCACCCAAACTACAGCATTAAGATCGTCTAGAATACTCAGAAGAATTCTGGAGATCTGAGGAGACTTGCTGCCACTCAGCCTCCTTTGACAAATAACCAAGTAACGTTGGTATGAAAAACTCGCAAGGTAATAAATAATAATAATAATAATAATAATAATAATAATAATAATAAGAAGAAGAAGAAGAAGAAGAAGAAGAGAACGTGCCAACTGGTTGACTTTACGGTTCCAACAGATCACAGAGTGAAGATGATGGAAAACGAAAAGATGGACAAATACATGGAATTTGCCAGCGAATTGAAAAAGCTATGGAATGTGAAGGTCAAATTGATACCAATTGTAGTTGGTGCACTTGGAACGGTCCCAAAAAAGCTTGGAAAAAAAGACTGGAGAATCTGGAAATCAGAGGAAGAATTGAGACCATCCAGACCACTGCATTGTTACAATCGGCTAGAATACTCAGAAGAGTCCTGGAGACCCGAGGAGACTTGTCATTCCGATTCCAGGGAAAGACCATCAGCTAATGCTGGTGTGGAAAACTATAATAATAATAATATAATAATAATAATAATAATAATAATAATATAATGAGAAGAAGAAAGAAGAAGAAGAAGAAGAGAAGAAGAAGAAGAAGAAGAAGAAGAAGAAGACGACGCATAATGTTATTTGGGACTTTAGATACAAAACTGTCAGCACACACACACACACACACATACATACACACACATACATACACATATATATTATATATTGTGTTATCCATACATACTGTGTTTCGACGTATCACGACTCCACAGTGTGGCTAGAGAGAGAGAGAGAGAGAGAGAGAGAGAGAGAGAGAGAGAGAGAGAGAGAGAGAGAGGTTGAAGAGATAGCAATATAGATGACAAACTAACAAAATAAGAAAACGCATAATTTTATTAGGGACTTTAACTAAAAAAAACTCTCAACAAAATACTGATAAGAAGACCAGATAATTAACGAGAAAAAAATAACTTATTATTCAGAAGATTCTGGCGTTCTAACGAACCGCTAAGTGAAAATAAAAAGAAAAGGAAAAGATTGAAAAATACCAGGACTTTGCCCGAGATCAGGAAAAGCTGTGTAATTCAAAAGCAACGGTCATGCCAATTGCAGTTGGGGGTCTTTGATCGTTCTCTAAAGGCCTGGAAAATAGATTAGGAAAATTCCAACAAACTTCCATCTGAGGATTGTGTGTTTTCTTTTTACGCTTTGGAAAACACGTGGAACTTATAGTAACAGGGCGGAACATTGAGATGAAAGGGGAAGCGAAAATACCTGCAATAGCATCTGTCCACACAGAGACACACACACACATACACACAGAGACACACACACACATACACACAGAGACACACACACACAGTCGAATTTGTTTCACTAACTTCACATACATACTTTCTCTCCCTCTCTCTCTCATTTACACTCCATGTCTCTCATACTCTCACCTACACACACATACATACACACATACACACTTTGTCATTCACACTCTCACCTACACACACACAAACACACACACCTACACACACTCTCTCTCTCTCTCTCTCTCTCTCTCTTAAACTCTATGTCTCTCACATTTTTGGGTTACACACACACACATACATACTTTCTCTCTCTCTCTCACTTACCTCTGTGTGACACACACATTCACTTACACATACACATACACAAACACACACACACCCACACACATTCTCTCTCTCTCTCTCTCTCTCTCTCTCTCTCTCTCTCTCTCTCTCTCTCTCTCTTGTAATTTAGCATCATCTTCATCTCCATCTTTCTGCTGTTACTTTCGTGATGAATTTAACTCTCTCTCTCACTCCCCCCCCCCTCTCTCTCTCTCACACACACACACACACTTACTCTCTGTGTCACTCACACATTTACTTATACACACACACACACACACACTCTCTCTCCTCTCTTCTCTTCTCTCTCTGTCTTACACTGTTTCTTACACTTTCAATTACACACACACACACACTCTCTCTCTCTCTCTCTCTCTCTCTCTGTCTTACACTGTTTCTTACACTTTCAATTACACACACACACACACTCTCTCTCTCTCTCTCTCTCTCTCTCTGTCTTACACTGTTTCTTACACTTTCAATTACACACACACACACACACACTCTCTCTCTCTCTCTCTCTCTCTCTCTCTCTCTCTCTCTCTCTCTCTCTCTGTCTTATACTGTTTCTTACACTTTCAATTACACACACACACACTCTCTCTCTCTCTCTCTCTCTCTCTCTCTCTGTCTTATACTGTTTCTTACACTTTCAATTACACACACACACACTCTCTCTCTCTCTCTCTTCTCTCTCTCTCTGTCTTACACTGTTTCTTACACTTTCAATTACACACACACACACACACACTCTCTCTCTCTCTCTCTTTCTCTCTCTGTCTTACACTGTTTCTTACACTTTCAATTACACACACACACACACTCTCTCTCTCTCTCTCTCTCTCTCTCTGTCTTACACTGTTTCTTACACTTTTCAATTACACCACACACACACACACTCTCTCTCTCTCTCTCTCTCTCTCTCTCTCTCTCTCTCTCTGTCTTATACTGTTTCTTACACTTTCAATTACACACACACACACTCTCTCTCTCTCTCTCTCTCTCTCTCTCTCTCTCTCTTCTTCTTAACTGTTTCTTACACTTTCAATTACACACACACACACTCTCTCTCTCTCTCTTCTCTCTCTCTTACACTCTTACTCTCTCTCTCTCTTCTCTCTTTCTCTCTCTCTCTCTCTCTCTCTAAATTAGCATAATCTTCATCTGTATCTTTCCGCCGTTACTTTCGTGATGAATTTAACAGTACCGATTAAATACGCTTATGTTTTTACATACAAATTAATGGCTCTGTGGGTTAGTAGTGGACTGCTCTTTGTGTGGTAGAGATATGTCGAAATATTTGTATGCATTGAAATTACGTAGATCTGAGTTTAAACCATAGGTGTGTGAACTAACGTGTAGTATACATTTTGTTTCTTTTGTTTATTACACACACACATACACACACACACACACACACACACACACATATCAAGCTGAGAAAAGGACAATCCCAGCTGGGTCTCTTGGGAAAAGGGTGTATGATGTTAAAAGACTCAAAGCCCCTAAGCAACCGAGGAACTCGACTTATAGTACTTTCTCTCTCTCTCTCTCTATATATATATATATATATATATATATATAAAAAGTCGTCGCAGCGCTCTAATGTCGGTATCAGCCATACAGCGAGGGACTCTATCCCCTTTTCACTAGCGCTAGAGAAAGGAGATTGTTTTTGCCTCTGAGGAGGAGCGCCACACCTACCATCATCTCCTTACTTTACCGCACATATCCATGTGCTACTCATACGCTGAGTTGGCGATGGCCGGTATCGAACTAGGAGCCGAACGCTCTACCGACTGAGCTAACCCGCCCCCCCATCTCTTCTCTCTCTCTCTCTCTCTCTATATATATATATATATATATATATATGGTATTTGTGGAAAAAAGTGACTTACCGGTGAAAATGGTCACAGTGGTTAGTTGATTCAAGTTTCACAATGATAAGGCAGCAATATAACAAATATAAAGTGCTCAATACGTTAGCAGAGCAAATTTATTAACATAAAGGTACACAGTAATAACCTACTCGAGTTTCACCATAAGGATCTTCAGGGTTAAATCCACTGGATTAATCAAGATATTGATTAATGGCAGTGGATTTCACGTCGAGTAGGTTATTACCGTGTACCTTTATGCTAATATATATATATACATATATATATTTAGTAAATGAAGAAAAACTCTAAACTTGCTTCATTACAATAATTTATTTCAACCGTATTAATACGGCATCTTCAGGTAATCACAAGAACATGACTCTTACTAAATTTCTTGCTCTGTCCTTTTACTCACTGGTATTAGGCACATTGAGCTCTCCTTATGGTCTACCTGCATCAGCTTGGTTAAACCACACATGGAAAGATCCTAACTACGGAAAAAACTATATATATATATATATATATATTTATATATATATATATATATATATATATTAACATAAAGGTACACGGTAATAACCTACTCGACGTGTAATCCACTGCCATTAATCAATATCTTGATTAATCAGTTAATAAGTTAAGAGAAAGGAAATGAATCCGATGGTATGAGTATAGATAAAAGGATATGAAATCAACAACACAATATGCTGTTAAAGTGAAAAGATTTTATATCATATTCGTAGCTAATATTGAACAATATTTCGATTTATAAAAATCATCTTCAGAGCTTGTTTATACTCCGGACTTATCAATAGCGGAGACGAAAATTGAATTCATATTATTTTCGTCTCTGCTATCGATAAGTCCGGAGTATAAACAAGCTCTGAAGATGAATTTTATAAATCGAAATATTGTTCAATATTAGCTATGGATATTATATAAAATCTTTTCACTTTAACAGCATATTGTGTTGTTTTCATATCATTTTTATCTATACTCATATATATATATTATATATTATATATATATATATTATATATATATTAAGAATGGAAAGGAGTAACCTACTCAAGTTTCATCGATTGATTCTTCTGGGTTACTTTAAATTAATCGAGTTTACGATTTACACCTAAGATTAATCGTAAAATCGATTAATTTAAAGTAACCCTGAAGAATCAATCGATGAAACTCGAGTAGGTTACTCCTTTCCATTCTTAAAATAAATTTATGCTCTACATTGTATTGAGCACTTTGTATTTGTTTTTTCTCAACCTTAACCTCTGGATATTGTGCGCTTCCAACGATCGTTCTTATACCCACCGGTAAGTTAATACTTATACATATACAAATATATATATATATATATATATATATATATATATAATTTTTTGACAGGCCGTAAGAGACAGACACACGGACATACACAAAAGCAGAAAATACCATTTATTGCAAGGAAATATCAATAAATGTCACCGTCCATTTTGACACTGGAGATCCCCGAACGGTTACGACAAACGATGACAGCCAGTTGGCACATGATTGTCAATAGCACCATCAAAGCCATTCGTTACCAGTGACTTGATGGGCTCGTTATTGTATCATCTTTTTACAAGTGATTGACTACAAATGGGCTTCTTGCACGGCATATGTTGTTTAAGATGTCCAATGGGTTAGATTATCCGACTGGCGACCGAGAGGTTTTAACCCGAATTTCTGTTGCTGATGTTAGAGATGCGAGTCAGGATTTAATCATTATAAGTGGAGAAAGGGGAATCAGTGAAACGAGTTCAAACCCCAGCTGAGACTTTTTCCGTTCACTTTTCATGATATATATATATATATATATATATATATATATATATATATTATAATTTGCTTGAAGCATTGTGTATATATTGGCTATGAGGTTGATTTAGAAGGCTATCCCAATGTAGGTGTAAAGAAAAAAATAATAATACGGTAACAATGGTGTTGTGTGTTAACCTGTATTTAATTCTTGAATTTTCTTCGAGATAATCTCTCTTTTTCAAAAGATCACTGGAACAGAGAGATATTATCTCGAAAATTCAAGAATTAAATACATGTTAACACACAACACCATTGTTACCGTATTATTATTTTTTTCTTTACACCTGCATTGTGATAGCCTTCTAAATCAACCTCCTAAACACACCACACACACACACACACACACACACACACAACATAATATATATATATATATATATATATATATGAATATGTTATTTTTTCATATTATATGTATATGTTATTTTTTAAGCTTAGTTTAGATGTGACACAAAGCCAGAATATGGGGTGGGTGCCCCAGTGATAAT
>CM042170.1:47846442-47853942 GCA_023376005.1 Doryteuthis pealeii
GAGTTTAACGTCATACTCAGGGCACTAAACCCCTCGGCCACCGCCTTCTAGTGCATAAAAATGGTTGGGGCTTGCCATAAAGGCAATAGGATTGTGACAATCATAGAGGTGCTAGGACATAGATTGACTAGTCGATTAATCGGGAGGGGACCTCTACCACGATCCGTCTGGCCTCAGTAAGGGCCAAAGTGGAGTGTTGCATGTCATGGACTGCTCAGCCACTAGGGTTCCTTAAGCATCGTGGGTCGACACTCACTATCAATTTTATTTTATTTTATATATTTATATATAGTTTTTTAAGATTGAGGAAAGAATGTTGTAAGAGCTATATTTATTAGTATTACTAGCAACAGAAAACACCCTCCGGGCGATGTAAAAATGAATTTTTGAAAGACATTGCCTGAGAGGGTGGGAGTTAAACATTCAATGTCAGGGGGTTTGTATCATAAATAAGCAAAATCCTCATATTTATTAAAGTAGTAAAAAATAAATAAATAAATAAAAAAATTTGACATAAAAAATTAACCCAGTTTCTCTCAAATAAAATGTTGCGTGCATGTAATAATCAAACAATTATTTTGAATATTTTCCACAAAATCCTAGGTATCTATTTATTTATAAACTTTTTAGTTAACTTCTTGATACTGTAAAAAAAGAACGAGAGTAAAAAACAATTTTTGAAATTGCTTTCTCAAATTTTGGGTGTATATAGCACGAGAATATTGTGACGTAAGCTGTGACGTAGAGCTATGACTTCGTTTTTGTTACAGACAGAAATACAGACAATCTCCATTAGTAATTGATAATATACACATTTAATGGCTTTTTGTTACCATTGGTTTCAAAGCATTATATGCTTATCTTCAGACAAACCGCCTTGTAAATGACATCCAAATGAATATATGTCACGAATAGCGTTCTTGCTTTATTTGATGGCGTTTGTTTGTTTGTTTTGTTTTGTTTTACGGCATATCAACCTCAGTGGGTCATTTAATGCCGATAAAGTTATGAAATAAATCAATTCTTAATTGATAATACAATCTTTTTATAAGTACATTTTTCTATTTAACCCATAGATGGGACCCTAACAGGTACTACCACTCCGGGTCAGAGTGGACCAGGAAGCAATGGTGATGAAGGGATGCTCCACATTCCCCAAACCTCCAGAACTGGAACCTCACAATCAGATAGAGTTTAACGTCATTCCCAGGACATGTAGACCCACAGCCACTGCCTTCTAGCACCCATATGATAAAAAGGGGTTGGGGCTTGCCATAAGGGCAATAGGGTTGGGAAAATCATATAGGTGCTAGGGCTTGACGTGACCAGCCGATTGATCGGAGGGGGCCTCTCCGACCGCCCGTCTAGCCCAAGATAGGGCAAAAGTGGAGTATTGCATGTCATGAACTGCTCATCCACCTGGGCTCTATCCTTAAGCTTCACGGGTCGCCACCCAAGGCCAACAGGTGGCCCCATTGGGGGAGTCTTACCCCTCTGCAGAGGTGCAGTTGATGCATTCTAACGCCCCAGCCGACAGGGCGGATTTGACGGCGTGTCACCCCTCGTGCGTGCATGATTTTAAAATTAACACTTGGAAATATTATTCCTTTTAAGGTGGTTGATTTTGTGTTGTTATTTTTTCAGTCCAAGAATTCAATAACAAAAATCTTTCTGTGTGAACTGGACTCCTTTAGACCTTGAAATAAATGAGTAAAAGACAACCCACACAGCTGTGTACACGAATGGTCCATGAAGACATACGCGAAGGCATCATGATTGTTAATTATGGAATTGAAAAACGGGGTGTTAAATTGTAGAGATTGTTAATAATATATATTAATGCCGCGAGGTAGAAGCTAACAGAATCGATATATTTACAAGAGAATGGCGTCGTTGGGATAGAGCTTCATTGGGCCGTAAGGAGATATTATGGCTTGTTGGTCCCTGAAGGATTTCTCAAGTAGACATCATGTTATTTGCTTGAACAAGATTGGGTCATTAAATCCTGACTCGTTCTTATTTGTTGGTTGGTTGGTTGGATTTTATGGCATATCAACCCATTGGGTTATTTTATGCCGAAGAATTTTTTGTTTTATTTCTTCTTTGTCAGATTGGTTGGTTGCTTTGCTGGATTTTACGGCATGTCAATCCATTGGGTTATTTTATGCCGGAGACTTTTTTTTTTTTTGTTTTTTTTCTTTGTCAGGTTGGTTGGTTGGTATGCTGGATTTGGCATGTCAATCCATTGGTTATTTTATGCCGAAGACTTTTTTTGTTTTATTTCTTCTTTGTCAGGTTGACTGGTTGCTTGGTTGGTTGGGTTTTGGGTATGTCAATCTATTGGATTATTTTATGCTGAAGACGTTTTTGATTTATTCATTCTTGATGGGTACTCAACTTTTTTAAACACAATTTTTTTCAAACTTTTTTCTATTTAACCCATAGATGGGAGCCTAACAGGTGCTACCACTCCGGGGCAGAGTGGACCAGGGCGTAATAGTGATGAAGGGGTACTCCACATTCCCCAGAATAAAACCGGATTTAATAAGTAATTACTTGGTGTTATTGATCTTTAATATTATTGTTTTATTCTCAAATGTATAAAAATAAATCCTATGAATGGTTTTATATAGAAACCAATTAAAATATAATAAAAATAAGTGTAATCTTTTTATATAGGTTCTTATTTGATTTCATAAGTCTTTCTGATTTAATATATTTCATTACATTAAAACTTAAATACTTACGCCCGGCGGAGTGTGCACATGCCTGCTAGTATCTATAACTTTAATGGTACATACTAGCAAAATAAAAAAACACCCTGCGGGCGATGTAAAAATAGATTTTTGAAACATATTGTCTAAGGGGTGGGAGTTAAAAATTCAATGTCAGCGAGTTAGTACCCTTAGTAAGTAAAATCATCAAATTCATTAAAGGATTAAAAAAATAAAACAATTTGAAATGTAAACTTTAAATATTTATTAAAATAAAACAAACTATATATAGATATATAATACCAGTCATGTATTTATTAAAACTTGTTTTAAAAAAGAAAATGAGGACTGTCTAATGCTGCATGTTCAAATTTTGAGTTTATTAATTCTATGTTATGACGATTTTGGGTAATGTGATATAAACAGTGACGTAATTTTTGTTACAGACAAAAACCGGAAGCGAATCTCCATTATTAATAGATGTCAGTAAGTTGCTATCGTGTGTCTTGAAATGGTTATTGGCGAAATCTCGTGTGCTATGTTATTTACTGAGTGTTTCCCCCATCTATGGTATGTTTTGAAAGCCGTTCAGCGATTTGTGTAGTCGAAAATAGACTTCCACGAGGTACGAGACGTAATGGTACGAACTTGGTGAGTTTTAATTATAAGTCAGAGAAAATACACGAAACCACATTTGCAGACGGGAGTGGCGGTAAATATTTTCACGATACCCCCCCCCCCAAAAAAAATAAACCAACAAAAAACAAAAAAAAGACAAACGTTTATTTGCCGTTAAACAAATTAACCAAAGCCAACTAAATAAATCGATTTGACCCATAGACGTGATCCTAACAGGTACTACCATTTCGGATCAGAGTGGACCTGGGAATAATTCCAACAGAACAGTGACTCCACAATCCCCATAACTCAAGAACTGAAGCCTCACCATCAGATGCGGTTTATTGTCATACCCAGAGTCGTGACTGACTTAATCAATTAAACAATATTGAAAATCTGGGAAATGTTTTGTTGTATCGTCGAGGTGAAATGATACACAGAAAAACTTGAGCACCAGTATTTTCCCCCGTTTTATGAAACCCTTGAACTTATCTATAACTATTAACTTGTACTGGTCAGGTGTTTTTTTTTTTTCAATGAATGATTAAATGTGACCACCTCTATTATGTATTTCTATATATGGTGATAGGGTATATAATAATAATAATAATAATAATAATAATAATAATAATAATAATAATAATAATAATAATAATAATAGTCAAAGTGATACCAATTGTAGTTGGAAATCAGATGGAGAATCGAAACCATCCGGAATATTGTACTGCTGCAATCTGCCAGAATACTCAGAAGAGTCCTGGAGACCTGAGGAGACTTGTTGCCACTCAAGTGAAAGGCCATCAGCTAACGCTGATGTGAAAAACTCAAAAGGAGGGAATAATAATAATAATAATAATAATAATAATAATAATAATAATAATGGACAAATATCTGGACCTTGCCAGAAACTGAAAAAGTTATGGAATATGAAAGTGAAAGTGATACCAATTGTAGTTGGTGCACTTGGAATGGTCCCAAAAGGATTGGAAAAGGGTTTGGAAAGTCTGGAAATCAGAGGAAGGATTGATACCATCCAGAACACTGCACTGCTGCATTCTGCCAGAATACTCAGAAGAGTCCTGGAGACCTGAGGAGACTTGCTGTCACTCAGACTCCAGTGAAAGACCATCAGCTAATGCTGATGTGAAAATTCAAAAGGAGTAAATAATAATAATAATAAAAAAAGTCGACGGGGCGGCCTAAAGTCGGTATCAGCCAGTCAGCGAGGGAGTCTATCCCCTTTTCAATAGCACTAGACCAAGGAGATTGTTTTAGCATCTGAGGTGGAGCGCCACACCTACCATCAGCATTTACCGCACAGATCCCTGTGCTACTCATACGCTGAGTTGGCGGGGACCAGTATCGAACTAGGAACCTTGTGGTTTCTAGCCGAACGCTCTACCGACTGAGGTCCCCGGGTGTCTGGAAAAGAGTCTTGATGAACTGGAAATCAGAGAAAGAATCGAGACCATCAAGACTACAGCATTGATAAGATTGTCTAGAATACCCAGAAATGTCCTGGACACCTGAGGAGACTTGCTGTCAATCAGCCTCTAGATTGTCAGAACTTAATACCAAAATTGTATTCTCTATTAGTCATGATAATTTATATAGTTTCAAGCATTCCTATTCAATACGAACAATTTGCACAGTTATCTTGCTTCAAATATTCCTATTAAGCAGGCATACAGTTACTAATAATATTTAAATTGATCTACTTGATACATACCATATTCTACCACTCCCGGTCAGAGTGGATATGATAGTAAATGGCAATCATGGTTATTTCATGCCTAGAAGCTAGGAAAGTGTTTTCATTGTACATTCATATTTAGGTAATCTTCAACTTGTTCCTCGTAAATTCCTACTATGAAATAGACTGAACCCTCATTTTATGTCCGTGTTTTTGCAATAAATGTTTTAGATATGTTTGCAATAAATATTTTTTTAAATAAAAAAAATATATTCAGTATTGTAAAATAACAGGTGCAAGAAAAATAAAACATTTATTGCAAAAACACAGACATAAAATCAGGGTTCAGTTTATTTTATGGTAGGAATTTACGAGGAACAAGTTAAGGATTACCCATATTTACCTGTTTATGTTTTTTTTTTAAGGTTTGTTGGTTGGATTCTACGGTATGTAAACCCTTGTTTGTTTGTTTTGTTTGTTTATTTTGTTTGTTTGTTTTGTTTTACGACATATCAACTACGGTGGATCATTTAATGAAAGGTTTTGAAAGATTTGTAGCAATAGTTTAGAAGAAAAACTTTTAAACTCAATTTATTTTGTAAACAAATTTTCTATTTAACCCATAGATAGGACCCTAGCAGTTACTACAACTCCGGGTCAGAGTGGACCCGGGAGCAATGGTGATGAAGGGGTGCTCCACATTTCCTAGATCTTTAGAACTGGAACTGGAACCATTAGTTATAATTTAACGTCATACCCAGGACACGAAGACCCTCAGCCACGTCAACCCTTGTTGGGTTATTTTATGCCCCTGTTATTTTAAGCCGAAGGAATTTTGTCTTATTCATTCTCGATAGGTATTCAACATTTTTTAAACTTAATTTTTTGTGTTATTGATTTCAAAGAATAAATTGTTATAAGCCTTGAAATCCTAAATGTTCTTTATTCCATAAATACATAAAAAGCGGTCAAGTTTGCAATATATTTGAGCAAAATTGACCGAAAATAATAGTATGTAACAGACACTGCCAATTCTTTCACTCATTTTCATTTAAAAAATTGAATTAACATTAATTAAATCAGTTATTTCAGGTCAAATTTTTGTCTAAGTAGAAAAGTAGTAACATAATGAGCATCAGTATGGGCCGGGATAGCTCAGTCGGTAGAGCGTTCGGCTAGAAACCACAAGGTTCCTAGTTCGATATCGGTCCTCGCCAACTCAGCGTATGAGTAGCACAAGGATATGTGCGGTAAAGTAAGGAGCTGATGGTAGGTGTGGCGCTCCACATCAGACGCCAAAAACAATCTCCTTGGTCTAGCGATATTAAAAAGGGGATAGACTCCCTCGCTGACTGGCTGATACCGACTTTAGGCTGCAAAAGGTGTTAGAACAATCATATAGGTGCTAAAGCTGATTGATCGGAAGGGGTCTCTCGATCGCCCGTCTAGCTTAAGTAAGGTCCAACGTAAAATGTTGCATGTCATGGACTGCTTATCCACCAGGATAACATCCTTAAGCATCACGGGTCGCCACCCACGGCCAACAGGTGGTCTCATTGGGAGGTTACGCCTCTACAGAGGTGCAGTCGGCTTATTCTACAGTCCCAACCGACAAGGCGGTGTTCTTAGAAGTTTTTGCACACATTTATATGATATCAAGTATTCCTTTCTGAAATAAATAAGGAAGATGGACACACCAGAGCTGACCGACCAGCATAAATGTACATCAGTCAGCTCTGTGCGGACACTGGATGTCATGAAGAGGACTTGCCAGGAATAATGACCGATTATGAATTGGGCTAAATATGGATTTACAAGTCTGAGTCGAAAAAACAGTCCATAGAGTGGAAACACACTGGATTCTCTCGTTGATAAAGAACTCCCCAGTGCAACGGCCAGTAAGAAGGCCATGCTGGCAGTCTTCTGGGACACGAAAGGATCCACCACAATTGATTAAGCAGTGTATGTGTGTGCACGCGTGAGTGTATGTGTTGTGTGTGTGTGTGTATGTGAGGAGAGAGAGAGACATGAGAGAGAGAGAGGGAGGAGAGGGAGTCGAGAGAGGAAGGGAGGGAATGGCGATCCGTGCTGCTTTATGGGACACAAAAACACAAAGGATCCACTACAATTAATTAGATGGTGTGCTTGTTTTTTGTTGTTTGTTTGTTTGGGTTTTTGTGTGTGCGTGTACGTGTGTGGAGAGAGAGAGAGAGAGAGAGAGAGAGCGAGAGAGAGAGAGAGAAGAGAGAGAGAGAGAGAGGGGAGAGAGAGAGACAATCCGTGCTGTATTATGAGACACAAAAGGATCCACCACAATTGATTAGATGGTGAGCTTGTTTCTTTCTTTCTTTCTTTGTGTGTGTTTGTGTGTGTGTGTGTGTTTGTGTGTGTGTGTGTGAGAGAGAGAAAGAGAGAGAGAGAGAGAGAGAGAGAGAGAGAGAGAAAATGGCAAATCCGTGCTGTCAGCACGTCCTG
>CM042170.1:47861442-47901140 GCA_023376005.1 Doryteuthis pealeii
TATATATATCATGATTGTAAAAAATTATGGGTTCTGCTATAAACAGATTATCTGTCGTGTAGAAATCCGATCTCACTAACAAGTTAAAGTGACAATTCTTCCGAGCCATAGTTGCATCAGTATTACTGTATGGCTGCACCACTTGGACCCTAACGAAGAAAATAAGATGCTAGCACAAGAATACTGCGAACGATCTGATATATATCCTGGAACAACACCGCGTACAGGTGTTTATATATATATCGCAAACTCTGCTTATGAGTAGCACAGGGATCTGTGCGGTAAAGTGAGGAGCTGATGGTAGGTGTGGCACGCCGAAAACAATCTCCTTGGTCTAGCGCTTGTAAAAAAGGGATAGACTCCCTCGTTATCTGGCTGATACCGACATTAGGCTGCCCGACTATATATATATATATATAATGATTGTAAAAAAAATATGGGGTCTGCTATAAACGGATTATCTGTCGTATGGAAATCCAATCTCATTGACAAGTTTAAAAGAGAATTCTTCAAAGCCGTAGTAGTGTCCGTGCTACTGTATGGCTGCACCACTGAGACCTAAACGGAGCGCTTAGAAAAGAAGCTAGACAACAATGCTGCGCGTGATCTTAAACAAATCGTAGAAACAAGACCCTACGAGAAAGCAAATGTACGGCCATCTGCCACCTATCACACAAACCATCCGAGTGAGACAAAAAAGGGTCGGGGCTTGCCATAAGGGCAATAGGGTTGGGGCAATAATATAGGTGCTAGGTCTTGATGTGACAAATCGATTGATCGGAAGGGCCTCTCTAGCCACCCGTCTGACCTAAGTACGGAGAGTGTTGTATGTCATGGACTGCTCAACCATTAATTCCGTCCTTAAGCATCACGGACTAGCAAATAAAACTATTGGGGGGGAGTCTTATCAGAGGCAGAGGTTCAGTCGGAGTATTCTAAAGCTATAGTCGACAGGGCTTGAACCAAGCATGATTTCACAAAGTAACGACTATAGGGAAGTGGTGCATATCATGGACTGCTTAACCACCATGATTCCGTCCTTAAGCATCATAAGACACTACCCATGGCCAACAGGTGGCCCGATTGGGGGCATTTTACCGCCCCGTTGAGGTGCAGTCGGTGTATGCTTCTGCCCCGGTCGAGAGGGTGGTCAACATTTGGTACTCCTAACGTGTGGCCTTGTGCCAGACAAAGAAAGAAGTAGAATAATAGAAATTAATTGGCTGGAAATACATTCCTATTAAAAGGTCGACTTTTAGTCCTCGCTGATTAATTGTGACAATGGTAAGACGATCAGTTTGGAAAGAGGTGAAGAAAAAAAAGGGAGTTATGTTTCTTTATTTGTCAGATTTGGATAAATAAGCCGACAGATGGCGCCACATCGCCTGGACAACTTACAATTGATATTCTTTCTTTTTTTTTTTTGTTTGTTCTAGATGAGCGAAACAAAACAGAATAGAAGAGAATAGAAGAGAGAGAGAGAGAGAGAGAGAGAGAGAGTATGCGAAGTGCTGATATATATATACAGAGAGAGAGAGAGAGAGAAAGAGAGAGAGAGAGAGAGAGAGAGAGAGAGGGTGGGTGGGAGAAACTAAAAGTGAGAGAAACATAGAGTGTGAGAGACTTTGTGTGTGTGTGTGTGTGAGAGTGTGTATGTGAGTGAGTGAGAGAGAGTGAGAGAGAGAGAGAGAGAGAGAGAGAGTGTGTGTGTGTGTGTGTGTGTTTGTGTGAGTAAGTGAAAAGTTAAGTGAGAAAAGCAGTGTGTGAGATTGTAGGGGAAAGTACGAATGACAGAAAGATTCAAGTTGGAGTATCAGTGAGAGAGAGAGAGAGAGAGAGAGAGAGAGAGAGAGACAGAGACAGAGACAGAGAGAGACAGAGACAGAGAGAGAGACAGAGAGACAGAGGGTGTTTGTGTGAGTGTGCGTGTGCAAGTGAATGTGTAATTGAGAGAGAGAGTGTGTGTAAATAAGAGTCCAAAACACACACACATAAGGGAGCCTACCTTTTTCGTTAGCGCTAGACCAGGATGGTTGTTCCTGCGTCTGTCGTGGAGCACCACACCTACCATCAGCTCCTCACTTTACCACACATATCAAAGTGTGCTACTCATACGCTGAGTTGGCGAGTGTTGGTATCGAACTCGGAACCTTGTGGTTCCTCGGCGGGTGCTCTACCAACTGATCTAAACCGGCCCGAAACCAAATAAATGTTTTAAAAAGATCTGACTTCGGAATTAGATAACCCAATGAGTTTTGGCATGCCGTAAAACCAGCATCAAATCTGTAGTAAATATTTAGATTAATGAAACATTATACAGTGAAACTTCCGTATCAGAATTGGTCTAAAAAGAACGCCACCCCACTGCCCTTATAGCACCCCATTTTTCTTTCTTTCACTCTTTCTCTCTCTTTCTTTCTTTTTCTACTTTCTTTCCTTCTCTTTTTTCGTCTTTCTTTCTTTCTCCTTTTTCGTCTTTCTTTCTTTCTTTTGGTTTCTATGAATCGTTTTGCTCTTTCATTCATTCTTTCCTTTTCTTTCTTTTCATCTGTATAAATTATTGTGCTCTTTCTTTCTTTCTTTCTTTCTTTTTTTCTTTCTTTCTATCAAACTTTTTGCTCTTTTATTGTTTGTCTGTTTGCTTCTTTCTTTCTTTCTATTTCTTCTTTTGTGCAGATTACAATATTTTCAACCAACCAACCAACCTATTTAATAATAATCTATTATTTGTAGCAAAGGGGTTGGATGCATAAATACCTTAAAGGACATATCCAGACTGAATTCCGACCAAAGAATCCCCATTTCTTTATCGCTATTGCCTAGCAATAACGCAACCATGTGTGCAGCAAAATAACCTTTTTTATAATATATACGCTAGAACGCGGTGGATGAGGGTCGTCATGTCCTGGGTATAATGTTTAACTCTGGGTGATGGTGAATTTCCAGCTCTGGGGAATGGTAGGCACCCCATCATCCTCATTACTCCCAGGTCCACCCATAAAAGCAACCAACATCGAATCAGTGGTAAACTCGGAATCTTGAGGTTCCTAGGAGGATGTTCTATCGAGTGAGCTAAAACGCCGAAAGAACGCCACCCCTATTGCCCTTATGGCACCCAACTTTTTTTTAATCGTATATACACTAAGAAGCGGTGGCTGAGGGTCGTCATGCCCTGGGTATTACGTTAAACTCTAGCTGATGGTGAATTTCCAATTCTGGTTCTCTGGGGAATGTGGAGTACCCCATCATCACCATTACTCCCAGGTCCACCTATTAATCCAAACAACATCAAATCAGTGGTGAACCCAGAATCTTCAGGTTGATGATCTACCGAGTGAGCTAAAATGGTGAAGATTAGAAAAAAGTACCCGATTCCTATATTTAAATGACCCTATCTGAAATGTCACCCTTCCGCAACAAAATATAGTTCACCATTCAAGAAACTAGGGTCGTTAATATAAGCAAATATAATATAAGGCAAACTAAAAGAAAAGAAATCTAAAAAAATCATGATACATAAATTGGCGTTCCTTACAATATTTACTTATTTTTTTTATTATTATCAAAGTGTTTAATTAGCTTTCAGAAAATGACACTAGCTGTTATATACCCTCATCTATCTATCTGTCTATCTATCTATCTATCGATCGATCTCAATGTTCATATCTATCCCCCTCTTTCTATAACTATCTATATATCTATCTCCCTCTTTTGATATCTATCTATCTCATTCTATTCATATCTATCTATCTATCTATCTATCTATCTATCTATCTCATTCAATTCATATCTATCTATCTATCTATCTCATTCAATTCATATCTTCAATCTATCTATCTATCTATCTATCTATTATCTCATTCTATTTATATCTATATATCTATCTCATTCTATTCATATCTATCTATCTATCTATCTATCTATCTATCTATTCTATTTACATATATATATATATATATATATCTTCAATCTATCTATCTATCTATCTATCTATCTATATCTATCTATCTATCTATCTATCTATCTATCTATCTATCTATCTATCTATCTATCTATCTATCTATCTATCTATCTATCTATATCTATCTATCTATCTATCTCTCTCATTCTATTCATATCTATATATATCTATCTCATTCTATTCATATCTATCTATCTATCTATCTATCATTCTATTCATATCTATCTCTCATTCTATTTTTATCTATATATCTATCTCATTCTTTTCATATCTATCTATCATATTCTGTTAATCTCATCTCATCTCTTTCTCCACCATCTATCTCTCTGTCTATGAGTACTTTCCTTCACCATCCAACTAAACCTTTTACTCTTTCTCTAACCACATCTATCTATCTATCTATCTATCTATCAATCAAATTCTGTTTATCTCATCTTATCGTGCTACTTTTTATCCCCCCTCTCTCTCTGTATTTTTTCATCTTTGTCCCTCTAAACTTTTTTATCTACATCCTATCTATCTATCTATTTATCTATCTATCTATGTGTCCTTTCCTTCCCGGTTTCTCTATTTTTTACTCTCTTTCTGACTGTCAGTCTGTCTATCTGTCTGTCTATCTGTCTGTCTATCCATCCATCCATCCATCCATCTATCTCTATTTCCTTTATCCTGCGTACCTCTGAAACTTTTCTATTTCTCTCTCTCTCTCTCTCTCTCTCTCATTCTCTCTCTCTCTCTCTCTCTCTCTCTCTCTATCTATCTATCTATCTATCTCTGTGTCCTTTTCTTCCCCGTCCCTCTAAACCTATATCTCTTTCTCTCTCTTTATCTCTTTCTTTTTCTCACTGTCTCTCTCTCTCTCACCGTCTTTCATTGTCTTTCTTTCTCTACCCCTCTCTCTCTCTGTCTATCTATCTATCTCTGTGTCCTTTTCTTTCCCGTCCTCTAAACCTTTATCTCTTTCTCTCTCTATCTCTCTCTTTTTCTCACTGACTCTCTCTCTCTCTTTCTCATTATCTCTCTCACTGTCTCTCTCTTTCTCCCCCCATCTCTCTCTCTCTCTCTCTCTCTGCGTGTGTGTGTGTGTCTATCTATCTATCTATCTATCTATCTCTGTGTCCTTTTCTTCCCCGTCCCTCTAAACCTTTATCTCATTCTCTCTCTCTCTCTCTCCTCTCTCTCTCTCTCTCTCTCTCTCTCTCTCTTTCTCACTGGTTCTCTCTATCTTTCTCTCTCGCTCTATCCACCGTATCCCCCCCCCACACACACAAACACTCCTACTTTTTCCCCTTTGGAAAATAAATCACCCCTCAGTGCCATCAAATCTCTTTTCTTTCATTTTCAATAGTTTCCTTCTCCATTTTTGGTCGACTGTGACGCCGATCTCATAACCTAATTCACCATTTAGACAAGCAATCCAACTCCCCCAGACAACCCCACCCCAAGACAAACCCCACCCTCCAAGACAACCCCGCCACTCCAGACAACCCGAAGTCAATACGAATTCAAACTAATTTTTTGTATCTTTTTTTCTCTACTCACTTTCTTCTGGACATTCACCCCCTCTGTCTGCCCGTCTCTCTCTCTCTCTCTCTCTTCTCTCTCTCTCTCTCTCTCTCTCTCTTTCTCTCTACGTGCGTACTAATTAACTCTATGCGCTAAGCGGTCATCTGAAAAATGCAAGGCGCGAATGTTGAATTAGCCAAGGGGACATAACTCATTGACTCCCCGTGTCTTTGTTATGTTGACAATGAGGTCTTTTCAGACATCCCAACGGTGAAGCAAGAACATCCCTGTCATTCACTGGATGGGGGGGGGGGGATTATGCCTCTTTTTATTTTATATATATTTATAATGTTTTTTTTCTCTGGAGTTTGAGCGGGCAGGTGATGCTTGAGGAAGCAACCGTCCTAAAAAAAAAAAGAAACAAGTTTCTCCCGAATGACAAAATATTGATAAAATGAAACCAAAGGAAAAGAGCACATTGACTTACGAGTTAAATTCTTTCTTTCTCTCTTTCTTTCTGTCTTTCTCTCTTTCTTTCTCTCTTTCTTTCTTGGCTTGTTAATATCTATCTATCTCAGTCTTCTCATATCTATCTATCTATCTATCTATCTATCTATCTATCTATATACAAGGTGTGTGTGTGTGTGTGTGTGTGTGTGTGTGTGTGTGTGATTAAAGTCATGGGAAATGGATTCGTCACCTGTATCTATATACAAATAAAAAAGTGATAGAAATTGTATTTGTTTAATTAATTTTCATTTTTATCCCTTAGAATATAAGAAGAAAAAGTAACTAGGAATTAAACACGTGTTCTCATGTGTAGGTGGAACATTTTGCGTATAAATTCAAATTCAAATATATGGTTAAAGTCATGGGAAATGGACGCGTCACCCCGAGTTCAAATCCTGGATGTGGTAATTGCATTTCACTTTGCGCTAATACCTTTGGGAAAGGTATGAATCCTACTCCCCCTCTCACCCTCTCATCCTATATATATATATATACATACGGTTCACGATGAATCTTTGAAAATATAAATAAGCGTTCGTCTATAAAAGATAAGTCCCATTCCAACGGGCATGTATTATACCAACTGAAATTAATCGAAAACTCGATTAATTCAACGGATGTAACCCTGAAGAATCAATCGATGAAACTCAAGTAGGTTACTTCTATCCATTGTATGCATATATATATATATATATATATATATATATATATATATATATATATATATATGCAAGCTGAGTTATGCATCCAGTCACCCAAAGGATCGGCTGGTGTATAAATTCAATAACACAACACACCTGGGCGCCATTTGCAATCACCCCCCCCCAAAAAAAAACAACTCATCCATCATGATGAGAAAACAAATTGTCATTTGCACTCAGCTTCTCTTGTTAATTGGAAGATGTTTAGTGGACAGACACATAACTTCTTCCTAATTGTTAACATAGGTACACTTGAAATGTTTTAGCATAAAAATGCATTGAGAATTATTTTACTATAAAAATACATTAGGAGGGAGTTTATTATAAAATACACAGGAAAACGCTGACTAAAATACGCAGTGGAAATAATCAAAATGCATTGAATAAGATCTTACAATAAAATTGCATTGGAAATATTAATATACACATATGATATCGCAGAAATCTTCATGAGGTTTTAAAATAGAATTCTGTTTACTTTTTATGTCAATTTTAACTGTGTAATATATATATCTATATATGAGGTAGATAAAAGGATAAGTGAGCAAGAAATGAATAACTCAAAACAAATCAAGGGTTGAAATAATTTCGTCCGTGTTACCCGGACATAGTCAGTCGAAATGATTTTATTAAAGCAAAGTTACGTGCGTACATATGATTTGGTGAGGGGTAGTGGGAGGGTAGTTTGGAGGATGAAGAGTAGATGTAGGGGAGTGCATGGGTAGGTCAGCGGGGGTGAGTATGTTGTTATAGGAGAAGAAGGGGAGGGGAGATTTGAGAGATGTGAAGTCGTTGGTTTAGGTATGTGGAGGAGTCGGGGGAATTTTGTGTGTTTCATATATATATATATATATATATATATATATATATATATATATATATATATATATATATATAGATAGATAGATAGATAGATAGATAGATAGATAGATAAAAGGATATGAAAACACACAATGCTGTTAAAATGAAAATATTTATATCTAATTATTTTCAGCTTCTCTCTCGATGAGTCTGGTTTAAAAACAAGCTCTGATGATGATTTTTATAAATCGAAATATTGTTCAATATTAGCTATGAATATGATATAAAATATTTTAATTTTAAGAGCATTGTGTGCTTTCATACCTTTTTATCTATACTTATACCGTCGGATTCATTTCCTTACACTTAACTCATGGAATGTTTCAATTGTCTCGTTTTTAAAACGAGCAGTAGCGAGGGAATTGGTAGTGCGAGGTAGTAAGAATTAGTAAGGATCGAACAAATACTCGTCCGACAAGAATCGTCAGTAGAGTTTAACACATGTTTAAAATAAAAAAAATGCTGCCTATATATATATATATATATATATATTATATATATATATATATATATATATATATATATATATATATATATAAGTTAAACCAAAGTAGTCAGATATATCTACTAATAGTTTCGCTCAGTATCTAATCATATTTTTCCCTGATGAGCTACTAAGTTAAACTGTTAGTAGGTATATCTAACTCATTAGGTCTAATTTTATCATTTGCATCTTATCAATGAGTTCTCATATTTTTGCTTTAGACAATCCTTGGGTTTATATATATATATATATATTATATATATATATATATATATATATGAGTATAGATAAAAGGATATGAAAACAACACAATATGCTGATGAAGTGAAAAGATTTTATATCATATTACACTTTATATTTCACTTTATCAGCATATTGTGTTTTTTCATATCCTTTTATCTATACTCATACCGTCGGATTCATTTCCTTTCTCTTAACTTATATATATATATATATATACCAACCTCTCCGCACGAACTGGATACAGTACAAGGTCAATTTCTTAACCGGAGTTTAACAGGCTTGAATTCAGAGTATTCCTTCTCCTAGACTGGTTATCTAGACATGGTTAAATAACCCAATCTGTCCTACTATTTACCCATAGCTAGAGGGAGAATTGGATTCATACCTTTTCCAATGGTTTAGTGTAATGTGAAACGCAAACACCTTCGTCCAGGAATTGAAGTCGGGTCGACGAGTTCATTTCCTTTGACTCTAACCATTAGAACACGCGCCTCCATAAAATATGAAATATATATATATATATATATATATATATATATATATATATATATATATATTTTCTTTTGACCAAGTGTGATAGTGTTAATTGATTATTTTTGGTTGGTCCGACCTTTTGGTCATTTTTTGATTTCATTTTTCCCCAGGTGAAGTTTGGTAGTATATTTTTTTACTAACAGACTATTTGCCTTTTTTAGGGTTTACTAATAAGATTAGTATATATATATATATATATATATATATATATATATATATATATATATATATATATATATATTAGTAAATATATATATTATATATATATATTATATATTAAACCGAAATAAAAATATTCTACACAAACATAACAATCCATCCGCCACACCTAACATGCGATAGCGCTAACATCATATATCATATATACTGCACATAATGCAGAAATAGCGGATATGTAGGAGAAACATCAACATCCTTTAGACTAAGACTAAATAACCACTTTTACTATAAATCTCAAATCCCCGCATAGTACAATAGCACTTCATTTTAACACCCTATCACACAACCTTACACACCTCAAATGCATTTTAATAGAACACGCATTTCCAACAACGCAATCTAAAAAACAATCAGAAACTAAATGAATTCTAAAATTACAAACACAAGTGAAGGGATTGAACGCAGACATCGGAATTCTCCGTTATTATAAATATTTCACAAACGCTGCCGCTGTCGATAACAACAGAGACAAAAAGCCGTTAAACAGGAATAACATTCATTTGATAAAGGGTATCTAACGAACCCGAAAATTTATGACAAAAAATAATAATAATAAAAATATAAGTGAATCCAATACTCCATAATATTGAGTTCATTCATTTATATATTTTTAATGCTTCGTAATAAAGCCCAACTTTTAAAAAAAAAAGCATTATATATATATATATATATATATATATATATATATATATATATATATATATATATACTGAACATCTGATGAACTTTATCAGACAACCAAATAAAAAAGTAATAAAAAAGTTATAAAATTCAGCTAATGATTTTATTAGCAAAACCACCAAAAAAACAAAAACACTTATTTAAAAGACTAATGTTAAAAATGAAATTCCTTTCCACTCCCACAAAAACAGGAAGAGGGAGTGAAATGCTCATGTGTATGTATATATATACACATGCATGTAAAAATTCATTTTCATATTATCAATCAAAGCCTGAAGAAGATACCAGAAGACTGAAACACGTGTTGCATATGTAAAATAAAAGAATTAAAAAAATTTTTCTGAGAACAAAATACATTTTGCGGACTTTCTTTTTTTAATAAAATATTGAATTTTTCTCCCGTTGGAACCAGAACAACATTTTATATATATATATATATATATATATATATATATATATATATATATATATACTTCTGTTTTTATCTACAATTCCATGTAGTATGCATGAGTTTGTGAATATTTATGAGAACTAAAAATATGCCTGGCTCTTAGCATTACGGTAATTGATGACACCCGACTTATCGTCTATGATAGAAGGGGCTATTTTCTGATTTACGGCTGCCTCGAGTTCCTTGAATCAGTCGGGGCCAACAGATCACTTAACACTGTACATCAATATAACAGGAGAGAGACAGAAAAGGGACCCTACCACCATCCCCTGCTCCAACACCCCATCAGCCCCTAAACAGCACGAGTAGGTCAGGTGTCATGGTATTTAAATAAAGCTAGATGAATGGATGGACGTTTTCGCTATGGCGGACAAAGAGAATAAGATAATGAAGATGTTGGAAGAAACGTAAGACGCGAAAGAAAAATGACATTGTTGGAGAGTGGGGTCGAAAAGGGGGGCTGGAACTGGAGGCAGGGATGAAGAACAAGAATAAGATTAAGGAAGCTGCTGCAGATTGCAAGGAAAATACAGGGGATGTGGAAATACAGAAGTGTGACCGGTATGTGCTCAACCATTCTTATTGTATTAATAACTGCATTAAAGAGCCCTGTCGACTGGGGTTTTCAAATACACCGATTGCACCTTTGCAGAGGGGTAAAATCCCACCAATGTATCCACCTTTTAATCATGGGTGGCGAACTGTAATGCTTAAAGACGGAATCGCGTGTCACACATTGGCTTATGGTATGAGGGGCTTGTTTTGACGCAGATCAGTTGTTTTTATTACTATTCTACCTAAAACACGTCGGAAGGTTTCATAGCTGAGTGACACGATATCTGACATAGAATGTACAAGAAATGGGAGTCCTGTAAGGAAGCATGTTGTCAGTGACACTCTTCAATATAAAGATAAATAACAGCTTCAATTCCAGTGTCAACCGTTTTTATGATATATGTGCTAGAAGCATCTAATGTTGAGATTCTAATTCTGGGACTCTGGGGAATGTGGAGTACACTTTCATCTCCATTACTCCAGGTCCACCGTGACCCCTAGCTGTATTACCTGTTCGGGTCCCATCAGTGGGTTAAATATATAAAAATGAGTACTAACATATTTTTAAAAATGAGTTTTAAAAAATAAATAATTAGCATGAATGAATAAAACAAAATGTCTTTGGCTTAAAAAAACCAACAAGGGTTGACATGCCGTAAAATCCAACCAAACAAACCAAGGAACGATTGTCAATCACATCAAGTTGACATCTATTAATAATGGAGATTCGCTTCCGGTTTTTGTCTGTAACAAAAACTACGTCACTGCCTACGTCACATTACCCAAAATCGTCATAACATAGAATAAATACACTCAAAATTTGAACATGCAACATTAGACAGTCCTCATTGTTTTTTAAAACAAGTTTTAACATGACTGGTATTATATATTATATATAGTTTGTTTTATTTAAAATATATTTGAAGTTTACATTTCAAATTGTCTCAATGGAAAACTGAAAATGGATTTAAAGTTATTCTGTCAATTATGGAAATGAAATGTGATCAATTGTGAAGCTTGATTGAAAATCTTATTATAATGGAGATTGTGTGTTTTTCTGTCTGTAACCGAAACTATATTACTAATCGAGTCACAATTAACATAGTTATTTGCATCACATTCTCCATGATTTTATTTATATGTAAACCTCAATTATTAATAAAATTGCTTGACCTTTTTATTAGTATTGTCCATATCTACATACAAATAACACGCAATTGTATTTATATATACAAAAATAGCGGTTTGCAGTGTGAATGGGAAGGCTAATTTGCATATTGATATTAAAAATGTGATTTTATTAAATATGTGCTTAGTATTATTGATTTCTAATTGTTTGCTTTTATTTTAATGAATATAAGCAAAAATCTCTTCAATGAATCTTAAATGAAATCCATTAACAAGAAGAAATAACTGTCATTTTATTCTTTATTTCCTAATTTAACTAAATAGTTAAATAAGTAAAATTCAGCAATGAAAGACGGGAGTGATGGAAGAGTAAGTTTCATTTCTATTTTTCTATTATACCCCCACTCTGTTACATATCTTTTTGTCTGCCTCTAATTTAATACGATTTTTCATTGTATTAAAACTTAAATACTTGCACCCGGAGGGTGCATATATTTGTTAGTACCCATAATGCAACATAAATACTTTGTTCTAATTTTGGAGTCAAAATTATCATTTATTCTTCACATTAAACTGTTAAGAGTTAAATGTAATAAAGCCATCCAGTTGATGAAAGTAGTGACTCGCCCTGACTGTGACCCTAGACTAGTAGGCCATAGTACCAGATACCGATCCATAGTCGTAATATCGGCTATTTGTTGCAAGACTAAGATGTTTTCTCTTATTTTTTTTGTTGTCTCTGGCAGTTGCCGTTGTTCGGTTTGGGATTGATTTACCTACTACTTCCTTATTACTAAGAACACCCCGCTTCCGTATCATTACTTTACGATGTATTCGCTACAGTATAAACCAATACAATCCTTTGTTGCATACAGATTAAAATATTCGTTACATAACCTAAAATGTTGACAAATTGAATTTATAGGAGACATTACTAATCCATTTAGCGAGTCTAAATCAGGTAAATTGAAATATACAACCATTATAATATTTTGAGATTTATACAATGTAGAAGATACCTTATTCAATTGTTCTAGCAGTTTATAAGCATTTTCTTTACTAATATTTGCATCATATATATATATATATATATATATATATATATATATATATATATATATATCACCGAGTATATATATATATATATATATATATATATATATATATATATATAGATAGATACAATATATATTATATATATATATATTATATATATATATATATATATATATATATATATATATATATATATATATATATATTATATATATATATACCAGTTAAATAACGAAGTTATATATATATATATATATATATATATATATATATACTTATATATCTATCTATATATATATATATATATATATATATATATATATATTACTTCGTTATGAGAATCAGTTATTCTTATAGCTAAAGGTTCGCTATTTCGAAATCAATTCAATTTTGCTATTTTTTAAGTTGTATGCACATAAATAGCAGTTTGTCCAAAATCAATAGATTAATACGCTTCTTCCTTAATCCCGACAGTTATCCTCTTGCAACACCCTTTGGTTAAAAATGTGACCGTCCAAATAATCCAAGAGGAAGTATAAAAATGTAAATCCTGATTATCCGGTGTCTGTTATCCTCTGAATTCTTATTTCTTATGAGTCTCGTCACCTCAGCTAAATAATGGACTATTCTGTTTATATTATAAAGAAATAAAGGGAAGAAAATGACATACTACACAGAAAAATATAATATCAACGAAAGGAAGAGAGTAGGGAAAATAGAGTGAAGGCAAGCACATGGAAATTACGTCATGGTTTACATCACACTACCCTCAGGAATTTTGTAGTTTATCAATAGGTATTTAATTTATAGTCAAAATCATTAGTACATTGAATAAATCTCAGTTGAATTTACATTAAAACAGCCCACGTTACAAGTGCGTTTAAAGTCGTGTAATTTGTTTTTATATATCACTAAGAAATAAAGGTTCACATAGTATATGGTGTGGTAAATTTGTATACTGGCTTGAAAATCGAATAGATTAATACTGTTAGAAAACAGGTTTGGTTTGGTTTGGTTTGTTTTGTTTTGTTTACGGCATATCAACCTCAGTGGGTCATTTAATGCCGATAAAGTTTTGAAATAAATCAATTCTTAATGGATAATACAATTTTTTTATAAATACATTTTTCAATTTAACCCATAGATGGGACCCTAACAGGTACTACCACTCCGGGTCAGAGTGGACCAGGGAGCAATGGTGATGAAGGGGTGCTCCACATTCCCCAAACCTCCAGAACTGGAACCTCACCATCAGATAGAGTTTAACGTCATTGCCAGGACATGTAGACCCGCAGCCACCGCCTTCTAGCACCCATATGATAAAAAGGGGTTGGGGCTTGCCATAAGGGCAATAGGGTTGGGATGTTAGAAAACAGATGATCAACCGGTTAAGAATCTAATTTCTGATCGGCTATTACATTACCTCAGGAGTGGCCACACATGACCGCCCCCCAAAAAAAAAATAAATTTCCCATCTGGTTTCATCTGATTTAATAATAATAAAAGATTCCTCATTTTACATCTGAAGATGGAAACCGAGAGATAATTCCTTTAGGTTCTCTGAAATAGTCTATTATGCTTACAGACTAAATCTCCTTTTGTTATTTTTCCTAATATAATTTTGCTCTGTGACTCTGACAATACGAGTACAAATTGACCTCTGTAAAATACATTGGCCCATAACCTGTAAAGTTTTTAAATGCCATCCTTGGCCAGTTGAAAAGGGCTAAAAGAAAGTCCTGTGGTATGGAATCATTTGGTAAGCGTATAAGTCCTATCCTGCGTATTGGTAAAGGTCCAGTGATTTAATCCTATGTCCGTCGTCCACGAAGGTCAAAAGCAATTATGTCCCGTAGCGGTTGGTTTAAGCACTGTATCAACCTCAGAGTACTGCCAGTGATTGACCAACAGATGGGTCACATGATTGTGGCCGAGTCTATAAGTAGGAGTGGGCTTTTAACACACACCTTATATGCGAAATTTCTCAACAATTGCGACAACTAAAAAAATACTACGCTGTAAGGAAGATTTCTTCACTCAATCTTTGGATTATATACACTAGAATATATATATATATATATATATATATATATATATATATATATATATATATATATATATATATATATATAAAATACCACTGGAGAATTTAAAATAAAAAGAAACATTAAAATAATTATTTAAGATTTCTAAGAAAGGAAACGCTTGACCTAATTTGAATTGAAATGGATCTGTGAATTTTATCAAGCAACGGGCTTGTGGCTGCTGCTGAATCTTTACCTACAAATGAAGTGAGAAGTTAAATTGTGGCTCTCACAATCACTCTCCCATGACTCTCATTACTCCTATAGAGAAACTAACATATATAGCGAGGAGGTAATCAAGGTATAGATAGAGAGGGGGAAAGTGATAGGCAGAATGTTAAGTAAGAGACGGGTCAGTTTTTGGCTTAATTGCAATTTACGATTAATTAGAACCAATGAAAATGGAATTTTTTTTCAAACATAACTCAATTCTAAAAGCAAGGACTAATTTAGTATGGATTTTGTTTCATTAAACTAAACGGGGAAAAAGCATTAGGAGACAAAAAATAATTCGCTCAACTTACTACTACTACTACTAATACCACCATCACCACCACCACCACTAATACTACTACTACTACTACTACTACTAATAATAATAATAATAATAATAATATATACATGTATATATATGTATACATATAATCTTTGAAAATATCAGATGTATTTCAAGTAGCGTGTAACGTTGAAAGTTAGTAATAATTCTTTCATCGTTCATTCCTTTGCGAATTCCAAGCGTCGAGGGCAAAGGATTACGAAATAATATGTTGGTGGGGGCTATTAAGTGCACATACCTACCTACATAGATATAACCTTGAAGATACTTAAATACACAAAATATCAGTGTTATTCTAACCGCTTAGAGAGACACATAGATACGAACAGACTTAACTAGATATAAGCATATATATATATATATATATATATATATATATAATATATATAATTGAATTAATAATGAGATAGAGAATAGACAGTGGGATAGCGAGAGAACAGAGAGAGACAGAGAGAGAGAGAGAGAGAGTAAGAAAGAAAAAGGAAAGATTAGATAGATATCAACCGACTATATATATATATATATATGATAGATAGATAGAGATAGATAGATAGATATCAGGCATAACTAGGTAGCCCTCAGATAGCTCTCTCTCTCTCTCTCTCTCTCTCTCTCTCTCTCTCTCTCTCTCTCTCTCTCTAAGTAAATTTTTCTGTTATGCAATTCAAATTATTTTTGATTTACCATCTGATGAACCGAATTTTGGGGAGCTATATTTGATCAACTTAGATTATAAAGGCCCCAATTTTGGTCGAAATAAATTTATTATGGAATAACGGTGTTGAGTTTTTCCTTCCTTTCAAAGATATATATATATATATATATATATATATATATATATATATAGAGAGAGAGAGAGAGAGAGACAGACAGACAGACAGAGAGAGAGAGAGAGAGAAGAGAGAGAGGGTGGCTGATCACCTCAAGTCCTAGCACCTACATGATTGTCCCAACTTTATTGCCTTTATGCCAAATTCTCAACCGTTTTTATGATATATGTGCTAGAAGCATCTAATGTTGAGATTCTAATTCTGGGACTCTGGGGAATGTGGAGTACACTTTCATCTCCATTACTCCAGGTCCACCGTGACCCCTAGCTGTATTACCTGTTCGGGTCCCATCAATGGTTAAATAGATAAAAAATGAGTACTAACATATTTTTAAAAATGAGTTTAAAAAAAAAGAATATTTAACATGAATGAATAAAACAAAATGTCTTTGGTCTAAAAAAAAAACCAACAAGGGTTGACATGCCGTAAAATCCAACCAAACAAACCAAGGAACAATTGTCAATCACATCAAGTTGATATCTATTAATAATGGAGATTCGCTTCCGGTTTTTGTCTGTAAAAAAAACTACGCCACTGCTTACGTCACATTACCCAAATCGTCATAACATAGAATAAATACACTCAAAATTTGAACATGCAACATTAGACAGTCCTCATTGTTTTTTAAAACAAGTTTTAATAAATACATGACTGGTATTATATATCTATATATAGTTTGTTTTATTCTAATACATATTTAAAGTTTACATTTCAAATTGTTTTATTTTTTAATCCTTTAACGAATTTGATGATTTTACTTACTCAAGGTACAAACTCGCTGACATTGAATTTTTAACTCCATCCGTCAGGCAATATGTTTCAAAAATCTATTTTTACGTCGCCCGGAGGGCATTTTTTATTTTCCTAGTAATAGTAAAAAAACTTTTCAAAATTATCTCCACTATCATTCAACTCATAGATAACTGTAGTCTATCATTTAATACCCTGCAGAAAGCAAGCTTAACGAGGGGTGGGTAGAGAAATTGCTCACTTTCTTCCAGCATTCCCCTTCAGGGACACCTCAGACACCAAACGATCAACCCAGCCCTTATTCCTTTTAGACGAAGCATGCGGTGCTGCCTGGGGTAAGGCTCACAGGAAGTTAGTGTTAATTTGATGAACTACCAACGCTTCTCACAAACATGAATAGATTATCAAAGAAAAAAAATCAGAACTTACATCAAAATGTCCGCCATGGGAATAAAATTGTTCTTTTGTCATCAGGTAAATTTCTAGTTTTTAATTCATAATTTGTAGTATTTTCCCGGTATCATTTACGATTTATAATCTGTTATTTATACCCTACGAGTTGCAATTGATATTTTTCCAATATGACTTGGTAGTAGTAGTACTAATAATAATAGTAATAAATATGGAGGCATGTGGCATAATGGTTAGAGTCTTGGGAAATGGACTCGTCGACCCGAGTTCAAATCCTAGACAAGGCTGTTTGAATTTCACATACCGCTAATACTCTTGGGAAAGGCATGAATCCATATATTCTCCCTCCAGCTATGAGTAAAATAGTAGGGCAGACTGGGTTCAACACCTGCACAAAAATCCATGGAATCTTTTGTAATAGGGTCACACAACAACCAAGCACGAAGGGGCCACCACTGCACAAATTCGGTAAGTTGTGGGCAAACCTCCAAAATGCAGGCCTGGGAGCTTTAAGATATGGCAAGCAATTTGAGGAAGCAAAGGAAATGACAGAGTGTCTTCAAATGAGGAAGGACTGAATGCTGCTGTCGGATGTTGCAAACTACTACAACATCACAATACAGTAAATCTTCATCATCATATTGTAACATAATTTTATGGTTCTACAGGGTATTTGGGGATTGAAAATAAACGGTACTCGAATTTCTGGAGAAAGAGATTAACATAAAATCATAACTGTTATTCACACTACGTACGAACATTCATTGAGGAGATGATACCATAATATTGTGTCGAATAATTTGGGGGAAGATACGATAATAGTCCATTTTTATATTATTACAATAGTAGTAGTAGTAATAGTCACCTATATTGAAAATATGTCATAAAATATAATATAGATAATAAGATAAGTAAAAAAATCGTCGGATAAAAGCCGGTTAGGAGAGAAATCCAATCATGCGTGGGAGTCTATTCTTCCCTTTTCTACTTTGCGCAATTGAAACCAGGGTTATTATGTTAAAGTGAGAGTCTAGTAGAAAGCGCTATCATTTCTACCACAAGCTCAATTCCATACTTTAGATCTAACCATCTGCATAACTCATTAAAGCCCACTGAGTTAGGCGAGGGAGACTGAACATGAGTTCGAGTGTTATATTATCGCTGCAGGCAATAGTAATACACCTCAGTGTAGTTATATAGTTAATTGAATGAATTATATGATAAAAAAGTATGTAGTAACAATAAACAGTTCACTCCAGGTTCTGTTATAGTAGCTGGTAGTAGAATAATTGGATAAAGAAACAATATCAAAATATTATAGCTGTAGTAGAATATAATACAGCTTCGCTAAATGGATAAAATAAAAATGAGATAAAACCCGGTAAATGCAGAACTAATTTGAAATAATTTAAAAAATTATTCAAACTTTGAAACTATTCATTAAGGTTGCGAGAAAGATAATAATTCGGTTTGGGTATAATAGTTCTGATAATACTTAAACATAATAACTAATACTATAAGTAATTAATAAAAACTCGTCATATCTATGGATTCACGCTTACCAGAGTTATTAGTCTGTAACAAAAAACCTACGTCCTCTGTAGTCACTTACACTACCTCAAACCAATCGAATCGTCATAGCATCTATTTACGAATAGGAATCATTATTCTGGTTCCTAGCCACTCTTCACATTAGACAAAGTACCATCTATGTATTATTTTAAACAAATTTCTAGGATATATGAAATAAATTCATCCTCAAGGTATCTACCCTTAACCCGAAATTTAAACCCTTTTTCTGAAAAGTTTTATTATTGCTTCACCGTTTCTTTGTTCCTTATTTAATATTGATATTTCTCAAAATTAAATAGACTATATAGCTAATTTCTGAGATTTTCTATCTAATGAGGTTTTTTTAACTACCACCTGTTCCACATCTCACATTACTCCCTTAAGATAAATTTGATGATTTCATGATTTATGGTTCAAACTCTCTGACATTTAATTTTTAACTTCCACCCCTCAAAGCAATATCTTTCAAAAATGTATTTTTACATCGTTCCGGAGGGTCGTTATTTTATCATTTTGCTAATACTTAATAATAATAATAATAATGAATAATAAAACCAAATAATAATTCTAATAGGATATTATATTCCTAATGTAGCAAAACTAGCACAACAAGAATACAAAACTAGACACGACTGGTTTGGGAAGGTGATCCACTGGGAATTTATGCAAAAATTTAATTTTGACCACACAACAAATGGTATATGCATAAACTCTGGGACTTTGAAATAAAGACGGATCACCTTATCCCAGCAAGAAGACCAGACCTAGTGTTGATTAACAAAAAAGAAGAACTTGTCAAACTGGTGGATTTTGCAGTGCCAGCAGATCACAGGGTGAAGCTAAAGGAAAATGAAAAAATGGACAAATATCTGGACCTTGCCAGAGAAGTGAAAAAGTTATGGAACATGAAAGTGAAAGTGATACCAATTGTGGTTGGTGCACTTGGAACAGTCCCAAAAGGATTAGAAAAGGGTTTGGAAAGTTTGGATATCAAAGGAAGGATTGAAACCATTCAGAACACTGCACTGCTGCAATCTGCCAGAATACTCAGAAGAGTCCTGGGGACATGAGGAGACTTGCTGTCTCCTCAGGTCCTGGAGACCTGAGGAGACAGCAAGTGAAATACCATCAGCTAACACTGGTGTGAAAACTCAAAAGGAGTGAATAATAATAATAATAATAATAATAATAATAATAATAATATAATAAAATATAATATAATAATAGTAGTAGTAGTAGTAGTAAAATATAAGCAGTCTCCAATAAACACTTTTGACATAGGCATAGATATAATCGAAATTTGTACGCTTGATAAAGCTTCATAAATTGCTTTTTTCACAAAAAAAGGAGGACCGAACCGAACACAATGGAAGAAACGAGCGAGAAGAAATAAATGCAACGCTTGATTGACTGACAAATGAATGAAGTGAACGTCGAGCAATAATAACGCCTTAATAATTAAGTCTTTCCATCAATTCAACATCGGCCGTGAGATTATCGCCTCTATTAACGCCAGACGATGTGACACACACAACTAATATTCATTAGTCTTGATTTGAGATGCTAATTTCACTGCCAATCGGCATTTGGCACCCGTAATTGTGCCCCAGGGTGCTGTTTGGCTAGGGGTGTGGCGCTACTGAGATTCGCTTCTACCAACAGGGCTTAGAATACACTGACTGTATATCCCCTGCAATGGGATAAGATCTCCCTGCAGGAAAAAAGGAAAGAAAAAAAAAAAGGGGGGTATGTTCAGACTTGGATTGTTGGCATCCTTCCGTCTGCGAAAGGCAATGGAGTAGTGTCCAAAAGTTGTTGTTTTTTTTTTTGCACTACATAGCACGTGCGGGTTGATATGGAGGATGTGCTGTTCCGCAAACGACAGAACCCCTTTCTCCACGGTGCCGCTGTGATCCAAAGGAAAGGTAAGAAAACAATGTTCAGACTGGGATTATTGGCATCCTCCCGTCTGCGAAAGGCAATGGAGAAGTGTCCAAAACTTTTTTTTTTTTTGCACTTCATAGCACGTGCGGGTTGATATGGAGGATGTGCTGTTGCGCAAACGGTAGAACTCTTTCTCCACAGTGTCGCTGTGATCCAAAGGAAAGGTAAGAAAACGATGCAGTTTGGCAACGGCATTGTCACAGTAGTTGCTGTGTAACGCTGAACCTCAGAGTTACTCCATCTTAGGGACTCCGGCTCCGGATTTGTTTTAAGGGGTTTGCTTCCCAGACTGGGATCGATGAATGCATACGGTCAGACAGCAGCCCTGTCGGCTGAGGATTTAGAATAACGACTGCACTTCTACAGAGGGGTAAGACCTCTCTCCTAATGAGGCCTCTTGTTGGCCGTGGGTGACGAGCCGAGATGCTTAAGGACGGAATCCTATTGGCTGAGCAGTCTATAACAAGCAACACTCCACTTTTGCCCTTACTTAGGCCAGGCAGGCGGTCGGGAAGGGCCATCTCCGGCTAATCGACTAGTTACGTCAAGCCCTAGCACCTATATGACTGACCCAACGCTATTGCCTTTATGGCAGTTCTCAACCCTTTTTATCATATATGTGCTAGAAGGGCAATGTCTGAGGGTCTTCATGTCCCGGGTATGATGATGAGAATCCAATTCTGGATCTCTGGGGAACGTGGAATACTCCTTCATTACCATTGCTTCCAGGTCCAAGAATGAATCTATTTCCAAACTTTCTGGGCATTAAATGACCTACCGAGGTTGATACACTGTGAAACAAAAACAAACAAACAAAAAAACAGAGTGATATGTATATATATATATATATATATATATATATAGAGAGAGAGAGACAGACAGACAGACAGACAGGCAGACAGACAGAGACAGAGACATATATATAAATAATATATATATATATATATATATATAATATATATATATATATATAGAGAGAGAGAGAGAGAGAGAGATATGATATGAAGATCTAACATGAGGATCTGCCTATGCAGTAGTGATTCGATATGTGCAGGTGAATTTGTGCGAAGCGCTAGATCATCTGCGTAATCCACATCTGTAATAGTTTATGTGGGATATCACTAGTTTAGTCTAAGCATATACACAAATATAGGAATATACAAATTAATTCAATAGCAACTCCTATCCTAACTGAATAATAAGTCCAATATTTTATTTTAAATAATAATTATTAATTACAAAATACTCCAATATATATATATATATATATATATATATATATGAATACATTTTTGGTACAGGAAAACTTATAGAGTACTATAATTGGGGGAATCATATGTATGTAGGGAGACCATACAAGTTACGAGATGGTAATATTTTATTACGAAAATAAGATATAAAATGTGGGGAATACGAAGGCCTTTTCGACCGGTTCTTTTTTGACCGGCATACTTGAAAAAGAATTCCCCACATTTTATATTTTATTTTCGTAATCAAATATTACCATCTCAGAACTTGTATGATCTCCCTACATACATATGATTCCTCTAATATAATATATATATATATATATATATATATATATATATTATGGTTCCTACATTTTCTGTGGCTCCCTTTTGGTCCTTCGTGGTCCCTCTATTTTTCAAATTTGGCCTTGTGACACCTTCAAATATCTTTTCCCTCAAGTTGGCCATATGGAACCGGTTGAGAAACCCTCGTCTAATATATAAATGAACATGAAACATTGTTTAATTTTAGGTTTATTCTAGGTATTGTCAAAGTTACCAAAAAATTCGTGTTTTACAAAAAAAAAGAAAAAGAAATTAACCTATCAGTTATATAAAATAACTAATGAATTATAAAATTCATTCATTAATAAATCAACACTGAAAATTTCATTAAAATCGGATAATTCCCTGATTTTTGGTAATCTTTTTTCAATCTGGGTAGGAGGTAAATTTATTTTGTAAAGAACGAATTTTACGCCATCTTTAGACAGCGTTTACAGTCATATTTAAGCAAAATTGACCGAAAAATAGTTTAAAATGTATTAGAAATAAATTACATATGTAATATTATTTTGCTTTTTTTAAATTTTTTTTTACTGATGCTCATTATGTTACTGCTTTTCAACTTAGACAAAATGAACTTAAATAATCCATTTAATTAATTTCCTTTTTAAAATAGAAAGCAGACGACAAATTAGCAATACCTAGTTTTATCCTAATTCAGGCTTGATTTAAGACTAACTAAGCTTAGATATAAAGAATAGAAACCTTAGGACAGAGGAGGAGTGAGTTGAGAGAGAGAGGAGGAGGAGTGAGAGGAGGAGTAATAGTAGGAGGGGAGGTATAGCCGTCAGCCTCGTTTTGGGAACTCCAGAGTGAATTTAGTAAATGAAGGAAATGAATAGGTTGACAATAATTCATTTAGTAGAATCGTTCAAGTGTTCCTATTAAGTCAAAGTTAGTCCAAAGCGGAAGTTATGTCTTCCCAAGCGGAAACTCAGAGCCACAGACGCATGACCGGCACCGGAAACAAGTCAGACGCGTTGGTGGATGTGCCACAGAGAGGCGGAAGTGAAGCAGAAGCTAAAGGCCACTTTGACATTATGTGTACGGCTGCTTCGTACGGCTGGGTCAGAGATTTTACAAATTGTAATGGGGAAAAGGTCGCTGGCCTCCTGTGAGATATTTTATTTCTTTGGTAGCGTTTGACCGTGTGTGTTTTGTTTGTTTTTTGGTGGGACGTGGGGCGTGGGGTACTTTGTTGTTTTTTACTGAATGAATCAATACAAATGTTTAAGAAAACATTTGTCCACACACACACACACACACACACACACACACACACACATATATATATATATATATATATATATATATGTAAAATGAAAATGGAAATGAATCCGACGGTATGTTGAAAAAAGAAAGAAAGGAAAGAAAGTATAGAATGGATAAAATAGGATATTTTAATCAATTTTACTTACACGTGTCTTGGTCAGGAGTTTATCCATGTATACATTATTTAAACTATTATTATTTTTAAATGACAAAATCTACTATTATTACCATTTCATTTCATTTTGTTATTTAAAAATAATAATAGTTTGAATAATGTACACATGGATAAACTCCTGACCGACACACGTGTAAGTAAAATTGATTAAAAAATATCCTATTTTATTCATTCTATGCTTTCTTTCCTTTATTTCTCTTTTCAAAATACCGTCGGATTCACTTTCATTTTTATTTTACACACACACACACACACACACATATATAATATATATATATATGTATATATATATATATATATGTATATGTATTTATATATATGTATATATTTATTATATATATATAATATATGTATATATATATATATATACATATATATGTATATATATATATATATATATATATAATATATTATATATATATATATATATATATATATAATATAAATAAATTTCTGGTACAAGCAAATTTAAATAATACTCTAAGGGTAATCATGATGATCACATAGGTGGATACGAAGGAAAAGAGTGATAAAAAAAAAAAAAAAAAATGTTTTATTTAATAAAACAAGGGCCCTTTCGTCCGGTTGCTCATCAAGGTTTTTACAGCCGGAGACGACTAAAAGTCAAATTGTAAATACATATGGGTATATATATATATATGAGGGGGGTTTTTGGGAGAAGAAGAAAAGACAAAAAAAAAAAAAAAAAAAAAAAAAAAAAAAAATTTTACTTTCTTCTTTCAAGTCCCCATCAAGTGATACCAGGCCCCAGACACTCGCCCAATAAAATAAGCGAGTGCCTAGGTCTGATCTGTCTGCACAAGGTAGGACGAAAAAAATTAATGGTTACGGCCTCAAGGACCTGTAAATGGTGTTTCGTCCTAGCCCTGTGCAAAACAGAGAATTGGTGATCATTATAACTAGACCGGCAAGTGCTCATGCTGATTAGATGTTCGCAAATCGAAGACTCGTTGCTCTGCGACAACCCGGATGTTATTGGTCTGTGTTCGCGTATTACTCGGGGTATGTGCTGGTTAACCCTGACAGCCAATCTTTGGATCGTACGGCCAATATAAGTGGCTTCACAGGCACACGTATATTTATAAACAAGTAAGCTTTGATTGAGTATTGGCAGTACGTCCTTATTAGCAGAGCGAAAAGCGGCCCTGGTAGAAAAGATTGTTCTAACTTTGGCTGCGGGATAGCAACGGCCCACCGAGAAAGTAATTTTATCAGCTAAAGTCTGACTAGCCGGTCCAACCCAAGGTAGACGAATATACACTGGGCACCTGGATGGACCAAAAGGTCCATCACGATAGAATTTTGCCACAGTAATTCTAATTGTGTCTGTGATGACATCCTCGGGATACCCATTATTTAAAAAAATTTTCGTGATGTTCTTGAGTTCTCCATTGATTTTGTTACCTGAACAAATTTTAAGTGCACGAAAGGTTAGGCACTTAATCAAATTAATCTTTCTGGCTTTTGGGGCAAATGAATCCCAGCTCAAGTACAGTCCAGTGAACGTCGACTTTCGAAACACGCTGGTCTCAAAAGAAGAAGAACACCTTTCTACAAGAACATCAAGAAAAGCCAGGGCACCATTATTTTCCTCCTCCATAGTAAACGTTAAGGAGGGGTGCAGATTGTTTAAGCTCTGGAATAATTTTAGAGCTTCATCCCGGTTACTAAAGCACGCAAATGTGTCGTCAACATACCGTAAATATATATGCGGTTTGGGGACTTTGTTGAACAACTGCCTCTCAAGAAACCCCACAAATACATTGGCCATAAGAGGACCTAAAGGACTACCCATACTAACACCGTCTATCTGACGATACATTAAGTCGTCAAAACTAAAGGACACAGATTTCGTAGCCAATTCCATCAGTTCCACAAAGATATTCTCCGGAAACGGGGGAGACTTAACCCCAGGGCGACGGTACAAAAAATCCGCGCAAATGGAAATGGTCTCATCTAGTGGGACATTGGTGAACAAAGACGCAATATCAAAGGAAACAAGATATTGCGTGTCACCACTCACAGGCAACTGACGGATAGTAGAGGCAAAGGAAAAGGAATCAAGAATACAGAATCCTGAATAAAACTGAAGTACAGGATTCAGTAAGATTACCAACCATTTAGCCAAATTATGTTGGACTGAATGGCACATAGACAAAATGGGTCTAAGTGGGACGCCGGGCTTATGAATTTTGGGCAGCCCGTACATCCTAGGTCGTTGAGATCCCACAGGACGGATTAACTCATAAACTTCCTTTGACAGAAATTTGCACTTTGACAGTTCAAGGAACCGCTTCTGAACCCTAATTTCGAGTTTATGGGTATCGTCAAAAGATAGATCACCCAATTTCTCGAATTTATCATTGTCGTCAAGAATAACAAGCATCTTGGCTATATAGTCAGAGCGATTAAGGATAACCACCCCAGCCCCTTTATCAGGTCTACTAAGGCAGATATCGGTATTTCGCTTTAGACTATTAGCCGTAATGAAATGGTTTCTCTGCCAAATGAACCCCTTACAATCAGTAGGGTGTTCTAAAAATTTATATGCCAGATCTGCAAGACGAGCCTTCAGATAACTGACATGCGGTAGAGAAACAGGGGACAATTTACATATTTGAGAGAATAACATCTCAAGTTCCGTAAACACCGTAACCTTATCGGGGTTACGTGAGGGGGGAATACAAAAATTCAAACCTCTGGATAGCACAAGTTTCTCACTCTCAGACAATATATAGGAAGAGTAATTAAAGATGTGTTTGTCCGAGGTGACTGTACAACCAAATCTTTTACGAATAAGGAGGTTCAAAAATTTGTTATTCTTGACAAGGATTCTACTATTAATTATTTGGGATTTAATAATCAAGTATTTAGCAAAGCGCAATTTGTCAAAGAAAGTGAGCGTTGTCCAAACTTGCCTCCATAGAGAATGTATTTGGGCAGTAATTGGGGGAATGGAGTCACTAAAGAAAGAGATCTCATCCTTGAGAAAAGCACGTTCAACATTACGTGAGTTACGACATTTAATCTTAGTAAGCCGTCTAAATATGTAGCCGGGTACCACATTGTTATCCAGGCAGGAATGGAGAAAACTCAATTTAGAGCGGCGCTTGATGATTTTGTTCTTCAATAATATAATTTTATTGAGAACATCAATAATAGTGGGGCTGTACCTTCCCCTAAAATGTATAAATAAATTTCTGGTACAAGCAAATTTTAAATAATACTCTAAGGGTAATCATGATGATCACATAGGTGGATACGAAAGGGAGTGATAAAAAAAAAAAAAAATGTTTTATTTAATAACAAGGGCCCTTTCGTCCGGTTGCTCATCAAGGTTTTTACAGCCGGAGACGACTAAAAGTCAAATTGTAAATACATATGGGTATATATATATATATGAGGGGGGGGTTTTTAGGGAGAAGAAGAAAAGACAAAAAAAAAAAAAAAAAAAAAAAAAAAAAAAAAATTTTTACTTTCTCTTTCAAGTCCCCATCAAGTGATACCAGGCCCCAGACACTGAATATATATATATATATATTTACAGCAGTGTATGCTTATTATTATCTCATTTGGTGAGTTACTATTGGGCTATTATTTGCAGTATTATTAGGAGAGTGCTCAATATCTGTGATAGAGCTACTATATAATAATAATAAGAAGAAGAAGAATAATGAGCTAAGAAAAGAAGTGGGTAGGGGTCTCGCTAACATTGAAGATAGTGCAGATGCGACAATCTGAGCACTTGATGAATGCACTAATAAAAGTAAGTAAAGACTAATTGCAGCAGTCAGGAAAAGTAATATGTTGCATATTGACAAACAGAAATACATTAAAAAATAGAAATGGGCAGAAAAACAATTACAATTAACATAGATATTATCTGACGTCTCTATCATCATATTATTAAAGATTATTTTTAATTGCTAATAGAATGAATGTTCAAATTGTTGTACATGTGTGAAGGCCTGCATATCAGACACAGGAAAATTCAGTAATAACAAGGAAAAAATAGAATGCCCAGTAACAAAATAATTAAATAATGAAACATCTCCCCCCCAAAAAATAATTTGAAGCACACTGGCTAGAATAGCAAAAAATGTATTTTGCAATAATGAAGTATGCATGTACCCAACCTCTCCGATATACACAAAATGGGACACAAGGTTAATTTTTAAGTGATAAACAGAAGAGATATCACATCAGAAGACATGGACATGGCTAAAAAGAGGAAACCTCAGGAGAGAAACTGAATCTCTTATAATCGCAGCACAGGAACGATGTCATAAGAACAAACTATATAAAGGCAAAATTGATAAGACGCAACGGAATAGCAAGTGCAGAATGTGTAGAGACAGAAACGAAACGGTTAATCATATAATAAGTGAATGCAGCAAACTAGCAAAAAGAGAGTACAAGACTATGCACGACTGGGTGGGAAAGGTAATCCACTGAGAATCGTGCAAGAAATTTATTTTCCACCATACAACTAAATGGTATATGCAAAAGCCTGAACCTGTCCTGGAGAATGAGAGGCATAAAATTCTCTGAGACTTCAAGGTACAGACGGATTACCTAATCCCGGCCTGGAGACCTGACACACAACACACACACACACACACACACACACACACACACACACACACAATATATATATATATATATGTATATACAGTAACACCTCCACACGAGCAGGACGTGACACAAGGTCAATTTCTTAGTCGAAGTTTAACAGGTTTAAATTTAGAGTTTTCTTTCTTCTAGTTTGGTTGCGTACCAAGGTTAAAGAGCCTAAGCCTACCCTACTATTTACCCATAGCTGAAGGATAATCGTTGGATTCACACCTTTCCCAAGATCATTAGTGCTATGTGAAATGCACTATATATATATATATATATGAAATAAATATTTTAGAAAAAACAAACACCTGATGACTGAAAGAAATCTGTTTCGACCCTTTATTGAAGTGGCCTTCATCAAGAGCGAGGTGTGTATGATAGAGAGACGGTATGAGTGGACCGTTATAAGACGAAAGTGGTACAGACGAAATGTTCGAGTTTATAGCCGGAATTTTTTTTTTTTTAATTTCAAATTTTTTTTTTTATTTTATTTAAAAAGAAATATTTTTAAATTTTGAAAATGCATATTCTAATTTGAAAATAAAATAAAATAAATTTTATTTTATTTTATTAAATCAGAAGCATTATAGTCCACAAATAAAACTCAAAAGAGTTTGATGTAAATATGTATAAAAATGTATCAAAAAGTTCAAAAATCCCAGCAGTGCAGACCACGATATTCATCGGAGAAGATGTAGAAATCCAGATATATTTGTTTTTTCAAAAGACAGTATGAAAAATGAATGGAAGTGAATCCGACAGTGTGAAATAAATATTTAGAAAAAACAAACACATGATGCTAAAATTCGCTGACAGAAATCTGTTTTGACCCTTTATTGAAGTGGTCTTCATCAAGATATATATATATATATATATATATATATATATATATATAATATAATAAATATATAAGTGTCTGAGTGCCGCTTTAGCGTTCCGGTTGCAGTGGCATTGGTAATTTATCCGAGTGTCCTCAATATTTCATAAAAAAGTACCAGTCTTAGGTTTGATTTACATATCGTAAAATCCAACCAACCAACCAACCAAAGTGGATCTGAGAGCAATGGCAATGAATGATTTACTCCACACGACAGACGATTCAGTTTTTTTTTTAAAAACAGATACAAGGTACAACAAAAAAGTAGACATTAAAATTCAGAGAAGTTTTCTTTTCGTTCTGGGGAGAGAAAACATAAATTCCTATTTCCTCGACTAAATAACTTCCGCTTCCACAAATCTTAACAATTTCTTTCGATCCAACAGTCTCAAAATTGACTCTTTCTTCTTTAAAATATTTTCCGTCACTTTGTTGCATAGCGATATATACCCAGCATTGTGTATACAATCGAGAGAGGAAACTCAGATGTATATATATATATATAGTATATATTAAATTTTTACTTGAAGGCACTTACAACGCATGTATCGCATAAAATTCGATACTTTTTCTTATAGAAAATGAACTTGACAAGTGTAATCCCAGCAAAGGATGGCTCGATGTGTAGAATACCGTACAGACATATATATATATAGATAGATATTACAGAGTAGAGCTGTCTCCTTACTAAGAGCTTCTTCTAAGGACTAACTTTTTAGTCATGCAATTAATTAAAGCACAAGACATTTTTTCTTGATCAAGATTTATTTAACCCATTTTTATTCGCCGCGCGGGTGAGAATCAACCTCGCAGTAGCACGTCTATTCTGCGACGATTCTCAAGTTGAAACTGATTCTCTCAACTAACTAATCACGTGACGCGCGAGATTCGAGACTCTGGGTTCACGGAGGTATAACCCTCCTAGTAGTTTTCCATTCCCTATTCTGAAAACCTTGGATTCTCGCTTACAGGGTCTGTTAACAATTTATTCTACCACATAATATGTAACAACCTTCCTCTTTAAAATCTTCACCGTCGACTAATAATCTACCGTCTGTGAATTGTATGTTTTCTTTCAGTTCAAAGCGCCTTGATCTTGAACTCTAATTTATAGCGATAATTTTTATTTAATTGCTTTTTCGCTCGATTTCGATACGAAAATAAACATAATTTGTCACTAAAATTACAATCGTTATTAAATCTTATCTCAAGAGATTTCATATCTTGTGTACTTGATACGCTCTAAATATTGTTTCTTTTTCTTTTTTTCTTTTTTTTTTTTTCAAATATTAACAAAGATACAATAACCGCAGGTCTCACGGAATATTATCCAAGTCGCTTCTCATAATGTTTGTATTTCATCAATTTCTAAATTGCCTGGTAAGGAAAACTATTCATAAAATGGACAAAAAAATAAATCAAGTAGCGAATACAGTTCGTATGAAAACCATAAATTATTATTGTTATTATCTGTTCAGACGTGTTGATGTTATTGTTTCTTGTACATAAACATCTTCTCTTAAAAACAGAATTTTTATAGATTGTTTTAAAAAGAAGGTATTTCTTTTTTAAAGTATTTCTTTTTTTAAGTATTTATTTCCTTGTTTGTCTCATGCAAATTAGTTTTCTTCCATATTTAACGAAATTTCTGGAAGGAAGGAAGAACAAAAAAAGAAAATTAAAATATGTCGTGTTTGCCAATAAGATGATAAATGATACTCATAAAATTTGTTTTAATTATTTTCCCCGCCTTTTTTGGGCTATTTTACCGCCATTTTACTTCCTCTTTTCTCGACTCACTCATTGTCCATTTCTTTTTCCTATTCTCACGTTACTTTCCTTCTCCTTTGTTTGTTTCTCAAACCTTAACAAGCTTTGCTTAGTAAGTCACAAAACTAAAATAGTGGGAAGCTGGTTGGTTGGTTTTATTTTACGGCATGTCAACCCTTGTTGGATTATTTTATGCTGAAGACATTTTGTTTGACTCATTCTTGTTGGGTATTCAATCACAACACTTGAATGACAGACAATTACTGCTGTAGTGAATTTGATCCTTACTGAGTGGCCAACCTTGTGATCTTATGGTATGTCAAACCCTGTTGGGTTATTTTATGCTGAATACATTTTGTTTTGTTCATTCTTGTTGGATATTCAATCACAACACTTGAATGACAGACCATTACTGAAGTAGTGAATTTGATCCTCACTGGGTGGCCAACCATGGGATCTTATGGTATGTCAAACCCTGTTGGGTTATTTTATGCTGAATACATTTTGTTTTGTTCATTCTTGTTGGATATTCAATCACAACACTTGAATGACAGACCATTACTGCTGTAGTGAATATAATCCTCACTGAGTGGCCAACCTTGTGATCTTATGGTATGTCAACCCTTGTTGGGTTATTTTATACCGAAGACATTTTGTTTTGTTCATTCTTAATGGGTACTCAATATTTTTTTAACTCAATTTTTTTATAAACAAATTTTTTCAAACTTATATTTTCTATTTAACCATAGATGAGACCCAAACAGGTACTTTCACTCCGGGTCAGAGTGGACCTGAGAGTAATAATGGTGAAGGGGTACTCCACAGGGGCGGGACAATCCAATTTGTGCTAGGTCTTGATGTGACTTACCAATAGTCCGCGCGTCTAGCCTAAGTAAGGACCAAAGTGGAGTACTGCTCATCCATAAGGCATCTGTCTTAGGCATCACGGTTCGCATCCCACGGCCAACAGTTGGCCCCATTGTGGGATCTACCCCTCTGCAGAAGTGCAGTCTGTATATTCTACAGCCCCAGTCGACAGGAGTGTTAAATTTTATTAGTATTAAATAAGAACATGAAAAAGAAGGGCAAGACCTTCCCAAAAGGTTTATCCTGGGTAGGGTACTAAACTGTATCCGATAGTGAGGCTCGAAGTCTTGAGCTATGAGGAGTATATAATTCCTCCTTCCAGTAGAAATAGTAAATGGGTAATTCCATGTCAAATCATCCAGGCCATGTCACCCACCCTCTTCAATTTGTCTGAAATTTTATCCGAGTACGGTTTATGTTAAAGTTAGACAATCCCAAAAATTTGAGCTTCCAATTCCAAAAACTGGCGGAGTTATGTAGACTTTCAAATCTCAAATTTGGGGTAGGGGTCGCGAAAAATGGCGACTTTTTGTAATTTATTTTTATCTATAAAATGAATTCGAGAGCTTTCCTACTCCCAAAAATTATTTTATAAAAGCATTTTTGTCCATGGAATCCATACTGTTGAATCAATGGGTTAAATAGATATTATAAGATAATAATGAGTGTGAAAGACTGTGTGTTACGTCAGTGGTGAGTTGACGTGGAACGAATGTGGAAAAATTGAAAAGTGTAATAATGGAAAATAACCAGAATGAAGAAATGTGTTAATTAGACATAAAACTAGAGTGAGAATAAGAGAGGTAGTGAGAAAGGGGGGGGCTTGCCTAAGTTTTTAGAGGGAACGGACGGAGATAGTTGGCTTCTTGTTTGAGGGGGACAGATGCAAGATGCGGTCTGTCCTCCGAGACTATTTCTCGATGGCTGACTTGGGACTGCAAAATAAAGAGTCCTGAAAAAAAAATGACATCAAGTTTTGTGTTCGTTATTTAAAAAGACAAGACGACCCAAGGAGCAAGTGGTTCTAGACCCAAAGAACATAGAAATTGCCAGTCCAACAACATACCTATTTCAGCAGATTAGTAAAACAACAATAGGGAGTAGTGAGTATACTAATGAACGTATATCCTTATACTGGACCCAACAACGTTACATTTTGGTCACCGGAAAAGCACTCTTTAAACCCTACGTTTTTTAAGTGAATAAACTGCACTTCGAACGCAGTAAGGAGATGGGTGCTGCTTTTGAAGAAAGGAGACAAACGACTTTTTATAGAACAAAATGTTTACTTTACATGTAAAACATAAAACAAATATCAAACAGGGGTATCAATATACATAAAATGAAACAACCAAACGAATTTTAAAGGAATGTTCATAGAGTCCAAAGGGAATACAAAGAGTTCAATGTGTTTGTTGGTAAAAGATAGTTCAAGGAGAATTGAATGTAGTTAAAGGGTTGGTTGCAGATTAAAAAAGCCTGCGGAACTTAGCTGAAATCCTCGAGTTCTGTTCCTCGTAACCTGTTGAGCCCTGCAGAATGGGTTTTAGGTGTTCGCTTGTCACTCCAGCTTCTAACGAGATGAGGGTTCCGATTCGTCGCCGTCTGGGGGCTTTTAACGATACGTAACACGCAACTCTTTCGAAGTATAGGTTGATAGTGTTATGATCAGACCGTTAACTCTGAACGCCAGAGTCCAGACGCTCAGAACTTTTTATTTATTTATTTGTAATTTAATCTAATTTTATTTTATTTAAAATCCCCACAGGCCGCCGACGGTTTCTGGTGAAAGAGGATCACAATTCCCTTAATAAGTTTTCACAATATATCAGTTTGATGCCAAGACAAGACAATCAAGGAGCAAGTGGTTCTAGACCCAAAGAACAGAGAGAATGCCAGCCCAACAACAGACCCAGCTCAACAGATAAGTAAAACAACAATAGGGAGTAGTGAGTATACTAATGAACATATATCCTCCTTAAACTGGACCCAGCAACGTTACATATATCAGTTTGATGCCTTGTTATACATCTGCAATTTGATACTTACGTTACATGCTTCAATTTCGTACCGTGAAAATTATTTTTTTTTATTAAATGTGATTACTTGAAACCATATGACCGTATGCAACTTATTTGTAATAAGAGTAGTCACTTGAAGCTATAATTGTTTATTATTAGTTACTTGAAACCATATAACTGTGTACAACTTATTTGTATTAAGAATAATCACTTGAAGATATAATTGTTTATAAGGGTTATTATTATTATTAGTTACTCATATTATTATTATTAGTTACTCATATAACTGGTTACAAATTATTGGCGGTAAATACGTGAAAGCAAACAAATAATCATTAAATAGGACAAGTTACTTTAACTCTTTGTCAACTTTAAACCGCTCACAGCAGCTCTCCCACCACAGCCAAATAAAGTATAAAAGCTTATGATTAGTTCATTATAATTGAGCAGAATGACTCAGATTAAATGATAACAGGACTTCATTTGAATAAAATGAGTTCTGGGGTGAATAGATAGTAAACTTTGAAATATTCCATCATACAAATAAAAATACAAAAAAAAAATGTTGTTATTCTTTACTTTCTTACTTCTATTTTTCTTCTGCTGTTCATTTTTCTATCTTACGTTCTTCTTCTAGCGTTGGACTTCGTCTTGGGGACTTCGTCTTGGGGACTTCGTGTCTGGTTTCCATTGGGGATTTCTCTTTATCAGAAGCCCTGTGTCATTGGTAGTTTTAGATAATAACACAAGACTTCGATTTATCTTAGATCATATTTTATTTCGAAATCCCCACCAGACTACCTGCGCAGATTGAGTCGGCAGCGTGCATAACACGACTTACCACCGTCGTGGTTTTGGTCGATCTAAACTAAAACTCTCTCTAATCTAAACCGGAAGAGGGTCTTCTCCACCGATTCTCACGATATCCACCGAAGAAGGATTAGGACTGAGGTCAAGCGTTGTCATTAAATCCTTCAAGGCCGCCGGCTGAACTTATAACAGCCATTTTGGTTTCTACACTACTGTACATAAGTATTAGGAATCTAATAATTATGTAACACAAACAAATATACAGACATACAGAATTATGTACAAAGTTATGTTTACTGTTTGTTTATCATTAACAAAATGTAAGTTTTTTTAATATAGGTTATATAACGAATTCGTATTTTTAACTTATGTCTAGATTTTGGGAAAAGGTTAAGATTTTATTTATTTATTAATTGTAATTATTATTGTTATATATTACTTGTTATTTGTAATTATTATTATTTCTAAACTTTTATATAGACAGATGTTTAGCATTTAAACATCGCTACATACATCTCTTTTGTTTTTCTTTTCAAATTTGCAGAGAGTTACTTCGTAACTTTTACAATAAAGTATATATATATATATATATATATATATATATATATATATATAATCCAAAAGTCCAGAGAAGAAATCTTTTTATTTTAAAAACCTGTCACAGTTTGAGAGCTCAATGTGTGCTCTTAATGTTAGAATCACAGAGCAAATATATAAGTAAAGAAATAACAAAAGACTTAGAGATTTAGCATTATAGTCTATTTCTGGGAGCTTAGACAAATTGTCTCTCCCGACTCATCAGATTCGCATCTGATGAGTCGGGAGAGTTAGACACTTTGTCTAAGCTCCCTGAAATAGACTATAAAGCTAAATCTCTAAGTCTTTTGTTATTTCTTTACTTATATATACTAGCAAATATATGCACCCTCCGGGTGCAAGTATTTAAGTTTTAATATAATAAAATATCATATTAAATTAGAAAGGCTAATGAAACTGAATAAGAATGTAGATAAAAAGATTTGAAACAGAGGGGGTATGATTGAAAAATAGAACAACTTTGAAACTAACTCTTCCATCATTTTCCGTTACTCCCTCTTTCATTGGTAAATTTTCCTAATTAAACTGTTTAGTTAAAATAGGAAGTAAAGAATAATATTACAGTTATTTCTTCTTGTTAAGGATTTCTTTTAAGATTTATTGAAGAGATTTTTGCTCATATTCAATAAGATAAACCAAACAATTAGAAATCAATAATACTAAGCATATATTTATTAAAATCAATTTTTATCAATATGCAAATTAGCCTTCCCATTCACACTGTAAACCTCTATTTTGTTGTATATATAAATTACAATTGCATGTTTTTAGCATGTAGATATGGTCAACAGTGTAAGTAATGTAAAACATTTTATTAATAATTGAGGTTTAAATAAAAATAAAATCTGTTGAATGTGACGTAAATTAAAAGGAATTGTGACTTGTACAGTAATATAGTTTCGGTTACAGACAGACAAACCACAATCTCCATTATAATAATAATATATATATATATATATATATATATATTATATATATATCCGTATCGTCATATCTATCTATCTATCTCCGTATCGTCATATCTATCTATCTGTCTGTCTGTCTATTATTTTTAATCTATATTGTCTATGTGGATTTTCCGATGGAACACCGAGTAAATGTTCATGAAGCGAGAAACTAATTATTCAAACTATATGTTCATATCGGACATACAAAAATAAATAGATAAATGACGCTCTCGGTATTCCCTAAAGTCCGGGACTCGAACAGCATGCCCCAGGTATTTCCCAGAAGCCTCCAATAAAATAAAAAAATAAAGTAAAAAAATATTGATAAATAAAAATAACCTCGTGTTTGATTTCCCCAACATGTCGATCACTAATCCAATATATTACTCATTTTCAAATATTGTTTTTTTGTCTTTGCTCATATTGTATTTCTCTTTTATCCCGCTGTTTTGTTTCGCCCCCATTATCCCTTGTTAGTCAATATTTCTACACCCTCCAGCCCCCTCCCTCCCCAACGCCGAAATCGCCCCCCCCCTTCTCGTGTCCCTCACTTTTCCCGCTCGTTTTATTTCGCCACTCTTGTATGCAACACAATTCATTGCCAATTACCAATGGCTGTCGGCGGAGTGATTTCACGGTGGTAATTAGTCGTCGCTATTCGACCGGAAGTGCTTCCACTGAAGGTGAGAGGCGGACTGAGAGACATTAATAGCCCCAATTATAATTGACATAATTCCTGACAAAATGGCGGCCTTTATCTGCTTATTAATGTCACTTGTTTGACGGAGTGGCTGGCTCCATGCCGTTTATGCATTATACGCTAATATTACTTCATCAGTTTTATTCTATTGTTTCTTTTACTTTGTAGTCTATTTTCTTTTTTTCTTTTCTTTCTTCCTTTCTTTCTTTACACCTCGCTCTTCCATTGCGATATATTTGACACCGCCACCTTCAATAAAGGGTCGAAAACAAATTTCTTTCTAATGTATCTCATCACAGTGTGTTTGTTTTTTCTCTCTATAATAATCTTATTTACTTCTATTCTTATCTTTCTTATTCTTTTATTACTTATTTACTATTATGTTTTTTGTTCATCTTCACATTCATGCCATTTTCTAATGCCATCTTAAGGGGAAAGGTAGTAAAGAATTCTTCCTTATTCACGGATTTCTTTATTCCTTCTTTTTTCTTAGCTTACTTTGTCTGTTTATACTTATATAGTATGGTAGGCTTAGGCTCTTTAAACGTCTATCCACCCCTTCGCAACCACACTAGATAGACAATAGTATTAACAACTACTTCTTAATTCTAAATCTGTCTTATTAACCTTTCGCGATCCTAAGAAATTTCTTTAACCTTATCTTTGTCATCTTTCCTTTCTGCTTGTGGGATTCGTTTTATCTGTCTATTCTTATATCACTTTATATTATCTAATCACTAATATTTTTATATGTGCTGCGCGTGCTTGTTGTAGTTTATGTGTGTTGTTGCGCTGTGAGTTGTCCTGTGTGTTGTGGTTCTTTCTTTGCTTTATCGTTTTCGTGTTCTCTCAATGTGCCCTCATGCGATTCTACCCATTTGTTTTAAATATTTTCCGTTTTATCCCTTCTGAAGTCTCAGGTAATTTCTATGCCTCTCTTTTCTTTCCAAGGACAAGGCTCTAGGGCTCGTTTCTTTGTCCTAATCGTTTTTTTTTTTGCTATAACCTATTTTCTAGTTTTCGCTCACGGTTCTGTTCTAATATAATCTACCACTATTCCATTTTGCACCCTTTTTGCTTCTAGGGTATATTATTATCTCCCCAATCTATCCCAGCCGTGCCATACGTCTTTTCTGTCTTTTACCTTCTCTCTCTTTTTCGTCTTAGTTATGTTTCTACAGCAATTCACTCCTTATATGATTAACCCGGTTTTCTTCGTTTATCCTTTTTTTTCTTCTACCTAACCATTCTTGCTACCTTTGCTTATCCGTTAGCGTTTCTTATCCTAACACTCTTTAGCTCTTCTATTATTTAGTTGTATCTTTATGAGCATTCGTTCCTGTGCCTTTCGCTGCAGTTTCTAATATTAGAGATTCCCCATCTTTCTTCCTGATGTTCCTTTCTCTTTTAGCATGTCATTGTTCCTTTTTTCCGTTCTCTTTACTATATCTCTTGCTTCCTTGCAGTTATACCACTTTATATATACACTACCTTTGCTGTTCCATTTTGTATTATTATTACGGTATTCCGAGGTTTGTTGCTCACTTAGTGCCTTATACTTCATTTATCCTAATAACTATTCTATTCTTGCTATTTCTCGATCCATGTGCTTTCACTTTCATGATCTTTTTCTGGCTTTGCGAGGATGTTTTCATTGATTTCTTTCAAATCTTATTCTTCGTTTAACTGGGTTTTTCTTAAATCTATTTTCTTGTTCTCTCGTTATTACTGAATTGTTCCCTTTGTCCTGATATGCTATCTGGCTCTTTCTACACATGTACCAACAATTTGGTACTACCATTTCATTTTCCTGATCAGGCATCTTAAAAATAATCTTTTCTTTTTTCAATTATCTATGATCTGATTAGAGATCATCCAAAATTATTTCTATGTTTTTACACTTTTGTCTTACCTTGTTTTTTTTCTCTGCCCCACTCTTCTATGTTTCTTATATTATTCTTTTTTCCATCTATATTTGTTTCCATTTTTCCCAACTATTGCAACTCATCATTTACCTTTTCCGACCTTTCTCTTTTGCTGCTAAATTTCTTGTCTTTTTCATCTTTATTTACCTTTTATTAGCTTTGCTTCATTCTTTTCACTTCATACTTTGTGCTTCTTAGACTTTGTCGCTATCCCGTCACTATTTCTTCAATTGTCTATTGTCGAATGACCCTTCCTACCCACCCTTCCTTTTCTTAGCTCATATTTTCTTTCTCATTCTAATTTTCTTTCTTTCTTAATTATGTATAGTAGCTCTATCACAGATATGAGTGCACTGCTCCTAATTATATATCCTCGCAAATAACTATGTTTCCCACCTTAGTAACTCACCCAAATCGATATTGGCAGTAACCTTAGTTTACCTTAATGCATCATTCACTCTCTTTTCACTTAATTACTTTCTGTT
>CM042170.1:47906240-47916240 GCA_023376005.1 Doryteuthis pealeii
AGTGAGCGAATAGATGGATACAAAAGTTTAAATTATGTAACGAAATTGGGATAGAAGATAAAATAGATAGAGATAGGAAAATAAGATAAAAAGTTTAAGAGTCTTACATATTTATATATTTATTTTTTGTTTTTGCCCTTTATTTTTATCTTATTTTTATTTATATATTTTTTTAAATTTTTGTTATGCTAATTTTTTTCACCACCTTAGGACTGGTTTTAGTGATGAAGTACTGTTGCTTCAAATCTTTTCAATCAGAATCTTTCCCTAATGAGCTAATAGGCGAAACTTTGGTAGTACCTGACTCATTAGAATTATTATTACTTTAGTAGTAGGGTTGAAATGTCGCTTTTGGTTATGCACCCGCAGTAAAGACCGACCTCTTCTCCCGGTTAATTTGTTGATTTTCTCGTGATGAGATACGGGATGTCGCAGATTGCAGCAACAGCGGCAAGCTCCGTCTCCCTAATAAAGACCGCGGGATAAATCTCGACAATAAGCCTGTTGGGTTTTCCTTTGAGGGGGAGTAGCGATAGAATATATGGATACATAAGATTAAAGTATGTAACGAAATTGGGATGGAAGATAAAAAAAAGATAGTGATAGGAAAGTAAGGAAAATAAAATAAAAAGTTTAAAAGTCTTATATTTTTATATTTTTTATTGCCTTTATTTTTATCTTATTTTTATTTTTTTTTACATTTTTGTTATGCTAATCTTTTTTTCACCACGTTGGGATATAACCCGTCGGTCGCTCCCGAGGCAAAGGGCTCACAGAATCTCCGAAATTGGCCGTCAAGATCGGATTTTCTGCATCAACCAAGGATTGCAGGGTCTCTATATTTGCGGGAAGTCTAGCCGAATGCCCCACGTTGTGCTAAGATCTCAAACGACTAGAAATCTGCTATAGAACTGATCTCCGAGGTTTAATGGCGGCCGATTGGTCACATACAAAAAAGAATAACGACTCTTTTTCTTCTTCAAAAATCAACACATTTATATTCAAAATACAGGAATACAAATAATTACTTCTCAAGGTTTGTGGGAGTGATGTGCCCGTAATTAAATACTTCTGGTCTTCTGCAAAGTATTGTGCAAACAGTTCGTAAGTTGACTAAGTTTCAAAATGGTCTTAGCTGAAGTCAGTTACTCTCGGCTCTCAGTATTGCGTTAATCTTGTCAGCTAGCCGATTCTCAAGCGATCACAACTTCATCTGCCCGTTTGGCTCATCTGCCCATTCGGCCTATTCTGCTTCTCAAGCCAAAACGTTAAATATATTCCGATCGGAACAATTTTATTTCCGGCCGGCATGAAAGACATCGGGAATTCTTTCTGCTTCACCCACTCAAGCAGGGTAACCGCCCCCTCTTGTTTCCAACCAGCCAATCAATTTACTTCCGCTCACCAATCTGGGTGCCATCTCTTCGGCCACTTCAATGTTTTTTAAATACATTCGACTTTCTTTAATTTCGATTTCAACAAGTTATCTCAATTTCAAGTAGTAAGGAAACATAAAACAATAGATTCTCTTTAATTCGGTGTCTTCATTTTTCGGTAATCTATAAAACAAGATTTATCTTTTTCCATGAGACTCAAGTCTGATTACATCAAAGACTCGTCTAGGAACGCTTCTCTCACTTCTGGGAGTTCCGACCTACTTGAGATTTTACTACCGGCCGCTATCGCCTCGTCTGCCCAGTCGGGGTCATTGCCGGATCGCCCATCTGTTTGTCAGCCGGCGAATTATATTTCCGTTTTTTTTTCTTTCTTTCTTTCTTCTAATTTCAAAACCTAAATCAGGTCACAGGGACTGGTTTTAGTGATGAAGTTCTGTTGCTTCAAATCTTTTCAATCAGAATCTTTCCCTGATGAGCTAATAAGCGAAACCTTAGTTGGCAGTACCCGACTCATTAGAATTGTTATTACTATATATATATATATATATATAGTAATAACAATACTAATGAGTCGGGTACTGCCAAACTAAGGTTTCGCTTATTAGATAATAGCGAAACCTTAGTTGGCAGTACCCGACTCATTAGAATTGTTATTACTATATATATATATATATATATATATATATATATAGTAATAACAATTCTAATGAGTCGGGTACTGCCAACTAAGGTTTCGCTTATTAGCTCATCAGGGAAAGATTCTGATTGAAAAGATGTATTTGTCTGTCTATCAGTGTGCATGTGTGTGTCTGCGTGTGTTGTATGTTACCAAAAATAGCCCACAAAACAACAGCCTTTGGCAACGAATGAACGCTGTTAGAGTAGCCATGAAAGTACCATATGAATATATATATATATATATATATATATATATATATATATATATATATCTTCTTAGTATAATGGCGATTGTGTGTTTTTCTGTCTGTAGCCGAAATTATATTTCAACTCAAGTTACAATTCCCTTTTGATATTTACGTCACATTCGCCATGATTTTATTTTTTATTTAAACCTCAACTAATAATAAAGTTATTTTACATTATTAATACTGCTTACCATATCTACATACTATAAACATACAACTGTATTTATATATACAACAAAATGGCGGTTTACAGTGTGAATGGGAAGGCTAATTTGCATATTGATACAAAAAATATGATTTCAATAAATATGTGCTTAGTATTATTGATTTCTAATTGTTTGGTTTTATCTTAATGAATATGAGCAAAGATCTCAGTAATAAATCTCAAAAGAAATCCATTAACAAAGAGAAATAACTGTAATTTTATAATCTAGTTCCTATTTTAACTAAATAGTTGAATTAGGAAAATTTAGCAATGAAAGACGGAAGTGACGGAAGAGTAAGTTTCATTTGTTCTATTTTCGATTATAGCACCTCTGTTTAAAATCTTTTTATCTGCATTCTTATTCAGTTTGATTAGCGTTTGTAATTTAATATAATATTTTATGACATTAAAATTTAAATACTTGCACCCGGAGGGTGCATATATTTGCTAGTTAGAATAATATATAAATGAATATTACGTTGTGTATATATATATTTAATTACACGGATAAAAAATGGTGGGGCTTAAAATATGCAGACGGTATTCCCTGCAGAGGGGTAAGACCTCAGCAAAAAGGGAATCTTGGTATGACACTAATCTGCTGTTGAATGAAAATTATTTTCTCGTATCCAAATGTCTTCAACTGACCTTTATATGATCTGTTACGTGGACACTTAGCACTGAGCTCTCCATTTGGGAGATAAAAGTTACGGATAGGCGGTTTATATTTCAAATTAGTTGTGCTGATTGTTTTTTATTAGATGCTTATGTGTCACCTGAAATCTGCCGATCTTATTAATTTAGAATTCGGGGAGCTATTAGCTACCGGGAAGATATTAGCTAAGACCCGGGTTAGCTCAGTCAGTAGAGCTTTCAGTTAGAAACCACAAGGTTCCTAGTTCGATACCGGTCCTCGCCAACTCAGCATATGAATAGCACAGGGATCTGTGCGGTAAAGTGAGGAGCTGATGTTAGGTGTGGTGCTCCACCTCAGACGCCAAACAATCTCCTTGGTCTAGCGCTAGTGAAAAGGGGATAGACACCCTCACTGTCTGGCTGATAACGACTTTAGGCCGCCCCGACGACTTTACTTAGCTACCGTTCACATAGTGTATTAGGTTACCCCAACACAGAACATTCGGTAGGAAAATAAAAGACAAGTCAATTAATAACCATCATCAGCATCATGTCGCGCTTTCAGCGCGGATATCCATGACAATCTCTCTCCACCCGTCCCTATCGCTCATCCTTCTCGGGAGGTCGTCTATGCAGCATCCTGCATCCGCACAGAGCTGATCAACGTACGTTTTTGCTGGTCAGCCCACGCTGGCTTGTCCATGTGCTGGCTTCCACAGGAGGACGTCACTTATGAGTTCGTCCTTGCTTCTCCAGCAGTGTCCCACGTGTCTTACTCGGATGGTTTGGGTGATATGTGGTAGGTGGCCGTACAGCTGTTTTCTCGTAGGGTGCTGTTTTCATGTCTTGTTCGGGATCACCCGCAGCATTCTTGTGCAGCTCCCATCTAGTTTATTCTTTAGTCGCTTAGTTAGGGTCCAGGTGGTGCAGCCATACAGCAGTATGGATATTTAATTTAACACTTACAGAAGGAACAAGGTTGCCAGGCTATAAAGAGTACTAATGTGCTAGGGGACATGTAGAAATGTATGAATAACAAAGAGGTTGAAATCAATTACTATTTCAGGGGCCTGGAAGCAAAAGTTAGCACCATGTGCGCTGTTGAGGAGAAGCGGCGACTACGTCTGTCATCTTCAAGTCGAGTTTCTAAAAGATGGAGAGACTTTGGCTTTACCCTGTCACGTAACCAAAAACGGACTCCTGGTGTGAGAGAGTTCCTTAAACCCTGTGACAAGGGAGACTACTCCATTTATCTCCCTACATTACAAAGCGATGCTTTGAGCACAATTCAGCTTGATATCAATATATTCCTACTTGTGTTCGCACGACCCTAATCATCTTGCGTCACCCTCTTGTTTAAAATGAGACCGTCCATATCGTCCAAGATGAAAGGAAAAAAGTAAATCCCGATTATCTGGTGTTGCTTATCCACTGAATTCTTATTCTTAAATGAGTGTCGTCAACTCAGCTAAATAATGAACCATTCTGTTTTATCATAAAACAAGAAAGAGAAGAAAAAGGAATACTACACAGAGAAAATATAAGAAGAAAGAAAGAAAGAACAAGAGTAGGGGAAACATAGACCGAGGGGGTAAGCGCGCGGAAGCAATAACGCTATTCTTTTTGAATCGAATGTAATGAAAAGATGAAAAGAAGGAAAGAAAGAAAAAAAAAAAGAGAGAGAGAGAGAGAGAGAGAGAGAGAGAGAGAGAGAGAGAGAGAGAGAGTTAAATCAGGATTATTATACTTTTAACATATTGAACAATTAGCAATAGCTCTTAAGTAAACATATCAAACGCTGTAATGATTAAATTATCATTCTGTGGTATATCCACAGGTACTGTTAGTTAATGTTATTGAAGTTCAGTGTTTTTCTGTGAATATGTGTGTATTTAACAACCCCTCTGCACATTGCAGTATGTGTTACTGTCAATTATAAAACGGTTTGAATTCAGTTTCCTTCTCCTGGGCCGGTTGCCATTCCAGGTTAAAGAGCCCAATCTGCCCTACTATTTACTCGTAGTCTGCGGTGGAGAACAGATGAATTCGTGCATTTTCTCAATGGCATTAGTGCAAATTGAAATGCAGGATTTGAAACAGCCAACAGGATTTGAACTCGGGTCACTGATTCTATTTCCTTTGGCAATAACCGTTACGCTGAAGGCGTCTGTTTTACTGAGAAAAACAATCTCAAGTTAGACATACACAAATGAATATTTATACTTATCATATTTTGCACTTAACATTTACGTCATTTGTTAAATTCCTTATACATATACAATCATGTCACGTGTGTGTGTGTTGTTGTGTGTGTGTGCGTGCGTGGGCTGTGTGTCTGTTTGTGTGAGAGTGTGTGTGCGTGTGTCTATTTGTGAAAATATCAGTGTGCATGTATTTGTCTGTCTATCAGCGTGCATGTGTGTGTCTGTGTGTGTTGTATGTTACCAAAAATAGCCCACAAAACAACATGATAACAGCCTTTGGCAACGAATGAACGCCTGCCAGAGTAGCCATGAAAGTACCATATGATATATTAAATAATACTTTATGATATATATATATATATATATATATATATATATATATATATATATATATATACCAAGCGTGTTGGTAGATCCTTGCGGAGAGAAAAAAAACAGCAGAAAGTTTGATTGTAAAAAATATACTACCGACATCAACCAGGGAGAAAAATATTTTTGAAAAAAAAAAGGACCAAGATATTCGTACCAACAAAAATAATCTATTGTACAGTATTTAGCCAAAAAAAAAACAATTATATATATATATGTATATAAGATATATATATATATTCATATAACCGCTAGGAGAGAGCTAATAAGTAAAAAGTGCTCGATACCTAAGTAGAGCCAATAATAAAGATAATCTAATGAGTCAGACAACCTACTATTAGTTCGCATAAAGCTCTTCAGGGCTAAAATCTGACTAATATATATATATACCCCGCACGAGTAGGATGCGGCACAAGGTCAATTATTAAGCGGAGTTTAACAGGTTTTGTATTCAGAGTTTTTCTTCTCCTAGACTGGTTGCAGTCTGCCCTACTATTTACCCCATAGCTGGGGTAATATAATGTATGTAAATTAGAAAATTTTTACACACACACACACACACACACACACACAACACACACACATATATATATATATATATATATATATATATATATATATAATATCTATCGTAACGAACCCACATCATCTCACACAACTACTTCTCTTATACAAGCATCCTAAAGCCCAAAATGACTTTAATATTTAAAACCAGAGACTTTTCATAGTTGGGTAATTCCATACCAAATCACCCAGAAAAAAAGTTGTCACCCCATCCACTTCAATCTTTCTGGAATATTTTCCAGTTGTGGACTATGTTAATGTTAGACAATCTCCCAAATTTTTTACAGACAAAAATAAATTACAAAAAGTCACCATTTTTCGCGACCCCCTGAAATTTGTCGAGTTAAAAATCGACATAACTCCACCAATTTTTGGAATTTGAAGCTCTAATTTTGGGGATTGTCTAACTTTTTCATAATCCACTGGGACAAAATTTAAGAGAAATTAAAGTGGGTGAATGGCCTGGCCTGGATGATTTGCCATGTAATTACCCTAACTCTTAAACCACTAATAAATTAAACTCAGTCCTTTTCATTCTCACTTTTATTGCGGTTTGAAAAAAAAGCGAAATTCTCTAAGACGAAATTTTTGGTTGAAATAAATTTATAACCGTTTATATGGCCTCTTCTTAATCAATGCTTTAAATATCACTTTGTACATAATTTTCAAATTATTATCAATTTAGCCCTCCACACAGTCTTTTCTTTTTCTTTTTATTATATCTATATGTATTATTATATCTATATATATATGTATAATATATATTATATATATATGTATAGATAATTATATTATATATATATATATATATCTATATATATATATGTGTGTGTGTGTGGTGTGTGTGTGTGTGTGTGTGTGTCTGTGTGTGTGGCTGAATACAGAACAAAAGAATTGGAAGGCCCGAAATGAGTCTTTCGAGGTTGGATGCCGTGGCTTTACTGGCAGGTCACTTCTAAATGTGTTAAGATCCTTTGCATTTGGGGTCAGCAATGTAGGAGAGCCATATTCGAAATTACAGTGGTTGCTGAGAAAGTATCGAGATGACTCTGGATCCGCAGGAGCGACGCTTGGATAAGTGTCACTAGGTTGCAAACGGGAATTGGTCATCCCGGTTGGTGTCTCCTGGGCGAGAGTGTATGGTGATTAATGACTCGAAACACCTGTTGACCTCGGGTTCATCACTGATGACTGCGGCCTAGTATTCACCCAACGGTGTGTTTATCAATTAAAAAAATATCTATATTTTAACATTATTTTTATTATATCTACTAGCAAATATATGCACCCTCCGGGTGCAAGTTTGTAAGTTTTAATGTAATAGAATATTAAATTAGAAAGGCTATTAAACTAAATAAGAATGCAGATAAAAAGATTTGAAACAGAGGGGGCTATAATAGAAAAATCGAACAACTGAAACTTACTCTTCCATCACTCTCGTCTTTCATTGTTATTTTTTCTAATTTAAGTATTTAGTTAAAAGAGGAAGTAAAGAATAAAATGGTAGTTATTTTTCTTGTTAATGGATTTCATTTAAGATTTATTGAAGAGATTTTTGCTTATATTTATTAAAATAAAACCGAACAGTTAGAAATCAATAATATTAAGCACATATTTATTAAAATCACATTTTCAATATCAATATGCAAATTAGCTTTCCCCTTCACACTGTAAACCGCTATTTTGTTGTATATATAAATATAATTGCATATTGTTAAGATGTAGACATGGTTAACAGTATTAATAATGTAAAACAATTTTATTAATAATTGAGGTTAAAATAAAAATAAAATCATTGAGAATGTGATGTCAATAACTAAAGGAAATTGCGACTTGAGTAGTAATATAATTTCGGTTACAGACAGAAAAACACACAATCTCCATTATAATAAGAAGATATTAAAAGGTCCTGAATAGGATCGTTCCGACCACCAGTCATAAATACACCCGACCAAAGAATAGTTCACCTTACACTGTCTTTGTGTTGTTCTTTTTTGTGGTTGATTTTATTTTTATTCTATTTTATTTGTGACTCCCCGCAACCGGAGCGCAACTGAAGATACAATGACTGGGTCGGACGATACGGTGGAAAAGAAGACAAAAGAATGCAGTCCCAGTTGGGAGACACCATATTACTTTAGGCCGGGTACTTAGCGCTTGTTGGAAAAAAGTCTTTGAGTGAGAATTGAACAAGGCTTTTTAATTCCATTTATGGTAATGCCACTTTTAATATTTCGCCACTCGATATATATATATATATTATATATATATATATATATATATATATATATATATATATATATATATATATGATATGCCGAAACACGTGTCTGTGAATGACTTATTAATATATATGCTCCATAAATTTGGTAATGAGCTCTCTAATTGGTAATTTAAATTAACTCTTTACTAAGCAAATAAGCATGATCATTTATCCGAAATTTGATCTCTCAGTGACGAATGATACATACATTCGTATGTATTTAATAGTTAAAAACACCAGTCCCCGCATCAGCTGTCAGTGGGCGAGGGGATAAGACATCGGACTACCATGTGGTCAGTCTGAGTTCATACCCAAGGATAGTGTGTCTAGCCAAACTGAAGAGGCATGATATGCCGAAACACGTGTCTGTGGATGACTTATTAATAATATATATATATATATATATATAGACAAAACGTGATGCGTTGGGTTACCATTGACCAATGGGGTAATTAATTGGGATTTATATATATATATATTTAGCCATTACTTTTTGTTAGAAACAAAGTAACGGCTAAACAACGCCATATCCTTTCTCAAACAAAATTATTACACAAATAAATTAATCATATATATATATATATATATATATATATATTATATAGTATATTAAGAAAAAATTGAAAAAACACAGGTTTTAAATGAGTTAAGTGGTAAGTTTATTGGCCGACGCTGCAGTGTTTCGATCTATTAATTAGATCATCTTCGATTCCGTTTATCGCAAAAGATTTATTCACACATGCGCAACCACATTCAAAAAAACAATAAAATTTCCAATGCTTTCTTTTCGATACACACACTTACACACTCTAATACTCACACCGTAAAAGAGAATATTTTACGTCATATTTCAAACCGTTTATTTTTCAGCGTTCTTATTTCAGACTTCAAATTTTAAACAGACTGATAAACAAGCACTATCACTTGCTTTTCTCGTTATTCTGTGATAAATTTTTTTTTATCAATTCCATATACCAACAAATGCCTGAAATGATCTAATTAATAGATCGAAACACTGCAGCGTCGGCCAATAAACTTACCACTTAACTCATTTAAACCTGTGTTTTTTTCAATTTTTTCTTAATATACTACATACCGTCGATTCACTTCCTTTATATATATATATATATATATAATATATATATCTTTATTAAAATGGAGATTGTGTTTTTTATGTCTGTAACCGAAACTATATTCCTACTCAAGTCACAATTCTTTAGTTATTGACATCACATTCTCCATGATTTTTTTTTATTTAACCTCAATATTAAATAAATTATCTTACATTTTAATACTGTTAACTATGTCTACATACTAATAACATGCAATTATATTTATATATACAACAAAATAGCGATTACAGTGTAAACGGAAGGCTAATTTGCATATTAATATTTAAAAAATCGAATTTAATAAATATTGTGCTTAGTATTATT
>CM042170.1:47921240-47957469 GCA_023376005.1 Doryteuthis pealeii
CAGAGGGGGAAAATAGAACAACTTTGAAACTAACTGTTCCACCATTTTCCCTTACTCCCGTCTTTCAGTGGTAAATTTTCCTAATTTAACTATTTAGCTAAAATAGGAAGAAAAGAATAAAATTACAGTTATTTCTTTATGTTAATAGATTTCTGTTAAGATTTATCCCCGAGATTTTTGCTCATATTTATTAAGATAAAACCAAACAATTAGAAATCAATAATACCAAGCACATATTTATTAAAATAAAATTTTAAATATCAATATGCAAACTAGCCTTCTCGTTCAAACTGTAAACCGCTATTTTGTTGTATATATAAATACAATTGCATGTTATTAGTACGTAGATATTGTTAACAGTCTTAATGATGTAAAACAATTTTACTAATAATTGAGGTTTAAATAAAAAATAAAATCATGGAGAAATGTGTGTAAATAACAAAGGGAATTGTGACTTATATAGTTTCGGTTACAGACAGACAAACCCACAATCTCCATTATAATAAGATATATATATATATATATATATATATATATATATATATATATATATATATATATAAAGATGGAGTTGGTGGAATGGCCTATTATCAGTATCAGCCGGAAAGCGAGGAATGTATCCCCTTTTCGCTAGCATTAGACAAGACCGTTATTTTCATGAGGTGGAATGCCACATCTACCGTCAGCTCTCCCCTATACCACACAAATCAGATAAACCAATCTATACTACTCATCCTGAGTACGCGGGGACCGGTATCGAACCAGGAACCATGCGATTCTTAAGTGGGTACTCTACTGACTGAGAAAAAACATTTTTTAATTTTTTATTTGAATTATTTAATCTATACTACTCATCCTGAGTACGCGGGGACCGGTATCGAACCAGGAACCATGCGATTCTTAAGTGGGTACTCTACTGACTGAGAAAACAAACCATTTTTTAATTTTTTATTTTTGAATTATTTTTTCTTTTGTATTCGTTTTGAATTGACATTTCGACTAAAACTTGCGCGAAATCCTCGATTTCCCAAAATATCTGGATCGTGTTAAGTCGATCGTGTAACCCACTTTCATGGCTTGGTTCGCTGAACTATGTCTCAAAGACAAGATAAAGGTTTGGGATCTGGTGCTTAAAGAATACAATTTTGGTAAACAACGCAGGCAGGAATTATCTGCTTGTTTGCCTTAAAAGGAATTCTTTGGCTTCTTTGAAATAGAGAGAAAAAAAAAGAAAGAATAGTTACTGAATTATAATACTAAGGCAAATCAAAAAATTTGGTTGGTTGGTTGGTTGGTTGGTTTGAATTTACGATATGTCAACTCTTGTTGGGTTATTTTATACCGAAGGCATTTTGTTTGATTCATTCTTGATGGTTTTTCGATTATGTTCTTGTTTTACGGCATATCAACCTCAATGGGTCATTTAATGCCGACTACGTTTTTGAAATGAATTGGTGATAATGTTTAATTTTCTAAAGATTTTTTTTACATATTTTTTGTGAATGGAACTTTTAGATGATTCTTTTTAACATATATTTTTATGTTTTCATTTTTTTTGGAAGATTTTTAGATTTTGTTGTAGATGTGTGCTTCTTTTATGTATCCCAGTAGTTTTTCTGGGTTTATTTGGTAGAATATCTGTTTTAGATTTGTTGTTTGGTTGTATTTTTTTCGTATTTGTTTTAGGTTGCTACATTCTGATGGGTATTCTTGATGGTATTCAATTTTTTTTTAAACTGATTTTTTTTCTATCTAACCCTAACAGATACTATCACTCTGGGTCAGAGTGGACCTGGTAGTAATGGTGAAGGGATACTCCACTCCTCAGAGCTCCAAAATTGGAACTTCACCATTACATGCTGTTTAACCTCATACCTAGGACATTAAGTCCCTGCCTTATGACACATATATGATAAAAAGGATTGGGGGTTTGCTGTTAGGGCAATTCTTTTTTTTAAACTAATTTTTTTTTCAACACATTTTTTTAAAACTCATTTTTTTCTATTTAATCCTAAATAAATCTGTTACAAGTGTTAAGATTTTGTTCATCCGAGTTTAGTTGGTTGGATTTTATGGCATCTTGTTTGGGTTATTTTATACCCAAGACATTTTGTTTGATTCATTCTTGATGGGTTTTCAATTTTTTTTTAAAACTCAATGTTTAACCACATATTTTTATTTATTTAACCTATAGATGGGACCCTAACAGGTACTACCAGCCAGGATCATAATGAGACAGGAAATAATGGCGATCCTACCGTAAACTGCTGGCAGCGGCTCTCGCACGTGTTTCTTGTTTATACTGAGAAAGCACTTCGGAAACACCCCTGCTATCTTTTGTTTTGCATATGAACTAACCCTGAGACTTTTACTTGATTATTTTGCAATAGGGAACTAGATACAGGTTAGTTGGTTGGTTGGTTGGTTGGCTGTCAACCCTTGTTGGGTTATTTTATGCCGAAGACGTTTTATTTTATTCATTCCTTATTGGTATTCAATTTTTTAAAAACTCAATTTTTAAAAACATATATTTATCAACTTAACCTATAGATAAGAGCCTAACAGGTACTACCAGTCTGGGTCACCATGGGACAGGAAATAATGGCGATGAAAAGGTACACAACCGTGATCCTACCATAAACTTCTGGCAGCAGCTCTCGCACGTGTTACTTGTTTATACTGGAAAAGCACTTCGGAAATACCCTTGCTATCTTTTGTTTTGCATATGAACTAACCCTGAGACTTGTACTTGATTCTTATGCAATAGGGAACCAGATACAGGTTAGTTGGTTGGTTGGTTGTCAACCCTTGTTGGGTTATTTTATGCCGAAGACGTTCTATCTTATTCATTCTTATTGGATATTCAACATTTTTAAAAACTCAGTTTTTAACCACGTCTTTTTATTTATTTAACCCATAGATGAGACTCTAACAGGTATTACCATACCGGTTAAGAGTGGACCTGGAAGTAATGGCGATGAAGGAGTAGGAATAAAGATTTCCCGAAACTTCTGGATCGTGTCTACTCGATCGTGAAACCCACTTTCATGGCTTGGTTCGGTGAACTATGTCGCAGTGGTAAGAACAAGATTTGAGATCTGGTGCGTAGAGAATACAATTTTGGTAAACGGAACAAGGAATTATCTGCTTATTTGCCTTTATTTTGGAAATAAAAGAAATTCTTTGGTCTCTTTGAAATAAAGAAAAAATGGTTATTAAACTATAATACTAAGGCGAATCAAAAGTTTCAGTTGGTTGGTTGGATTTTACGATATGTCAACGCTTGTTGGGTTATATGCTTTATTTTATTCATTCTTGTTGGGTATTCAATTTTGGTAAAACAATTTTAACACATTTTTATAATGACATGGATGCTTATCTGCGACTATTTGTTTTCATGGATATCTTTAGCTCTATCACCGATATTGAGCACTTTCCTAATTATACTGCATATATTAGCACATCACTAACTGATCAAGTGAGATAATGGTAACCACACACTGCAGCAATATATATATATATATATATATATATATATATATATATATATAACCTACTCGAGTTTCCCCATAAGGATCTTCAGGGTTAAATTCAGTGAATTAATCAATATATATATATATATATATATATATATTTGTTGAATTTTTTTAAATATAATTGTTTTCCATAGGCAACTACCCAGGTTTCAGGCTATTTTGCCATCATCAGGTTGCTAATAATTCTTCTGGTGTTTATGCGAAGACATTTCTTGCTGTTATGTTTTTGGGCCGCAAATTACATCGGTTGATTATTGTGGACGTAATCTGCGGTCCAAAAACATAACAGCGAGAAATGTCTTCGCATAAACACCAGAAGAATTATTAGCAACCTGATGATGGCAAAATAGCCTGAAACCTGGGTAGTTGCCTATGGAAAACAATTGTATTTTAAAAAATTCAACAAATAAATAAATAAAGCTCCTACAAATTTGTGGTTGAGCACTGTGATTTCTTTGTTTCATCTCAAAAATTTTTAAAAATATGTATCTATCTCTCTCTCTCTCTCTCTCTCTCTCTCTCTCTATATATATATATATATATATATATATATATATATATATATATATAGAGAGAGAGAGAGAGAGAGAGAGAGAGATTGAGAGAGAGAAAGAGAGGACTTGTAAATAAGCAATCTTATTGATAAACGAATGAAAAATATTAATTGCCCGACAATCATACAACTTTGCCTAATATTCTCGAGTCATACATGGCATATGATATAAAAAAAAAAGTAGAGCCTGTCACCTAGCTTCAGGGTACTAGCCACCCCAGCGCCCACCACCTCTCTATCATTGCACTTAACGGCGTAATATCAGTGTCAGTCCGTAATGCTTGAGGCGGCGACCCCCACCCCCCATCAAGAGGAATTCCGACGGAACTAAGTATTTTTTGTATTTCCTATCAACACGTACACGTGAGCGTTAGAATTGTGTCGAATCTGGACCCGTGGGAAGGTGGATGTATTTACAAATAAATGAATAAACACACACACCACACACACACCACACACACACATATATATATATATATATATATATATATATATATATATATATATATAATAGTATGGTAGTATTTCACCGTTACTAAAGTATCACGCGTATTTTTTAAAATTTTTCTTTTACCTCTGAACACTGAGTACATTAAGATCTAGTCGTGTTATGTTTTTAAATATAAGTCTTGCATAATAACATTCTATGGCACGCATCACGTTATACAAGGTCTGTGATTGAAACTTGTCGTGTTGTCGAAAGGGAGAGAGAAAATACGAAACGAAAAAGAGAGACAGACCTGATGAATCATTTTGTCTCTTCGGACAGCGTCCTCTCCCCGCTTTGTCGAGTTGGGGAGAGGACGCTCCAACTGTGTCGAGTTCGAAGAGTGATCTTGTCAACTGTTTTCTTTTCAACTAAATGGGCCTTTTTTATAATTTTATTTTGTCTTTGTCTACGTGATCATTAAGTTAAATTTGATATCGGAATTTTCAAATATCAGCCGTTTTCTAATGACGTAAATATCGGATGATTTCGTTACCCTTTGACATTCCAATGACGTAGATACTCTCATCGGAATTTAAACAATTTTCTATTGTTGCTAAGATATTTCCAAACTTTTCATTCGATTCTCTTTGTTTACATAATTCAAAACTTAACTCATATAATTGTAAAACTAATTTTTAAGAAACTTAATTATTTTGATTTATTCAATTCCACATTCGTAGAAATATAGGCAATTCCTATACATGATAACATGAAACTTGGGTCGTTGCGTTACCGTCCATTTGAATATTAAGATGGCCTGTCAAGCTCGCCACGTTTTAGCACTCATTTCCGAATGGAGATGACGTGTTGAAATTTGTTACGTTTCGGTTCTTTCTTCAATGGAGTGGTGGTGTGTTGATATGGAATGATATTACATTGTGAGAGGCTGGAATACAATATATAATATATAAATTATATATATATATATATATATATATTGGTTAGGAGGTTGATTTAGAAGGCTATCACAATGCAGGGTTGAAAGAAAAAATAAATAATACGGTAGCAATGATGTTGTTGTGTTAACCTGTATTAATTCTTTGAATTTCGAGATAATATTCTTTTTCAAAAGATCATGGAACTGACAGCAGTCTAGTTATGGCTTTCTTTAAATTAATTTTGTTTATATATATATTATATATTATATATATATATATAATATATATATATATATATATATATTATATTATATATTTTACGTTCATTTTCAACAAAGTTAGAGGTCTGATGAACTCATAGGTATACACAGCTGTAGACGCAATAGATCTATAACTGCAAAAATGGACGATTTATAAGCCTTTTTCTTTGCCAATTAATTGCTCTGTTCAATTAAATGAGGCATCGTTGACTCTCTAATTGAACCTGGACTACTTTAACATTCCGCCGTTGTGAAGAAAGGGTTGCTGAGAATCATCTTAATACCAACTTACCTGGTAACCCATCTACGGATTTATATATATATATATATATATATATATATATATATATAAGACATCATCAACCTTTTGAATAAAACGCTCACATCACGTGACGTTTCATTTTTACATTTTCTTGCATTTCGGTTGCGGGGTTGAACCATCTAACATCGCAAATTAAAGGCTCACACTATTTTTTGCTTGTTTTTACACCTTCCTTTCGTATGAATCAAATTATTTGTTAAGCCCTGTTGATAGGTTTTTATTAAATACCGAAACGCTTTTAGCGTTATATGTTAAGTCAATCTTTGACTTAATTTCAGCGTTTTTTCTAAACTATATACTTCTACATTTATCTATGTAGCTACTCTGAATGACTTAAAGTAAGCAAAGATTTAAAAAGAATTTTATTCGATTCCTTTTCTCGGACAGATTCTGGTTTGTGCATATACCTTTTGTCAATTTGGTCAAATTCTATTCTCTTTCACAATTCCCAGTGAATCTGTCACACCCTGTATTTAAAAGTCATCGAGAATTTTAGACATCTCATTTTCTAGAACACATTCTGGTTTGTGCAGATACCAGTATATGCCAGTATGACCAATTTTTAATATCTTGCACAATTCCCTGCAGATCCCACTCAGTCGTACCTGCTTCTTGTATTCCTTTTATATAAGTTTGCTGAAGCTGCCTTGTCTACTTAGTGAAGATACCAGTACATGCCAGTATGACCAATTTTTAATCTCTTGCACAATTCCCTGCAGATCCCACCCAATCATACCTGCTTCTTGTATTCCTTTTATATAAGTTTGCTGAAGCTGCCTTTTCTACTTAGTGAAATACCAGTACATGCCAGTATGACCAATTTTTAATCTCTTGCACAATTCCCTGCAGATCCCACCCAATTCATACCTGCTTCTTGTATTACTTTTGTATAAGTTTGCTGAAGCTGTCTTTTCACTTAGTGCAGATACCAGTATATGCCAGTATGACCAATTTTTAATCTCTTGCACAATTCCTGCAGATCACCTTTTCCCACCCAATCGTACCTGCTTCTTGTATTCCTTTTGTACAAGTTTTCTGAAGTATGGAGAGATGGCCTGTCAAAGCTCGTTACGTTTTGGCACTCATTTCCGAATGGAGAGATGACATGTAAACGTTTGTTACATCGGTTCTTTCTTCTAATGGAGTGGTGGTGTGTTGATATGGAATGGTATTACATTGTGAGAGGCTGGAACAATATATATATTATATAATAATGGACTCGCGTCAATTTTCGACGTATGAGGGTTCATACACACAACAAACATCCACACAGGGATTTGTTTATAGTGGTGAAGGCTTGTGTTGGACCATCCACACTTTTGGCACAGTCGATAGGAAAGAATTGGTGCATCAAGGTTGCCACAAACCCAATCAACGACCGACCTCAATTCAGAGGACTGGTACCTACACAAGGCTGAAGGGCCCAGTCAGAATTTTGAATTCAGAGTTTATCCCTCTCCTAGACTGGTTACCTACCCAAGCTGAAGGGCCCAGTCTGCCCTACTATTTAACCATAGCTGGAGGAGAATATATGGATTCATACCTTTCCCAAGGTATATATATATATATTATACAGACGCATATATATTATTGTTACGTTTCTTTTCAACAAAGTTAGAGGTCTGATGAAACTCATAGATATACACAGCTTCTTTTCTAGTTAGTGCAGATACCAGTATATGCCAGTATGACCAATTTTTAATCTCTTGCACAATTCCCTGCAGATCACCTTTCCCACCCAGTCGTATCTGCTTCTTGTATTCCTTCTGTGCCTGTTTGTTGAAGTTGCTTTCTCTATGATTGATTGTTTCATCTCTTATCACCACATGCAAGTTTTCACACCAGTAGTCACTGGTGGTAGTTTATCATCATTATCGTTCCTTCACTGAAAATGAAACTCGCTCGATCAAGAGTCACGTTCGTTGCGTACAACTTCCTGTCACATGACTTCCGGTTACCGAGCTGTTGCACGCATACCGACACAAACAGAGCTCTCTTTTATCTCTGACAAAAACCTTTGACCATTTTCGCATTAAAAAAAAAAAAACATCTTCGCCGACATTGTTCATTTCACCAAATAGTTGCTGCAATAATCGATAATTTTAATTTTAGAAAAATACACTGTGTTTTTTTTTCTTTTTTGTTTCATTTTATCTCCTTTGTTTTTGTTTTTTTTTTTTCCTCGGTGATTTTAAAAAAAAAAACTCTTTGCCTACCAAATTTCCTTCCAACGGCTGTACAAAATTTTTTTTTTTTTACCTGTATGATGGAATATTTCAATGTTCACTAACTATTGATCTCAGAATCATTTCTATTCAAATAAAGTCCGATTATTATTGTAAAGTAGTGATTCTTTTCAATGTAAACAAGTGGTACACATCAGAATCGCTGCCAGCAGTTTACAGTAGGATTGCAGTGTTAGGAGAGCAGTAAAAATAAAGTAGAGTAGGCAGTGTGGTCTATTGTCGGTATCAGCTGGACAGGTTGTTTTTTGCATCTGAGGTTGGGCACCACACCTAACACCGCCTAAATACAAGTAATGCTACTTATGCATTATTTTTTTAATAAAAAGTGACACGTGCGAGAGCTGCTTCCAGCGGATTACGGTAGGATCGTACTGGTGGGAGAGGAGCTGTGAGCGCCTTAAAATTGGCAAAGAGTTCATCTCCACCTTAACTGGATCCCAATTAAATGATATTTGAATAAAAAAAGTATTTTATAATAATAAATAATAATAATAATATAATAATAATAATAATATACTTTCAGCTAGTATATTAGGTCTGAGACCTGTCAGCTGTTCCTTATATTCCAAACATTCATCTTAATTCCACAGAATATTTATAATCTTTCCGCAGATTATGTAACCTTGCCTTGAAGGAGTTTAGAGATGAGGCATTCACTATTGATGATGGTAGTTTATTCCATGTATTCACCACTCTGTAGCTAAAATAATTTTGTCTTGCGTTTGCTTTACAATTTTTTTTAAAGAGTTTTAATTTATGTCCCCTGGTATTGTTATTTTGAGCAATGTTTAGTAGGTCAAAGTTCGTTGAATAAAAACCATGTGTATATTTGTAGGCTTTAATCATATCCCCGTCGATAAACCAAACTTGTTAAGTCAATGTTCCTAAGTTTTTCTTCATATGAACGGGTTTTTAAACCATTCACTAATTTAGTAGCTCTCCTCTGAACTCCCTCAATGAGCTTTGTGTCCTTGATTAGTCTTGGGCTCCAAACCACATTAGCAAACTCCAAATGAGGTCTTACCAATGCAGTGAATAAATTTGAGCATTTCTTTATCCATGTATTCATATGACCTTCGTATTAATTGGTAGGAGTTATTTTCATATTTACCTGGGGAGTTGTCTGTCCGTTTAGTTTCGCTGGTTCCCGCTAGAGGCCTCGGGTATTTAAGCGGCTGATTTGAACTTCTCTGCCTCTCTTTGCCTGCTGCTCGCTACGAGACCACATGGGTTAGACACGGTCTACCCCTTTCTCGTTGGGGCTTCGGCCCTTAACACTGGCCACTCACTGCTAGTAAGTCTCTTATACGATATATGACTATCCTTTAGTCATGTATCCGTAACTACGTTTTTACGTACATTTAGGTATCTCTTTGATACCTAAATATCTTGTATTTTACCATTCATGAATGTGTCATTATCTCTACTCTTGTATATGTATCTATGTACTTTATGTTATCTCGTCATATCCAGGTGCTGTATACCTATTAAATGTTTTGTCCCTCAACCTGTGTCGGAGTATGTTTGTGTTGCATATTTGTGGATATAAGACATGGGGCAAATGGTCACTTCTGCTTATAGACTCGTTGACTAGCACGTGACCTGAGAAAGATTCCCATTATCCAATCACTGGCAGTGCTGCTGCTGCTGCTGCTGCTGCTGTATTAATAGAGGCCTGATTCTAAACTTATGTCATTGACACTCGGACTATCTTGGACGACGGATTTACAAAGAATACTATAACACCGGATTCTTATTGGCTTGCTTACTTATTCACTACATCTGGAACTAAGGATGGCTGCCAGATACTTAACAGTTTGCGTTCCATTTGTGACTTTGTCATAACCTTTGAATCTTACAATCCTAATACCTTGTTTGTTTTATTTACTTGTATTTCTACGTGTCTGAAAAATTTTAATTTAGGGTCCGCATTTACACCAAGGTCTTTTTTATTACATTCCTTTTCTTTTTTTTTCGATGTTCTGTAAATCTTTATCTAAGTTATTTTAGCCTTTAATTTGAATCCACTCTTTTCTCCCGTTTGATCTCATGTTTGACTTTTGGAGTGAAGCCAACGGAAATCTGATATTCAGGATTGATATTTTAGGAATTGAGTTAATAGGTTTTAATTAAGAAAAGTGAAACGCATTGCAAAGTTCAATCCCCCGGAGCAGATGAAAAAAAAAAATATAAAAAATGGGGAAAGGAAGATCACGTAGAGTTTCACTTTCTCTAAGGCTAAAACTGATATTAATGTAAGTCATGATGGGGTTAATACAGAGTGGGGTTTTGTTTTTTCATATCTTATACAGAGTGCAACATGGAAGCGCGTTGTGTAATAGTTAAAGTCATGGGAAATGGACTTCTCGCCCCGAGTTCAAATCCTGGACGTGGTAATTGCATTTCACTTAGTGCTAATACCCTTGGGAAAGGTATGAATCCTACTCTCCCTCCAGCTATGGATAAATAGTAGGGCAGACTGGGCTATTTAACCTTTGTTAGGCAACCGGTCTAGGAGAACGAGAAACTCTGAATTCAAACCTGTTGAACTCCGCTTAAAAAATTGACCTTGTGTCACATCCGGCCCGTGCGGAGGGGTTGGTAAATATATATACCGAGTGCAGCAGAAATACCTCCCACATTTTAAACTATTAGCTGTATGGTATAAGAGAACTTATGCAAGTGGTTTTGGTTTGGTTTGTTTTATTTTACGGCATTGCAACCTCAGTGGGTCATTTAATGCCGATAAAGTTTTGAAATTCATTCTTAATGGATACTCATTATTTTTATAAACACATATTTCTATTTAACCCATAGATGGGAACAAGATATTCAATAAATGAAGGAAAAAACTTTAAACTTGCTTCATTACAATAATTTATTTCAACCGTATTACTACGGCATCTTCAAGTAATCACAAGAACATGATTCTTATGTCCTTGTGATGGCCTGATATATATATATCCGTAGATTGGTTACCAAGTCAGTTGGTATTAGGAGGATTCTAAGTTGGACCTTTCTTCCAACCGCAGAATGTTAGAGTTGTTCAGATCCAATTTGAGAGCTCGACATTCAATATTATTGAACAGAGCAATATAGTTGGTAAGGAAAAAGCTTAAATATTTGTCATTTTGTGGTTATAGATCTATCTCTACCCACAGGTATCAGTGTATAGCTATGGGTATCATCAGACCGCTGACTTTATTAGATTTGGTAAACAGAAAATTCATGAGGCTTTATATACAATTTTCCTGGGAAATCCTGAAAGATTTCGATTACAGTTCTTCTTATAATTTTAGAGGGGGGGTTATGGCTAAGGATTAATTCGCCAGGTGGTCACATTCTGGGTGGTTTTGTCCCTTCAATAGATTATTATTATTAGGAGATATAACCGCAAAATGACCGATTTTTAAGTTTTTTCTTTACCAATTCTCTCTCTCTCCCCCTCTCTCTCTCTACATATATATATATATATATATATATATATATATATATATACTCCCACTTTGGTTGAGTTCTCTAAATAGGGATTTAATTGTAAAATTCACCGTTCTAGCGGTAGCTAACCCTCACTTTGTTTAAAAGTTAGAGGACTCTAGTGAATTCATTTCCACTTAGTAATGTATCAATTAAATATTCTCCTATATTTGACAGCCGCTAATGGCCGCATGGGTAAGAGACTTGGCAGACGAAAATTTATTCAGGTCTCAAACCCGGCCAGAGGTAGCTGTTAAAGTGTATCCACACTGATGAGAGGTGAAACCTCGAAACACGTGTCTTATTATATATATATATATATATATATATATATATTGTATGTGATTTAGTATGAAGCATTAGGTGTGAAATATAAGAAACTCAATTTTTGAATGTTAAGTTTCGATTTATTTCATTAAATTTTGGGGACGTTTGAACCAGTCCATCAGTTCCGAAGAAGGGGTTCAAACGTTCCCGAAAATTTAACGAAATAAAACGAAACGAAACTGATTTTCTTATATTTCACACCTAATGCTACATACTAAACCCCAAACAATATATATCATAGACAAATTTGCTGCTTCTTTGGATCAAATCCCTCTCCAAGAAGGCTAATTCACTTCCGCTCCTAACTTGTTTCTTTCGCAATATATTTCTCCACTTTTACTCTGCTTACCATCTCCAAATCTCTTTTCTTTTGATTTCCTTCTCTTTCTTTCCATTGATTCCCGCCTGACCAATCAAAACCTTTCCTCGTAAACGCTTACTCACCCACTTGACCTCGTCTCCTACCCACCCCTCCTATTCTACTTCCCCTTTCTATAAAACACTTGTATGATACCTTGATAATTCAATAAAGCTACTGATGATGCCGAGCCTAATTCTCTAGCGAAATATATCCTACATACGTTTGTTCTTGTGTTCCTCATATCTCTACCACATTCTGTCGGATTAATTTCAATCCTATTTCCTCACAGATATATATATATATATATATATATATATATATATATATAAATGGACTCTCCCGTCGATTATCGACGTATGAGAGTTCATACACGCAATGAACTCCCACACAGGGATTTGTTTATAGTGGTGAAGGCTTGTGTGTCCACACTTTTTGGCACAGTCGATAGGAAAGAATTGGTGCATCAAGGGTTGCCACAAACCCAATCAACGACCTACCTCAGGAATTTTGAATTCAGAGTTATCCCTCTCCTAGACTGGTTACCTACCCAAGGCTGAAGAGCCCAGTCTGCCCTACTATTTAACCCATAGCTGGTTGTGGTTATATATATATATATAGAGAGAGAGAGAGAGAGAGAGAGAAAGTCATCCAAGTCTCTTCAGTGTGGCTAGACATTTGCAAGCTACCTACAGCCGGAATTGAAATGCGATCGGTTCGGTGTCAGTCCGACACCTTAACCATTAGGCTGTCTTCCCTTACAGAATGCGAAGGGGATTTTAGCAGTTTTCATACACTCATCGCTTTGTATGTAAATATATATATATATATATAAACACACAAACACACACACACACACATATATATATATATAAAAGTAAAGTCGACGGGGCGGCCTAAAGTCGGTATCAGCCAGTCAGCCTATCCCCTTTTCAATAGCGATAGACCAAGGAGATTGTTTTAGCATCTGAGGTGGAGCGTCACACCTACCATCAGCTCCTTACTTTACCGCACAGATCACTGTGCTACTCATACGCTGTGTTGGCGGGGACCGGTATCGAACTAGGAACCTTGTGGTTTCTAGCCGAACGCTCTACCGACTGAGCTAACCCGGCCCACTGAAAAATCTATTAAATAAGAAGATTGAAATAAAATGATGCCTTTTGGGAGTGTCTGTAGTTACTTGGTAGTAACCTTCAGGTTATTTGTATTCTTTCACAAACCCCAACAGGAAAATTCCTCTAGAATTTCCGAGCCACTATGCAACGGCCACAATGGAAGTATCCAATGAAATGTCAGCTATGTCACCTGACCATTTCGAAAGGTTTCAATGGCTCCCTCTTTCCCTGATCGGCAGAACCATTCTCCTTACCGTTTTTAGAGGCACAAGTAAAAGATGCTTGGAATATAAAGTTGCCAATGACGAAAGAATTACTCATCAAAGTGACAACGTGTCTTAAACGGCTCTTAGAAAAGTGCAATAACGGAAATCTCTCGCAGACGAGATTATGCAAATAAGTTAGTGCCACTGGTGTGTTATCCTGTCATGGTGGACAGTCGGTGATTAGAAATGCCGCCTCTAGTTTTATTTCCTTTATTCCCGACGCTTGTGGTCTTGTTTTTAGAAATTAACCTTTCTTTACGTTCTTTTTTTACCCGCTAATTTCCTGGCCTTTCTTTTCTTCCTTCTCACTTTTTCTTTTTTTCTTTTCTTTTTCTTCTCTTTCTTTTTTTTTTGTTGTATTTTTTGTTTTTGTTTTTCTCAGTTCCGCTTTGATATAAATATTCTCTCTCTGTTTCTCTTTCTTTATTATTACCAGTCTTTTTATTCGTTCTTATTTTGATTTTTAGATTGCAATTTCTTTCAATCTTTTTCTTTTTTTTTTTTTTCTTTCTTTCTTTCTTTCTTTCTTTCTTTCATCCACCCACTCACACATTCATTTTTATTTCTCCATATCTTTTATCTCTTCTGTTTTTTAATTGTTTCTTTTTTTTCTTTCATTTTTTTCTTTTTTCTTTCTTTCACTTACTTCCACATTCATTCTCATTTTTCTATATATTTTTATCTTCTCTTTTCTTTTTTTCATTCATTCTTTCATTTATTCTTTCTTTCTTTCAGCCACTCACACATTTGTTCTTATTTTGTCTATATCTTTTTTCCTTTCTTTCTTTCTTTCTTTCTTTCTTTCTTTCTCTTATCGCATATATTTCTTTCCTCTCTTCTGATCTGATATTTCTTTCTTCCTTTTAGACATTAACATTCTATATTCTTCTTTCTTTTATCTTCCATTTTTCTTCATTTTTAAAAATTATGAAACAGTGTTTTTTTTTCTTTACTTCTTTCTTTCTTTTTATTTTGCTTTTTTTCCCTTATTACATTCTTTCTTTCTTTCTCTCCTCCTCTCTATATTTCTTTTTCTTTCTTTTCTTCTGTCTTTGGCTTCTTCTTTTTTTTTATTATTGTGTTCTTCTTTCTTTCTTTCTTTCTTTCTTCTTTTTCTTTCATTTCTTCTGTCTTTTCTTTTTCTTTGCTTTTATTATTGTCTTTTCTTTCTTTCTTTCTTTCTTTCTTTCTTTCTTCTTTCTTTCTCTCCTCCTCTTTATATTTCTTTTTCTTTCCTTTCTTCTGTCTTTGGATTCTTTTTCTTTGTTTTTTTTTATTATTGTCTTTTCTTTCTTTCTTTCTTTCTTTCTTTTCTTTCATTTCTTCTGTCTTTGGCTTCTTTTTCTTTTTTTATTATTGTCTTTTTTTCTTTTTCTTTCTTTCTTCTTTCTCTCCTCCTCTTTCTATTTCTTTTTCTTTCCTTTCTTCTGTCTTTGGCTTCTTTTTCTTTTTTTATTATTGTCTTTTCTTTTTCTTTCTTCTTTCTTTCTTCTTTTTCTTTCATTTCTTCTGTCTTGGCTCTTTTTCTGTGCTTTTTATTATTGTCTTTTCTTTCTTTCTTTCTTTCTTTCTTCTTTCTTTCTCCTCTCTATATTTCTTTTCTTTCCTTTCTTCTGTCTTTGGCTACTTTTTCTTTGTTTTTTATTAATGTCTTTTCTTTCTTCTTTCTTTCTTACTTCTCTCCTCCTCTCTATATTCTTTCTTTCATTTCTTCTGTCTTTGGCTTCTTTCTTTCTTTTTTATATTTCTTTTCTTTTTCCTTTCTTTTTCTTTCTTTCTTTTCTTTCCTTTTCTTTGTCTTTGCTTCTTTTCTTTGCTTTTTATCTTGCCATTTCTTTCTTTCTTTCTTTTTTTTTCTTTTCTTTCTTTCTTTCTTTTCTTTCTTTCCTTTTCTTTCCTTTTCTGTCTTCTGGCTTCTTTTCTTTCTTTTTATTTCCTTTCTTTTCTTTCTTTCATCCTTCCTTCCTTCCTTCCTTCCTTCCACCCTCACAACATGACGCATCGATTTACTCACAAACCGACCATTACGGATTATCCGGAATCTCCGCCGTTAAATCTAGCCAAGGAATAGGCCGGATTATCTAACCCTACCCCCCCTCCCTCAACCCAGAACCTCCTCCCCAACCGTTAACCAGAGTGTCGAAGAAAATCGGCAAACAGGAGATGGCACGACTCTAGTGGACATCAGTCGGCAGCAGAAGCGGTGCGGGTCGTCTTCAGGCGGTTGGCGCCATTACAACTCAGTCTCCGTTGACCCTGGTTTGATGACCGCGAATCTTTTCCCGCTTCGTATTATATTCGAACTACAGCCCCCCCCCCCTGCGGTGGCATCTTTTTCCGACCACGCCCCCCCTCCATCCGGTTAATAATATCGCACCGGCTGTGGAATGATTTATTACCGACGCCAAAACTTTGTTGTCCTTTAGAGTCTGGATATTCTTCGAGAACGAATATATTTCGAGACTATCACGTACGAGAGAATCTTACGTGCAGAATGGGATTTGAAACTGCCCCCACCACCCGAGCCCCAAACACCACCACCACCCTCCATTCGGATAAAAGCTGTCCACGGGATTATAACAGATTAACGCCGATATCTTTATCAGAACCAATAATTACAATCTACCGTATATACCCCGCCCTGTCAACTAGGGCTGTAGAATACGCCGATTGCACCTCTGTAGAGGGATAAGACCCCACCCCAAACGAGGCTACCTGTTAGCCGTGGGTGGCGACCCGTGAGACTTAAGGATAAGCATTCCATGACATGCAACACAACACTGGCCCTTACACACCCCTTTGGCCCTTACTTAAGCGGTTGGAGAGCCCCCAACCCCGATCAATCGGTTGGTCACCTCAAGCCCTAGCATTTATATGGTTGTCCCAATCCTATCACCCTTATGGCAATCCCCAAGCCTTTTTATCATATATGTGCTAGAAGGCAATGGGCGAGGGTCTTAAAGTCCTGTGTATGATGTTAAACTCTATCTGATGATGAAGTTCCAATTCCGGACAGTTGGGAATATGGAGTACCCCTTCATCACCATTACTCCCAGGACCACTCTCACCCGGAGTGGTAATACCTATTAAGGTCCCATCTATGGGTAAAATAGAAGAAATTAGTTTGAAAGAAATGTGTTTATATAAAAATTGAGTTAAAAAAATGAGTACCCATTAAGAATGAATATAACAAAATGTCTTCGTATAAAATAACCCAACAAAGGTTGACATGCTGTAAGATCCAACCAACTGACCAACCACCAACCGTATATACTCAAGTAAAATTAGTCTCACTCCAGTTATGGGTAAATAGTAGGATAGAATGCCTCTTAACCGTATTTAAGCATCCAGTCTAGGAGAAGGAAAAACTCTGAATTCAAATTATTAAACTCCGCTTACGAAATTGACCTTGTGTCACATCCTACTTGTGCGCAGAAGGGTTTGGTGAATATGTATATACTCGACAAAATGAAATAAAAAGGCTTCACTCTAAAACAAAAAGGGACAAAGATCTTACAGATGCGGACTATGCAGATGATCTAGCACTTCTTGCAAATACACCAGCACAAGCCAAATCACTGCTGCATAGCATACAAAAGGCAGCAAGAGGCATTGGCCTGCATATGAACTTAGATCAAACTTAATTCATGTGCTACAATCGAACTGGAGACGTCTCCACAGTAGACGATAAGGCCCGGAAATTGGTAAACCAGTGCTTATACCTAGGTAGTAATATCCCATCTACAAAAAGCGATGTCAATATACGCATAAGAAAGGGGTAGTCTGCTATAGACAGATTATCGAATATTTGTGAATCTGATCTCACTGATTATGATAAAGTGGAAATTCTTCCCGGCTGTGACCGTGTCAATGCAATGGTATGGCTGCACCACTTAGACTCCTACGTAACGATTAGAGATAGAAACTGTTGAAAGACTACGTGGTGTCTTGAACAAATTCTTGAGATAAAATCCTCCAAAAAACAACTGTACCGCCACTTGCCTTCTGGGCTGACTGGGCTCTTTAACCTTGGCATGGCAACCGGTCTAGGAGAAGGAAAACTATGATTCATACCTCCGTCTAAAATAGCCTTGTGTCGCATCCTGCTCTTGTAGAGGGGTTGGTAAATACATATATTGTAGGTATACCCAAAATGAGGCTAAACTGCGTTTTTGACAAAATGACTTTAGCCCCCGCCTGCATAAAATAATTTACCAAAAATCAGAGAATTATCGGATTTTAATGAAATTTTCAGTGTTTATTTATCAATGAATGATCTTTATAATGCATTATTTATTTTATTTCAAAACTTTCTAATTTTTTTCAGGTCTCTTAATTTTATAAGACCAACTCAAAAAAATGTTCCGCCCCGAACATAGGCCCCCCTCCCCTATGTTCGGGGCGTAACATTTTTTTGAGTCGGTCTTATAGTTTTCTAATTACAGAATAAATAAAGAGATAAAACCGAAGTTATGGATAGAAACAAAAAAAAATTACGGTGGCTTTTCTATGAGAAAATAGGTACCGAAAAACGAAAAATAAAATGTAAAAAAATAAATTAAATAGATATTTATTTTTAGAATCTAAAAATATAACATTTTAAACTTAACATCACGCTTTTCATATTCTAAATGAATTTTATATATCAATTTTTCATAGCAAAAATACTAAATTAAAGTTTTGAAATAAAATAACTGATGCATTATAAAATTCATTAATTGATAAATCAATACTGAAAATTTCATTAAAATCGGATAATTACCTGATTTTTAGTAAAATTTTTGCAATCGCGAATGTTACATTAAAATTGTAAACAAGCCAATAAAACCAATTAAAAAGAACCAAAAATGGCATCGGCGAACAAAATTGACCAAACAAATCGTTTTAAATATATTAAAAATAAATTACTAATGTAATGATATTTTTCTTTTTTTAATGATGGTCATTATGTTACTACTTATCGATTTAGACAAAGTTTGACCTTAAATAATAGATTTAATTATTTTTTATTTGTTTTTAAAACTCGTAGCAGACGATTTGTTTGGGTATAGCTAATATATTGCATGTAATGAAGGATCGCTAACTAACAGTAAGTCTTTGTAATGCATTAGTGCATTCATAGAGACCGTAATACTGAACATTTAGTTGCCTTAGACGTGTACTGGGCATCACCTGGTGGGACAGGATCACTGACACAGCAGTCCTAGAGAGAGCTCAACTCCCCAGCCTGTACTCTCTACTGAGACAACGTCGTCTCCGATGGTTGGGTCATGTACGTCGGATGGATGATGGACGAATCCCGAAAGACATCCTCTATGGAGAGCTTACGTCTGGTAAAAGACAGATCGCTCGCCCCCTGCTGCGGTTCAAGGATGTCTGCAAAAATGATCTCAGGTGCTTTGGCATTGTCCCTTCCAGCTGGGAAAATTCGGCTCAAGACCGCCCTCGGTGGCGGCAGAATCTCCATAGAGGACTGTACATGTCAGAAGCCACCCCGATACAACTTCATGAAGCTAAGAGGTCCATAAGAAAGCAACGGCAACAAAGCATCGGAACATCATCATCTACAGGGACAACCTACAAATGCAAAATCTGTGGTCGTGAATGTTTCTCAAACATCGGACTTCATAGTCACAGGAGGCGCTGCAACTTCAGGGGCACACAAAAAACTTTATTATAGTCTTTCGAGACTGAATTGCCAATGATGATGATATATATATATATAAATCCTTTTTATATAGATGAAAAATCAAAACTCTCTAAATGCAACCATAGCATCAGATGCAGTGGGGTTTTTTTTTATTACAGTGCAACCTTCCCTTTTAGGATTTTTTTTCTCCGTGTTTTTTCCGATTTTTGAACCAAACATCAATTGATGAATGATGTTGATTCAATTTCTTTGCAATATCCCAAAGCGATAATCTACAGCAAATTAGACAAGTGCTTACTCACTATTATCAAAGGACACATCCCAAATTATCATCCAAGGAAAAGAAAATTTGCTATATTTTTTGATATTTCTCAGAACTAATACAATATAAACAAGAAAGCCCTCCCCAGAATGACAAACTAAAACAGCTTCCCATCATGCCCTACAAACTAAACTAATTATGATGATGATGATGGTTAAATTTTAACTCAAACTAATCACAACAGGCAATAACTGCAAGGGCAATACAAATAACATGTAGGGATTTGACGCTAGGGGGCACGAAAGGCAATTACTTGCCGCCCGTTTCTGCCAATAGCGAGGAGGTGGCGTGGTCAAGGTAGTATATAAAGAAGACGCATAAGTGCTGTGTGATAGACACCTTTCTTCTTTCTTTCTTTTTCTCTTTCTTTTTAGTTTCAATTACTTTATTTTTCTTCAGCTTCTTTTTAAAATTTGTACCTTAATTCTTTCATTCTTTTCTTTCTTCCTTTCTATCTTAGAGGCTTTCATTCCTGCATTTTTTCAGTATCACCATCTTTGTTTTTATTCATTCCTTAATTCATTCTTTGTCATTCATTGAATACTTATTCATATCTGTCTATCTTAGTCTGTTCATATCTATCTATCTATCTATCTATCTATCTATCTTGGGAGTAATGGCAATGGAGAGGTATTCCATACTCCGCAAAGCTCCAGAATATTTATCTATCTGTCTCAGTTTGTTCATATCTATCTATCTATCTATCAATCTATCTTGGGAGTAATGGCAATGGAGAGGTACTCCACACTCCCCAAAGCTCCCGAGTATTTATCTATCTCAATTTTCATCCCCCCCCTCTCTCTCTCTCTCTCTCTCTCTATATATATATATATATATATATATATATATATATATATATAATATATTGGGGGTAATGGCAATGAAGAGGAATCCATATTCCAAGGCTCCAGAATATGTATCTGTCTGTCTCAGTTGTTTCACTCTCTCTCTCTCCCCCCTCTCTCTCTCTCTCTCTCTCTCTCTATCTATCTATCTATCTATCTATCTATCTCGGAGTAATGGCAATGAAGAGGTACTCCACACTCCCCAAAGCTCCAGAATAGTTATCTATCTGTCTCACTTTGTTTATATCTATCTATCTATCTATCTATCTATCTATCTCAGTCCATTCATATCTCTTTCTCGTTCTGTTCATATTTGTCTGTTTATGTATCTATTTATTGACCTATTTTAGTCTATTCAGCCCTTTCTATCTATCTGTTCATATCTCTCTATATTTATTCATATTCTCTCTATATTATTCATATCTATCTATCTATCTATCTATCTATATATATATAATATATATATATACATATTATATATATATATATATGTATATATACATATATATATAATATATATACATATATATATATTATATATATATTATATATATATATACATATATATATATATATATATATATTATATATATATATATATATATATATATATATATACATATATATATTATATATATATACATATATATATACGTACTATATTATATATATATATATATATATTCATGTCTATTTATTTATTTACCAATCTATCCCAGTCTGTTCATATCTATCTATCTATCCATCTATCTATCTATTTATTTATTTGTCTGTCTGTCTGTTTGTCTCAGCCTGTTCATTTCTATCAATCTATCTATCTATCTATCTATCTAACTTTGTCTGTTTCTATTTATCAATCTATCTATCTTAAATATTTTTTTCTTTCTTTCTTTCGATTTTTTTACACTTTTATTTTTTTCATCGATTTTTCCCGAAACCCCACTCTTCCACCCCTTCTGCCAGAAAAATCAAACTGCAGTCATGATTTAAGCCGTTTCTTTCTCCTCTCTTTCAACCGATAAGATTCAAGATCGAAACTGTCGATCGATTTCCAATCAATCGAATCTTCTTCTTCTTTCTCTCTCTCTCTCTCTCTCTCTCTCTCTCTCTTCTCTCTCTCTTCTTTCTTCCTAGTGATCTCTTGACTTCCCGTCCCATTTAACTAATCGATAACTAATTCAAATTAAGATCTTGCTTAGTTCGATATCCTACGAGACAAATGCCAGCCTCTTGCTGATTTGATTTTTGCCGTCAAGACACGATCAATAAGCTATCATCCTATCGACACCAGTGAACATTGTTTAACATATGGATCTTATGACTTTGATGGGTCCGTATATAAACTCCAGACATGTCTGCCAAGATATCGACAAAAATTGAAACTTATAACTGTATGCAAACTGTATGCGTCAAAAAAGGAGACTAGAAACCGTTGAAGCAGATGAGTAGGGCAACTAAATAACCCCAAAGAAAAAGGTGCTTTTTCTAAACTAAGACAATATATATATATATAATATATATATAATATCTTATCTTATTATAATGAGATTGTGTGTTTGTCTGTAACCGAAACTATATTACTGCTCAATTCACAGTTCCCTTAGTTATTTACATCAAATTCTCCAGATTTTATTTTTATTTAAACCTCAATGAATAATAAAATTTTTTACATTATTAAGACTGTTGACCATATCTACATACTAATAATACGCAATTGTATTTATATATACAACAAAATAGTGGTTTACAGTGTGAATGGGAAGGCTAATTTGCATATTGATCTTTAAAAATTGATTTTAATAAATATCTGCTAAGTATTATTGATTTCTAATTGTTGGTTTTATCTTATTGAATATGAGCAAAATCTCTGGGATAAATCTTAAAAGAAATTCATTAAGAAGAAAATAACTGTAAATATATCCTTACTTCCTATTTTTAAGTAAAGAGTTAAATTATGAAAATTTACCAATGAAAGACGGGAGTAATAGAAAATGATGGAAGAGTTAGTTTCAAAGCTGTTCCATTTTTCGATTAATACCCCTCTGTTCCAAATCTTTTATCTGCATATTTAGTTTTATTAGCCTTCTTAATTTAACATGATATTTATTATATTAAAACTTAAAAAACTTGCACCCGGAGGTGCATAAATTTGCTAGTAATATTATATATATATATATATTAATATATATATATATATATAATTTTTTTTATATCTAATATTTTATATTTTTTATTTATTTTTTGTGTATGTATGTATGTGTATATATATATATATATATATGTGTGTGTGTGTGTGTATGTGTGGATATGTATATGTGTGGGTGTGTATATGGATATATAGGCATTGATAACTTAAATTAAATTTAACGTAATGCAATATAACTTATGCAGGTTCGCCCTCCAAATGAAGAGGAAATAATATATAATTTGAATTAGTTAAATTAGTAAGTACAGAAATCAGGTTTTCTCGGATCTTCATATATATATATATTTTTATAGATGTATATATATATGTATATATTTGAGTGACTTTGAAAGGAAAAAAAAAGGGGAAAAAAGTAGTGAAGAAGTAAAATGAAATAAAGTAAAATAAAATAAAATAATAGGAAAATAAAATAAATTAAGGTAGATAGGTACACATGAAGAATGAACAAACTAATAAATAAATAAATGAACTGGGGTTGCCCATTTAGCTAAAATCTGGAATAGATTGATTTAACAGAAATTCCTAACAAATTACTGACAAGTAGTCAAAGATCTTACAGCTGAGCAGACTGGACAATATAAACAAAAAATTAAAAAATTAAAAAATCTGCTTTCAAATGCCTTAAAAGTAATAAAGAATTCATCATTCGCATCTGATGAGCTGGGAGAATTAGACACTTTGTCTAAGCTCCCCGAAATAGGCTATAATAGAAAATCTCTAAGTCGTTTGTTATTTCTTTACTTATATATATATATATATATATAATATATATATATATGTGTATATGTGTGTGCGTGTGTATGGGCGTGTGTTGTATACACTCGTCCAAAATCAATATCAGCCAAGTGTCTTCGAGCGTTTGAAAGAGTGCAGTACAGAGACAGATCTTCTTTGATATGGTCAGCCTGGCCAGAAGAGTATGATGATGAAAGACCTGAAACTCCTTAGTGACCCAAAGTTTCATCAATGTCGACGGTCTCCTGTACCCCAAATATACTTAGGAGCGTTTATTCAAATATAGCTGGAAATAATAATAATAATGATAACTGTTGGCTATTGCGTCAAAAAAGGAGACTAGAAACCGCTGAAGCAGATGAGTAAACTAAATAACCACAAAGTAAAAGAAGGTGTTTTTCTCTAAACTAAGACGATATAGCCATACTGAGGAGACGTGATACGTCAAAACAAGGTGTCTATGGATGACAAAATATATATGCTCCCAACTTCTTGTTGGCTGAGCTCTCTGGGGTAAAAATGTTATTGTCGGTCGTAAATTAAGCTAAAATGGCAAGGATCTCCTATATAAAAAAAAAACAGGATGTGAGCTCTCTAGCTGCTGTAACATATATACCTACGTATGTATTTACCAGTTAAAATCTACCACTTCCATGCATGTGGCTGATTGACTAGCGGTGGAGACGCCGGACTGACGGGAAATCAGTGGGGTTTCTATCCACTTGCAAAGTTTAACTTGCAAAGTCTAGCTAGACTGAGGAGACGTGATACGTCGAAACATGGTGTCTGTGGATGACTATATATATAATATATATATATATATATATATATATATATATATATAATATATATATTGTGTGTGTGTGTGTAGTCTACACATGTCCAAAATGAACAACAGCGTCTTCTTGTATTCAAAAGTGAGGAGAAGAGACTGTAAAAGAGACTTTAAAACACCTGAAACTACAAAGTGACCAAAAGAAACACGCTCTCCGGTACCCCAAATGTAGTAAGGAACCTATTTTTAAAGATTATATATATATATATATATATATATATATATATATGTATGTGTGTGTGTGTGTGTGTGTGTGTATGTGTATGCTCAATGGGCATGGATAGGTGCGTTGTGAAATGATTATCGTTGTAGAAGATGGACTCGTCGACACGACTTCGAATCCTGGACGAGGCTGTTTGCATTTCACATAGAGCTAATACCCTTGGGAAGTGTGCATTCAACTACTCTCCCGATAGGTAAATAGTAGGGCGGACTGCGCTCTTTAACCTTGGCTAGATATATATGTATCAACCCCTCCGCACAAGCTGGATGCGATACAAGGTCAATTCCTTAAGTGGATTTCAACAGGTTTGAATTCAGAGTTTTCATTCTCTTAGACTGGTTAACTAGCCAATATTAAAGAGCCTAGTCTGACCTACTATTTACCCATAACTGGAGGGTGGGTTGTTGGATGCATACCTTTCTCAAGGGTATTAGCGCTATGTGAAATTCAAACAGCCTCGTCCAGGATTCGAACTCGGGTCGACAAGTCCATTTTCTACGACTTTAACCATTATGCCAAGCGCCACCATACTTGGCTAGGTAACCAGTCTAGGAGAAGGAAACCCCTGAATTCAAGCCTGTTAAACTCCGCTTAAGAAATTGACCTTGTGTCACATCCTACTCATGCGGAGGGTTGATAAATATATATTTGCTCAATGGACACTCTCGCAGCTATACGATCTTACAGAACGCAAATATCATCCTACAACATATTTGTAATATTATTAGGACGAATATTTTTCCAAATTCTGTCAGAATATCTTTTACATCTTAACATGTAGAGACTGTAGTCAGGTCAAAATTGGCATTTTCTATTTGGGTGTGTCAATTTTTATTTCCCGTCAGTTAATATGTATCTCATGAATAAAACATTAAAAATCTGACATTGATCCTCGATTCTTGTTGGTTGTTTTTAATTAAACATTGGAATTTACACATGTTCACTTAGGTAAATATTCATTTCCGACGGGCAATTTGAAACATTCTGTAAACACATTTTAGCATACGGGCTGTATAAAAAGAAATATGGAGACTGAAGCTGTATTTACCAAGACAGGCATCTACAATGAAGGAAACGTTTTATTCGCAATACGAGTTGTTCAAAAGATATCCAGACTGAAGTTGTATTTACCAAGACAGGCATGTACAATTGTTACATACTCATACACATATACCCATGTTGGGTATATACACAAGTGTTCTTTTACAAGAGAGGGGGGAGAAATAGACACAGGTAGATAGAGAGATGCATATGCATTTTGCATTACTTACTTCTTTGGCCATTTGGTAATCTCTAGTCGTTTCTATTCTTTCTCTCCATGTTGAATTCTATTTCTAGATTCTTGTTGGCTGTTCGTCTGTGATTCATTACTTCTTCTTGGTCAGTCTTTTTGCCAAGACATTCATCAAGCAAGAACACCATATTATTTCTTTAAACTTTTATTGCTTAAACCTCTTCTTCTAACTAACACAATCTGTCGGCTGTGGGTGGCGATGCTTAAGGACGGAATCCTGGTGGTTGAGTAATCCATGACATGCAACACTCATCAGAAAACATTATTTTAAAGCAAACAATATGAAGGACCTATTTGAAAATGTTAACATAGAGGATATTTTCTCCTTTTGAAGGAAATAAAATTATACCATAGAATATAGACATGAAACAAATCAATGTCATAGAGTATGATTCCCAATAATGCTAACACATTGTTAAAACCAATTACTAAATGTATATATATGAATACACAATATGTATAACAACCCAACCGCTAGGCATGATATAACCCTGGACGGGTTGATATGCCGTTAAAATTAATAAACCAACCATCCACTATGGCAAGCGGTCGGGGAGGTGTATTTAAAAAATACAGGGACAATCATATAGGTGCTAGGGCTTAACGTGACTAGCCGATTGATCGGAGGGGTCTCTCCGACCGCCCGTTAAAGACAAGAGTAGAGTGTTGCATGTCATAGACTGCTGAGCCACTAAGGTTCCATTCTTAAGTATAACTGGTTGTCACCCATGGTCAACAGGTGTCTTACCCCTCAGCAGAGGTGCGGTCGGTGTATTCTTAAGTTTCAGCCGATAGGGCTGATATATGTATTACATCAATGTTCAGTTGCGTTGTGTGCTGATACATTGTCTAGATCAGGAATGTCAAATGTGCGGCTCTCATGTTGATATGTTGATACCATTCCTCCATGAATTTCAAATTATTGTGGAATCATTCATTTTGCTCATAGCTGACTAAATTACGGTTTTTCAAGAAATTAGCAAGATGTCTATGCAGAAACTGGAAGTTGATGCTCAGGTTGAAATCAAGCATTTTGAGACTATCCAATTTCAGAGTAATTCATTGCTCGTGGATTTCCAAGAAATTTCTTGACAAGTTCTGACATTACCCCGATGAAATGTTCATCTTTGATAACGTCCAGAATCTGTAGATCATCAAACACACCGGCTTTGATATTTTCAACTGACAGGCCAGGAAATGCCAAAATGTGTTACTTGAAACATTTACCTTCAGCTGACAATGATTTAATGAATTGCTTCAAAATACCTAGTTTCATATGCAAGATGCGAACATAATTTTCTTTATATTAACAAATGGCTCATGTAGAATGTTGGTATAAACAGGTTTTCCTCTGCACCCAATGCTTCTCTCAAGCTTTACTGCCCTACACTGAGATTTCAAGTGAATGGGACACTGCACATATAGTTGATGGTAGACTAGGATACTCAATTTTACATTTGTTTTTCTTGTTATATGGTGAATACTTTTTCATTAAAGAAAAGTAACAGTCAGTGCAATGATATTTTGGTTCTCACCAAATCATAGGTTTACCAAATGCCAACTTATCACATGTTCCCTTGATCTACATCCGTAAATTCTCAACACACTACTTTCACATCTTGTAAGGGACCCAAGACTTGTCTTAATCGACACGTTTTAATTCGAAATATGCAAAATAGACTAGCTTCACGAATGCATTGATAATTGTTTTTTGACTGGGAATCAATCTAGTCACCAGATCTGAATATGAGATCTTTGAGATGCGGAAGGATGAGTCAGAGAAAGGGAGTGAGTCTTTCCTCTTACCCCTTTTCCTACTATCAGTCAACATTCCAATTGAAAGTGACACCGAACTCGGTCAGTACTATTCTTTTTTTCTTTGTTTTTAACAAAAATGATTTTTAGATATTTATTCAATGGCTTTTAGTTGATAATAAAGAACCTAATTATAGCAATCATCACTTTGTTCTGTTAATATAGAAGAAGGATTTAAAGATTTATTTGTCATTACAGCCCTCATGATAGACAAATGTAACACATGTAAACAGTCTGTTATCAACGCATCAATAAAAGGGAGTGAGTCTTCCCTCTTACCTTCTCCTATTTTCAATCAACACATTGCTATAATTGAAGGTGACACCGATACTTGTACATTTTATTATTTGAACTCGGTCAGTAATATTCTTTTTTCCTTTCTTTGTAACAAACATATTTTTTAGATATGTATTCATTGGCTTTTAGTTAATAATAAAAAATGAATGATAGCAATCATCACATTGATCTGTTAATGTAGAAGAAGGATTTAAATACTTATTTGTCATTACAACCCTCATGATCGAAAAATGTAACAAATATAAACAGTCACTGAACCCTTTCTTTGAATTGCGGAAGGAGAGGTCACTGAAATGGAGTGAGTCTTTCCTCTTACCTTCTCCTACTTTCAATCAACACATGGCTATAATTGAATGTGACACCGACATTTGAACATTTTATTATTTGAACTACACATTTAAATCATGTGGCCCTCATGACATACATATGTGATCCATATGGCCGTTGGATGCTACTCAGTTTGACATGCCGGGTCTAGATGATACCCGATAGAGAGACATTTCGTCTCTTCTTATCAGCGATGCCATGTGACGCCATTATTGAATGGACTTATCGACTTAGAAGTGGAGTGGATTTTCATGTCTAAACAACTTTTATTTGCGGTCGGTAATCAACAGAAAAGCTAGGAAAAACCAATTTGGAATTGGAGACTTTGCGAAGAATTCGCAAATATTTCTCATCGAAATCCGGAAGCCGGAAATTATTCGCTAGACATTGTAGTCGCGTTAAATCCATTTTTTTGTTTGATTGTTTGTGTTGCTTTCTCTTTGATGCCTTTGGGTTTTGTTTTGTTTTTTTTCTTTTCTCACTTTTAGTCTTGTTTGTTTTTGGTTTGAATGCTCTTCTCTTTTACTCGAGAGCTCTCTTTCTCCATCTTATTTGTTCTTTCTTTCTTTCTTTCTTTTTGTTTTCTTTCTTTCTTTTTCTTTCTTTCTTTCTTTCTTTTTGGTTTTCTTTCTTTCTTTTTTTTCTTTCTTTCTTTCTTTCTTTTGGTTTTCTTTCTTTCTTCTTTCTTTTTGGTTTTCTTCTTTCTTTTGATTTTTCTTTTCTTTCTTTCTTCGGCTTGCCTTATAAATGGTTTTTAATGTTAATCTTTTTCTTTCTTTCTTTCTTTCTTTCTTTGGTTCCTTTCTTTTTTCTTTCTTTCTTTCTTCGGCCTTTGCCTGTATAGTGCTTTTGTTGTTAACCTTTATCCCCTTTTATCTTTCTTTCTTCTTTCTTTTATTGAATTTAGCCTGTTTAGTGTTACTGTTATTTTCCCTTTTTCTTTCTTCTTTCTTCTTTTGATTTTATCTATTTTGTGGCTTCTGTTGTCCTACCCTCACATTTGATGGTTTCCTTTTTTCCTGCTATTTTCTTTCTTTGTTTCTTTCTATATTTGTTATATAATATATATATATAATATATATATATATATATATAAGATATATATATATTATAAAATAAAAATTCGAAAAGGCAATACAATGCGTAAAAATAAAGACAAAAAAATGTTTTATATGTTTAAATCGATTTCAAAGCAAAGCTTTACATCAGAGTTTAATTTCAGAAATGACGTGCTTATGTTTTTTTTATTTGTGTGGGTATAATTTCTCTTCTTATTTTCCTTTTCCTCTCCTTTTTTCCTCTCTTTCCCTTCATTCTCCTCCTTTTATATAATGGGCAAAAACTGTAATTGCTTATTCTCTCTTCTTTTTTTCTTCTTAAAAGTTTGTTGAGACAATCGTTAAATGAAAAGCGTTAAACACAAATCGAGAAAAAGTCAATATCTGTATGTAACATTTCATCCTATTAGGCCTCATCAGCAGAGTTATAGACACGGCTGTGCTTTGTGCGTAAATTCGAACCCTACCTGTCAGGCTGAAGGCGGGACTCTAACCATTACACTAAGCTGGCTTTCCAAATTTTTTCGATTTGTTTACGCTTTACATTTAAACCGATATGCACGCCTTATTCATTTAATTATAACTAATTAATTTTCAAATTAGGTATGACTTCAATTAAGCACATAATCTCCCCCCCCCCAAAAAAAAAAGAAATTTGTCGGCTATCGCCATCTTAAACAGATTGTTTGTCAACTTCATACTGTCGTGCTGTAAGTCAACCAAAAAAAGAGCGATATATTATATATTGCCAGTATTAATACGGTTGAAATAAATTATTGTAATGAAGCAAGTTTAGAGTTTTTTCATTTACTATATATATATATATATATATATAATATATATAAGTTTAAAATAAACGAGAAATCTGGGAAAGCCAGCTTAGTGTAATGGTTGGAGCCTGTCAGTCTGACAGGTAGGGTTCGAATCACGCACAAAGCACTGCCCTGTCTATAACTCTGCTGATGAGGCCTAATAAGCTGAAATGTACATACAGAGATTGACTTTTTCTCGATTTGTTTACGCTTTACATTTAAACCGATATGCACGCCTAATTCATTTAATTATAACTAATTAAATTTCAAATTAGGTATGGACTTAAATTAAGCACATAATCTTCCAAAAATTGTCGGCTATCGCCATCTCAAACAGATTGTTTGTCCACTTCATGTATATATATATATATAATATACATTGAAGTGGACATATATAATATATATATATATATATACATATATATATAAATATAATATAATATATATGTAATCGGAAATAAATCCGACGCCTATGTAAGTATAGAAAATGAAAACAATATTCAGAGTACGTTTTTTTTTATGGAATGAATAAATATTTCTACCCTTCTCCGAGCACTTTGGTTGTATATATGATATATATCTATATATCTATCAGTCTATCTATCTCTCTCTCTCTCTCTCTCTCTCTTCTCTCCTCTCTCTCTCTCTCTCCATATATATATATATATATATATATATAATATATACTATATATATTGGATGTATCGACCATTATCACGGCAATATTTAGAAGTGATCGCACAAATCTCCTTCAAAAAAACTATTATTTTACAAGTGAGATGAAACGAATATTAAATGAACATTTTTATATATTAAAGTTCTTAATTAAAAAAATCTATTTATTGTTTTAAAGTTAATTATGTACTATATCGTTCTCACTTTTTATGTTTTGCTATAATTTTATATCAATTACTTTTTCTAAATTTCATTTTGTTTACCAATAACAGCGATCAATGTTATTTCATTTCAAAATATGCTTATATATAATAAATAGATATGCTTGCTTAAAACAATTTATAATTATATATACTTTTTCTAGACTACACTCTTAGACGTTAATATATTTTAAAACATCGTATATTCTCATTATGGCACCACATTAAAAAAAAAAAAAACGAACACATAAATAATATTTTTAAGGAGATTCATAACATCGCCCCTTAATATTGCCCTGATGATGGTTAATATATCCAATATACATAAAAACGGAAACGCTTGAACGAAGGCAGAAGTATATATTTCATATATAAGCACATCCTCTGATATTTGTTTTTTTTACTATTTCTATACTTACACACACACACAGACACAGACACAGACACACAAGACACACACACAATTCACACAACACAGTTAATACACACACATACACAATTATACATTATATACAGATTTACACACAGATACAACACACACCATTCATGATACAGATTACACACAGTACACACACACACATTCATATTACAGGAATACACACAATACAACACACACACATTTCATATTACAGATACACCACACAACCAATCATATAACAGATTACACACACACAACAATCATATACAGATACACACACACACACACACACCACACACACACAATAATTATATTTATATATATATGATATTATATAAATGGTGTCTATTATGGGTATTACAGGTTATTCCCCGACTGTGATTAAATGTTGTAGTATAAAAAAAACGGCATTTGGCATGAATCCTTTTAAAAATTATCTTTGTTGGCAGACGACTTTTTACGTTTAATTTGATGGGAGAAATTATTGAAGCGCCAATTAGCAAAGATAAACTAAAAAACAAACAAAAATCAGGAGAAAAGTCGACCAGAGCGAATTGAAAGCGGAGACAAGAGAGACATGGTCATTGAATGAAGGAAAAACGAGAAGAAGGAAGGAAGGAAATAAAGGAGAAGAGAGAGAGAGAGAGAGAAGAGAGAGCCGAGAGAGATGAGGGTGGAGGAGAGAGAGGAGTGAGGGAGGAGAGAGAGAGAGAAACATTTTTTCGGAATTGAATAAAGAAAGGGGCAAGAATTTTTTTGAAAGAAAGAGAAGAAAATTGAAATGTGTTATGTAAAAAAAAAGATGGACGGAGGAAAATACCAACATGCGAAACTACGCATAAACCAGAGACGAGAGAGAGAGAGAAGGAGAAGAGAGGAGAAGAGATCGAGGAGAGAGAGACGAGAGAGAGGGGGGGGGGAATTCAGTGGATTGTTTTCATAATGTCTGTGTTTTGGACAGAACATTATTGAAAGAAAGAAAAGATGGAAAATGTGAGGAAATGGAGGAAGAAGAAAGGGAGAAGGAAGGAAAGAAATACAAGGGGAATTGTGCATTAAAGTTGAAAGAAAGGAATGAAAGAAGAAGAAATCAAGAAGGAAGGAGGAAGGGGAAGGAAAAAATACATGGAGGAAATTGAGCGAAAGCGTAGACAATATGAAAGAAAAGAAAGAATGTAGAAGTGTTTGTTGTTGATGAAAAAAGGGAAAAGGAGTACGTGGCAAAAGAAAAAAAAAAAAGAAGAAAGAAAAGAAAGAGGGAAGAATTAGAAAAAAGTAGCATTCATGAAAGAAAGGGAAAGAAGTTGTTACAGATGCGCGTTAAAGAACAGAAAGATGAGGAAGGAAGGAAAAGGAAAGGAGGAAGGAGGGAAGCGCTTGAATGAATTGTGAATTAACAATAACATTGGAGGAAAGATACGAAAGGAATGAACGAAGAAACGAAGGAGAAAACATGGAGAAATTAGAAAAAAGCAGACATTGTGAAACAGGAAGAAGAGGAAAGAAAGAAGTTGTTTAGTGGTAGAGAAAGAGAAAGGGAAATACAGGCAATCGTGAAAATTGGTTTTTACTGAATAATCAGAAACAGGTTCACTTTATGAATTAGAGAAAATAGAATGAACACATGAATAGATTAATGTATGAAGCAACCAAATCAATGAACATGAATCATGAGGATAGGGCAAGGAAAGGACAGGAAGGACAGGGAGGAAAGAGAATGAGAGGAGAAGTTGTAGGAATAAGAAAACGCACATTATGATTTAAAAATCAAGAAACGACAACGAAGGAAGAATTAATGACAAACGACGGGTAGCTAAAAAGAAACGGAAACAAGAAGGAAGGAAAGAGCATGAAGGAAACAGAAAGACAACAGAAAAAACAGAGAAAGAACGCAAAGTGCTACTATTCCTTGAAGAAGAGATAGCAGAGAAGGAAATAGAAAGAAAGAAGTTAAAGAACAGATATAGAAATTATGATAGGAAGGAAAAAAAAAAGAAAATAGGAAAAGAGAAGATAGGTAGGATGAGACAACGGGGATGAAAAATTCGGAAGGTGGGTGAATAAATAAAATAGAAATAAATAATAAATAAAATTGTGTAGTTCGTTTCTTGGGTGCTTGGTTGGTCTTGGGGTTTCTACACATGTCCACCCTTGTTGGGTTTTAATTAATTTGGTATGTCGAAGACTTTTTGTTTCATTTTTTTTATGAGTACTTCAAGCTTCGTTCTTTTTTTTTTGTCAAGTTCCAATTTTTTCTCAAAACATTTTTTTTTAAAATTCAATCAAATCATTTGTTCTAATTTTAACATTTTTAAACCCATACATAGACCGGCATCAGGAGATGGACTTGGGAACGATCGGTGATGACAGGGTAATTTACTCCATTACTCCTTCACAGATTTCCAAAAAATATGAAGAATCTCACCATTAGAGGAAATGGCCAATTGTAACGTCATAAACAGGACTAACTGAAATAAAAATAAAGGAAAAGAGGAAGAAAGGAAAGAAAGAAAGGAAAAAAGAGATTAAAAAAAAAAGAAAAAAGGATTGAAAGAAAGGGAGGAGAAAGAAAAGAAAGGAAGAAAGAAAACAGGAAGAAAAGAAAGAAAGAAAGGAAAGCAAGAAAGGAAGAAAAGAAAAAAGGTCGTGACACGACAAGCGGACGAAAGAAAGAAAAGGAAGAAAGGAAAAACAAGAAAAGAAAGAAAGAAAGAAGGAAGAAAGAAAAAAAGAAAAAAAAGAGGAATGAACGGAAGGAAGAAAGAAAGAAAGAAAGAAAGAAAGAAAGGAAGAGAGAAAAAGAAAAAAAAAAGGTATGAGAAAGAGAGGAAGAAAGAGGACGAGAAAAAGAAGAAGAAAATAGAGGAAGGAAAGAGAGAACTAAAAGAAGGAAGAAGAGAAAGGATAAAAAGAAAACAGGAAGAAGAAAGAAAAAAAGGACGAAAAACAGGAAGAAGAAAAAAGAAAGGACAGGAAGGAAGAAAAGGACGAAAAAAACAGGAAGAAAGAAAGAAAGAACAGGAAGGAAGGAGGAGAAAAAGGAAGAAAGAAACAGGAAGTAAAGAGAGAATAAAAGGAAGGAAGAAGAAAGAAGGAAGAAAGGAAAAAACAGGAAGGAAGAAAGAAAAAAGGACGAAAACAGGAAAAAGAAAGAAAGAAAGGAAGGAAGGAAGAAAAAGGACGAAAAAAAACAGGGAAGAAAAAGAAAGAAAGAAAGAAAGGAAGGAAGAAGAAAAAGGAAAGAAAAGAAACGAAGAAGAGAGAATAAAAGAAGGAAGGAAGAAAAAAGGAAGAAAGAAAAACCAGAAAGAAAGAAAGAAAGAAAGAAAAAAGAAGATAAGTTTAAATAAATCAGAAAGCCGGACAATATAAGAAGAAAAGAAATAACAGTTAAAAATAACATAGACTCAAAGTTTTTTATAACTCAAATAATATCAAAGATCTATTTGAAAATGTCAGCATAGTTGACATTATGTCATTTTTTAGAGAAACAAAATTATACCAAACAATATAGACGTGTGAATGATCAATACCATAAAAAATAACACTATGCGCCGACAATAACACACCATTAATATCATTAATGACAAAAGTGTAAATATAGACATACAGTGTATATTATTCCCTAACCTCTGGTAGGTGTAAAATGACACCAGATAGTTGATATTTCTTAAATCCAAACCAATGAAAAATTATAAAGAAAGAAAGAAGGAAAGAAAAAAAGAAGAAAGAGTAGATAGAAGTAAATAGAAGAGAGAGTGACAATTAGATGAAGAAAGTAATGGCATTTGCCTCATCATCTCACTATGAGTGTGGCACAAGGTCTCGTTTTTATGTTAGGCGCATAAAATTGCCGTCGATCCCGTCGGCCATTCCTCTCAAGGGGCGCCTCAGGCGCTGCGCATAACCCAGCCCCTGTCTCTTGAAATCAAGGGCAGGTTTGCCTGGATCGACGCTATTAATTTACTTACCGGTCTTCCAGTGGCCGAAGCACACTGGACCCCACCTGAGGGCCGGGGATAGGTAAGTCTCAGAGGCACAGCACCTGGAACAGATACTAACACTCCGATCCCCCCCCATGCACGATGAAGAAAGTTAAGTGCAACAAACAGAAAGCTTAAGTTATTTTGTTAGCCACGCCTCTGATTGAAAGCTTGGTTTTTCATGTGGCTCGTCATGAAAAAGCGTTATGACCATATTCGTAAGAAAGAATGAAAGAAAGGAAAAAAAGAAAGAAAAGAAGAAAGGAGAAGAATTTTTTAAATGAATCAGAAGAAAGAAAAAGAAAAGAAAGATAGGAACGAAGTAACGATGAAAGTAGAAGTAATAAAGAAGAGAGGGTGATGGAAAAGGTTTCTGAAGAAGAAATAAAGAATAGATTGGAAAACGATGGAAAAGAATGAAAAAAAAAAGATATCCTTATTAAAACTGTAAGGGGGCGAATTGACGAAAATGTGAGTACACGCTCTTTTTGCTCAAGCAGGAGAATCAGCACGATGTTGGAGCATGCCGAACAACCCTACCACTGTCAACATTGCTCATGGAGTGTGGAGTTTTCGCCTAATAAAAAGAAATATTTCAACACTAAATAATATTGAGGGAATTTGTTGGAATACAACATGAATACATTTGTCCTTCGGGGAGAGAAGTAGATATCAAAATTGTTGAACCCTCTCTTTTTTTTTT
>CM042170.1:47957569-47980069 GCA_023376005.1 Doryteuthis pealeii
CACTCCCTTCATGGCATACTTTTGGCTACTTTGGCTAGGCGCGGCTGTCGGCATAAGGAGTCCCCACCGATCAATCGGCTGTTTACATCCAAACCCAGCACCTATTATCATTGTCTCAACCCTATTTTCCCTTATGGCCAAGCCCCAAACCCTTCTCATCCTATTTGAGCTAGGAAAGGGCCGTGTTGGTGGTCTCCCAATTCCTTGAGTAACGGTAAATTTACGCCTGAATAAATTATTGGTTTCAAAGCGTTTCTATTTGTTGTTTCATACGGTACTCTTTTTTTAAAACACACTTTTCATATTAACCTATACATGGGACCGCCCAACGAGTATACACTTCCGGCGTCAGATAGACCTAGGGCAGCAATGATTGATGAAGAGGAGTGCTCTACATTTCTCTAGAACTCTAGAACCTGGAACCTCGCCATCAGCATAGAGATTGAGCCCGACATGTTGTGTCTCTAATTTTAATTATCTGCATCTAATGGTGAATTTTTCCCAATTCTGTGAGGGTCTGCGGAGTTGAGTCCCGTTCATCACCATTACGCCCAGGGGTCCACTATATCCGAAGGTAGCTACATGTTAGGGTCCATCTATTGAATAGCATTAAAAAGAAAAGAAAATGATTTATTGAAAAAATCGTGTTTAAAAACATCTTAGGTTATTTAAAAAAATTCAATACTCATCAGAATATATTAATCAAGAAACGTCTTCGGCATAAAAGTAACCCAACAAGGGTTATATACCGTATTAAAACCCAAACCAACCAAACCAACCAAACCAACTAAATATTCATTGCCATTATTACCAAGGACTTTTGCATGCCACTTTCTTGCGTGTTGAGTAAAATAGAGTCGCGTGTTAGCCCTCGAGTCCGGTAGAGCGTCGGACTAAACCACAAAAGCTTCCGGTTCGATGCGGACCCTCACCAACTCAGCGTATGAGGAGCACAGAGATATGTGTGGTAAAGTAAGAGCTGGTGGAGGTGGCGTGCTGGTGTGGTAGTGTTTGTGCTCCCGTCTCATTACGTCCAAATGATCTCCTATCGATATGATAGTCTGCGCAAGTGGAAAGGGATAGGACTCCCTCGCTTCTGATTACCGATTTAGGCCACCCCGAACGCTTTACCCTATTACTTTATTATAATCCACTAGATCCACTTCGCGCGTACGCTGTGTAGCTTAGTTATGACACAACGGTCTTCAAGTGGAGTTTAACCATGTTTGAATTCAGAGTTTTTTTCTTGTCGGTTGTCACACAAATAATTAAAAGACCCAGTTCTGCCCGACTGGAAGTAAAAAATGCGATCTTTTTTTTCTTTTAGTATGAAAGTTGGCAAAACCTTAACACCCCTAAATGCCAATCTCAGTAGCAACAGCCAAAACAAAACCTTTTGGCCAACTAAATACTTGTTATTAAAATTTTAGCAAGTTGTTTTTTTTTTTTTTTTTTTTTTGCTTTTTTTTAATGCATACGTTTGCATATTAAATATCTATTAACACTTATAATTTTTTTCCTTGGCGAGATTCTCGCGAATGTAACATCGTCTGACTTCGCCACTTCTCACCATTCTCCCACTTCCCGCCGCCCCCGGTCATATTTGCCCTGATTATATCAACGAAAATCGAATATTCGCAAAGCAACCAGTCCGCAGAATCCAAAACAACTCGAGGCTGACACCTGGCGCGGGTTCTTTCGTTTCGAGCAATGACGTCATGAAGCAACACATCATTCCTCGTCGCTCGTGACATAGTACAAAATTTTAAAATACAAGAGACGTAATAAATAAATAAATAAATAAAATGATAATAATTATATAAATAATTATAAGATAAAATGAAATAAAAATAAATTAATAATAAAATTAATAAATGAATAAGTATAGAAATAAACATGCACAGTCGTCATTCCTGGATCGCTCGGCTGACATACACAAAAAATTACAAGCAGAGCGGTAAATAATAAATAAATAAAAATAAATTATATAAAAATAAAAATGACAATAAAATAGAAAATATAAGATATATTAAAATAGAAATAAATAATAAATAAAAATAACAAATGAATGAATAGATAGAAATACACATGTAAAACAAGCATAGCAATTCCTGCGTCGCTTCCTCTAACAAAATACATACAAGAAAGGTAAAAGAATAAAGAATAATTAAAATAAAAGAAAAATAAAATAAGAAATAAATAAAAAAAATAAAAATTAATAAATAAATAAATAAAGGAAAAATAAATAAGAATAAATATAAATAAAAATTAATTAAATAAAATAAAGAGAAAAAATAAAATAAGAATAAATTAAATAAATAAAAAATTATAAATAAAGAGAAAATGAAATAAGAATAAATAAAAATAAAATATTAATAATAAATAAATAAAGAGAAAATAATAAAATAAGAAAATAAAAAAAAATAAATTGATAAATAAATTATAAATTTAAAGAGAAAAAAAATAAGAACTAAATAAAAAATAAAAATTAATAAATAAATAAATGAGAATCATAAAATAAGGAATAAATAAAAAATAAAATTTAAAAATATAAATAAAGAGAAATAAAATAAAAATAAAAAAAATAAAAAATTATATAAATAAATAAATAAAGCAGAAAATAAACAATAAAGAATAAATAAAATAAAAAATATAATAGAATGAATAAATACAGAAAATAAACACTGCATAAAATATACTTAAACATAAAATAATTACTTTAATTACAACAATTACCATATTCATTTTTTATTTTTTTTTTTTTTTTGTGTTTCTTTTGGTTTTTATTTCCCCGAGGGTCTCTAACATGGCATCGATTTTCGCGGGAAGTAATTTTTTTTTTAACTAAGCACAATCGGAAGCCAATAAAGAGATTAAAAACAGAAAGATAATTTAAAAAAATACTTGATGTGAAAATAAAAGAAGTAAGAGCGTCCAGTTTGATAGCTAATTAAAATTCGCTAGAACTAAGTTTCGCCGCCGAGAGAAAGCGTAAGAGCTTCATAAATGATTTCTGACTTGGTCATGCTAATGGATGAAGTGCGGGAGCACCAGTTCGTCTTCCCTAATAATATCTATTTTCAACATAATATCCTCCTCTTAATCAGAAACTATTATTGACATCATACATAAGTATATCTACCAACCTTGTTGTACGCTTTCTAAACCCTTCCTGTGACGAGCAGGAAAATCGTGCATCTTGCTGCCCACCGTCGGGCGAAAGTTGTGTAGTTGTTGTTGTTTAGGTGTAAATAAAACCGTCTGCTAACTATTGCGCCAGGCGATGCCACAATATGACACAAGCTTATAGCTCACAACCTGCTGAGTATCTTGAATCTTTTGAAATAAACAATTAAAAATTATTAAAATTAAAACGGTTATTTCCCTAATAAGTCTAAAAGATCAAAAGAGGGGAAACAACTCTTGACTGAACAAATTAGTTTTATTTATTTTCCCCATAAATAAACAAACACTAAACCCTAAACCCTAATCCTAAACCCTCAAACCTAACCTTTAACCCTAAACACCTAACCCTAACCCCGTCTTTTCTTTTTCTAGCTAATCCAGTAAATAAATAATCTTAACCAGTCAATAGGTTCCCTTATCATTCTAGACCTTATTAGAAAAAGTAACTACTATAAAAACTCATTCTAGAATTAATATATACAGCTTTAAACGCCTGTATCCCGGCTAGCTTAGCGGTATTTGCCTGCTTCATCTCACTTATGAGCTGGACACAAGGTCTCGTTTCTTACCGTGTGGCACATAAAAATTGCAAGGATCTCGGGGATGGCCCCCCTGGCGATGCCATTAACTTACTTCACCGGTCCAGAGCCGAAGCACACGGACCCCCAGCGACGGCCAGTGTATAGAAGTAAGTTCAAAGCGCATAGAATATCTGAACAGTTTTACTACACTTTGCATCCTCCCTTCTATATTCTTCCAGCGGCAAATTCCCGCTATGGCAGCCGTTAGGGAATGAAACCCCCGTACTGAAATATGAAGTGGTTAGGAGTCAAAGTCCGTTGATGCTCCCCATACGACAAGCAAATCCCGAGTCCGACAAGAAAAACCCCCTGAAGAAACGGAACAGATAACAAGAAAGTAGACAATATCCAATAATCTAAATAAATATTAACATCAAACAAAGATAAACAAAAAAAAAGAGAATCAAAATCCCACCGGACTATTTCCCATCTAATTGTTATCTCAAGTGAGTTTAACATATTTAATTCAGGTTTTTTCTTCTTCTATGTCGTTGCCACACAATATATTAATTAAAAGACGAGTTTGCCCTATTACGTTGAAAGTAAAAGACGATCTTTTTAGGATGAAGTTGGCAAATAACTTAAACACCCCTAATGCCCATCTCAAAGAACAGCCAAAACAAAACTTTTGGCCAAAACCTAAATACGTGTAAAAGTTAGCAAGTGTGGGTTTTTTTTGCTTGTTTTGTTTTTTTTTAAATGAATACGTTCTAGCATATAAAAATTCTATTAACACTATGATTTACCAAACTTTCGCCGATTGCCCTCGGTCCTTCTTCCAGTATTTCTTGTCGGACTCTGAAAAACTTACTCGCCTCTCTGACAACTTTCTTTCGAATTCATGTAGCCACCATCAACGAAAACTTTTAACCTAACCTTTCATCAGTCCACTGGGTGTGGGCGAAATATGACAGAGAAAATGGAATAGTCGAATCCGAGCTGTAATAAATCTCTGGGCCGAAATTGACTGTCTCTCACCTTTCGTAGCAAAAAAAGATTACCATCTTGATTCTTTAAAAAAAAAAAGTTATCAAATTAAAAACCTATGTATTAATCATTGCGAGAGGACACTAAAAAAGAAAAGGCGAAAAAAAATTAAGTAATCCGCACTTAAAGCTCTTGTCCCAATCAGAAAGCGTTTCACAAAATCTCCTCTAACTTGTTCAGTATAACTTTGCAAATATGTTTTTTGTATGAATTACTATGAAGCCAATTAACATCTACGTCCCTGATTGATACAGCTTAAACAATAAGTCGCTAATGCCCTAAGAAAACAAGAACAGGTCATAGATTATTTCTAGACGATTAGGTTATTGTATATATATTCTGAGATATTTTAAATTTTAATCTCTCGTCATATCAGAAGTAATACTAGGGGAAGACCGACTCAAGCGAATAGACCGATTTTTCGACTATTGACGTTAAATACGCTGACCCACCAGCTGCACAAGCGTAGAACCTCTCGCCCAATGTGGGATTACCAGCATGCGGAACCATATTCTACCAGTTTCGTATTGCAAAACAATCTCCAATGAAAAATATAAGGCGATTAAAAGTAGTCAAAATTTTTAGTCAAATAACAATAAACTTCAAAAATTCCCTTAATTTACCTATCTATCTATCTATCTATTCTAAGTCATATCTATCATATATTCTATATCTATCTCAATTTCTTTCATTTCTCTCTCTCTCTCTCTCTCTCTCTCCTCTCTCTTTTTCTCGTCTCCCATACTTCTCTCTCTTAATATATATATATCCTATGTATGTGTATGTAGGTGATATATCCTCTCACTCTCCCTCTCCTCCTATGTTATATATATATTAATTATAATATGTAAGTTTGTGTATATATATAGTATAGAGGAGAGAGAAGAAAATACGCCAATCTGCTCGCTCTACACAAGCCCCAAAGGAGCCACCTGTTGTAGCATATGTAACCCGCTAATCTATGAGTTTCTGTGTTATGGCAACACTCCTTCAATAAGAAATATGGTTAAAAGAAGTCAATTTAATCAAATAAAGAGAATCTATTCTATCTACCTTACCATCTATCATACTTCAGTCTATTGCATATCTTATTATTTATCAATCTCAATTTCATCTATATCCTCCCTCCTCTCTCTATATATAATATTGTGTGTATGGTTTGGTGTCGGTGATTGCTGTGCTTGGTTGTAAATGGTGGCATGTGCTTGCAAATAATACGATCATTACTTCTTCATATCCTATCTAATCTAATCAATTTAACTATTCATATATCACTTGTTCATTTATCTGTCTCTCTCTCCCTCTGTCTGTTTCGCTCTGGGTCTGGTCGTCTCTTCCCCCTTCTCTCTCTATCTATCAATTCTTATCTATCAATCTATCTATCATATTTCATATATCTTATTACTTATCTATGTATATTTGGTCTCCTTTCGCCCCCCTCTTCTCTCCGATCAATCTACTATCAACTTATCATATTCAATATATCTCATCTACTCTATTTATATTTGTTCTCTTCCCCTCTCTCTCATCTATCAATCTATCTATCAACTATCTATCATAAGTCAATTATACAATCTATTCTATTATATATATCGTCATTATGCCTACTGTAACCATCTTTATTCCTATTTTCATTCTCCATATCATCTATCTCTATCTATCATCGTTATCTATCTATTCACTGATCTCATCCGTCTCAGGTTAGCTCATCGCCAGCACAGAAACGTTCGGCTAAGAAACCACCAAGTTCCAAGTGGATACGCGCCCCTCAGCCAACTCAGCCCGTATGCAGTACCACAGACTGTGCGCTAAAGGAGCTGGTGTAAGTTGGGGCTCCTCCTCAACGCAAAAACAATCTCCTTGTTCTTTAGCACTAGGGGTTGTAAAAGGGATAGACTCTGGCTCAAAAAACCGCACATAGCGCAACCCAACACTTTTTACTATATTACAGTGCTACACGTGCATCCCGTATAAGGTAGGGTAACGTACTGCGACTGCACATCGCATAGCAAGTTCGAATTAAGTCATCTATTACGGTTATTCTCGATGAATATCCTTGGGGAAATGTTGCGAACCGTTACTCATCACCCCCTCCTCCCCAACTATGCGTTAAAATAATACCATACCTCGTTCTTCACTAAGGGTGACTTTGGTATTAAAATTAACCTTCACGAAGGTTAGATAGCTCATCAAACAAGATGAGGTCCTTGATGCCATTAGTATGTTTATTATGCGATACTATTTTCCTCATCTCATATATCTGACAAATTTCGTCGATGTGCGTCTCCCGCGTCTTCAGATATCTTGTGAACTTGGGAAAAAAACCATTTTCGGACTCGGGAACCTCTTTTCAACTCGAGAGCCATCACGAACTTTGAATATACCCTTTCGATTCAAGTCCACGCAGTATCCTCTTCTCATTCCGCTAACCATAGTTGGGTGTACAGGCGTTTAACCTGTGTTAATTATTATTCAATATAATATAGCATAATATATGATAAATTAGAAATAAGATAAATACTAGAATAACAATTAATGAGATCTTCAACTTTAATATGACAACTAGTCTAGGAGAAGAAAAAGCTCTGAATTCAAAACTGTTAAACTCCCTTACTTAACCGCACAGATCGCTGTGCTACTCATACCTGTTGGCGAGGCTTGAATCGAACCAGAATCTTTGCGTCTTAGTCGGACACTCTACCGGACTAACCAGGAAGAGAGTTGATATGCGACAACAAAACAAGCAACGAGGTAGAAAGGGCATAACAGATGGGTTCAATCCTGACGAGGCTTTACATTTCACATAGCACTTGGAAAGTAGGAATCCAATTAATCTCCTTCCATTATGGGTAAATAGTAGGGCAGACTGGGATCTTCAGTTGGTATGCAACCAGTCTAGAAGGAAAACTCAGAATTCAACCTGTTAAACTTAAATTACCTTAATGTTCCATCCGTGCTCGTGTGGAGGTTGGTAAATATAAAAAAATTTTAAATTAAGTTGTCGAGGAGGCTCAAATGTAAATCAGTTGACAGCGAGGAAGTCTATATCCTTTTCAAGTGCTAGACCAAGTAGATTGTTTTTGCGTTTGAGGTGGACTGCTACATCTACAACCAGCTCCTCACTTTACTACTCAAATCACTTACTTGACCGCATAGATTGCTGTGCTACTCGTACGCTGTTGGCGAGGGTTGGTATCGAACCAGGAATCTTGCAGTTCCTAGTCGGTCACTCTACCGACTAACCAAAAAGAGAGTTGATATGCCGAACAAAAAAAAAAACAAAAGAAAAAACAATGGGTAGCAGAGGCACAAATCCTGGACGAGGCGTTACATTGCACATACACTTATACCTTGGAAAGGTAGGAATTCCAATTAATCTCCTTCCAGTCCTATGGTTAATAGTACGCAGACTGGGATTGCAACTTGGTATGGCAACAGTCTAGGAGAACTAAAAACTGGGGAGAAATTTTTTTTTCCAACCTGTCAGCTATGGGGTAAAATATATGGGCAGACTGATCTTCAACTTTGGTATGGCAACCAGTCTAGAGAAAAAACTGAGAATTCCAACCTGTCAGCTATGGGTAAATATAGGCAGACTGGGATCTTCACTTTGGTATGGCAACCAGTCTAGAGAAGAAAACTGAGAATTTCCAACCTGTAATCCTGAGCGTTGGTATCGAACCAGAATCTTGTGGTTACTAGTCGGACACTCAACGACTGACCAGAAAGAGAGTTGATATGCTGTACACCAAAAAAACCAGCCAGCCAATCAATATAATACTTCCGTCTTGTGTTATATTATTGGAATTCGACTCCAGTCGTAGTCGGCATCAGTTTGGTTCGACCATTTCTGACAGTCGCTCGTTATTTACCGCTGTAGTCACACAAGTTTTAAGTGGTGGTGAGCTATTCTCTAAATTTCGTGAGCAGGATCAAGTCGCAAGTAAGCAGTCAGCCGCTCAGAGAATCGAGAATCAAATTAGTGTCTTTAACTGAATCCAAACATAAGTCATTTATTCAGAAAACCCTCGCTGATCTCCCAGTGTGACATGGACGAGGGCGGTCGAGTTAGTCGAGGCGGGACGGGTTGCGGGTGCGGGTTAGACCGGTGAAGAAGAAGAAGAAAGGAAGAAGAAGAAGAAGAAGAGAAGAAGAAGAAGAAAAAAGAAAGAAAAAAAAGAAGAAGAAGATGAGAAGAGAAGAAGAGAGAAGAAGAAGAAGAAGAAGAAGAAGAAGAGAAGAAGAAAAGAAGAAGAAGAAAAGAAGAAGAAAGAAGAAGAAGAAGAAAAAGAAAAAGAAGAGATAGAAGAAGAAAGAAGAAAGAAGAATGAAGAAGAAGAAGAAGAAAAGAGAAGAGAAGAGAAGAAGAGAGAAGAAGAAGAAGAAAAGAAAAGAAATGAAGAGAGAAGAAGAAGAGAAGAAGGAAGAAAGAAGAAGAAGAAGGAAGAAAAGAAGAAGAGAAGAAAAGAAGAAAGAAGAAGAATGGAAGAAGGAAGAAGAAGAAAGAAGAATGGAAGGAAGAAGAAGAAAGAAGAAGAAGAATGGAAGGAAGAAAAGAGAAAAGAAGAAGAAGAAGAAGAAGAAGAAGAAGAAGAAGAAGAAAGGAAGGAAGAAGAAGAAGAAGAAGAAGAAGAAGAAGAAGAAGAAGAAGAAGAAGAAGAAGAAGAAGAAGAAGAAAGAAGAGAAGAGAAGACTCGCTCGCTCACTCGCTCGTTCGCTCGCGGTGAAACCGATCACGGCACGGTTTCCTCATAAATATGACTCTGTTAAGTAGCCGCCTGGACCGATTCTCGTCTTGCAACGCGAAGATACGCGAGTTTCAACCCGGCCGTCTCAAATCGGCGTAATGCGATACAAACAAAACGCGACGAGCTGCTCAAATTACGGAGGCCAATAGGGGAAACAATATCTTCTGGCAAAGATTAGGGGGAATTTATATTTGCGATTATTAGATTTATGGGCTGTGGGAAGCAAAATTAAGAATGATGAAATAGGAGAAACTTTTGCCTAATATTTTATAGCTGTTTTTCACTTCGTCTCTTATTGCTAGGAATTTTTTTTATCGTTTCTCTCTCTTTATATTATAATCGATGCCGTTATAGTATGTGACCTACCTTTTTGATTCTGTTATAGTATATGGCCTACCTTTTTGATTCTTTATAGTATATGACCTACCATTTTGATTCTGTTATAGTATTAGGTTAGTATGGGTTAGGGTCAGGGTTAGGGTTAGGTTTAGGGTTAGCAGATATTATTATAACCATATAATATGCTATTTATGGTAGGCTACATATTATAAGAGAGACATGATTTCGTAGGCCACATTCAAAAGATAGGCCACATACTATAAGAGCGACATGATTTCGTAGGCCACATTCAAAAGGTAGGCCACATACTATAAGAGAGACATGATTTCGTAGGCCACATTCAAAAGGAAGGCCACATACTATAAGAGAGACATGATTTCGTATGCCACATTCAAAAGGTAGCCAATACTATAAGAGAGACATGATTTCGTATGCCACATTCAAAAGGTAGGCCACATAGTATAGAGAGACATGATTTCGTAGGCCACATTCAAAAGGTAGGTCACATATTATAAGTGACACATGTTTCCGTAGGCCGCATTCAAAAGGTAGGCCACATACTATAAGAGAGACATGATTTCGTTGGCCACATTCAAAAGGTAGGTCACATACTATAGAGAGACATGATTTAGTAGGCCACATTCAAAAGGTAGGCCACATACTATTAGAGAGACATGAATTCGTTGGCCACATTCAAAAGTAGGTCAAGATACTATAAGAGAGACATGATTTAGTAAGCCACATTCAAAAGGTAGGCCACATAGTATAAAGACATGATTAGTAGACATTCAAGGTAGGTCACATATTATAGTGACAGGATTTCGTAGGCCACATTCAAAAGGTAGGCCATATACTATAAGAGAGATATGATTTCGTAGGCCATATTCAAAAAGTAGGCCACATACTATAAGAGAGACATGATTCGTAGGCCACATTCAAAAGGTAGGCCACATAGTATAAGAGAGACATGATTTAGTAGGCCACATTCAAAAGGTAGGTCACATATTATAAGTGACACATGTTTCCGTAGGCCGCATTCAAAAGGTAAGCCACATACTATAAGAGAGACATGATTTCCTAGGCCACATTCAAAGGTAGACCACATACTATAAAGTGTCACAGGATTTCGTCGGTCACATTCAAAAGGTAGGCCACATATTATAAGTGACACATGTTTCCGTAGGCCACATTCAAAAAGGTAGGCCACATACTATTAGAGAGACATGATTTAGTAGGCCACATTCAAAAGGTAGGCCACATAGTATAAGAGAGACAGATTTCGTAGCCACATGTAGTGACACAGGATTTCCTAGGCACATTCAAAGGTAGACCACATACTATAAAAGTGAGACATGATTTCGTAGGCACATTCAAAAGGTAGGCACATACTATAAGAGAGACATGATTCGTAGGCCACATTCAAAAGGTAGGTACATACTATAGAGAGACATGATTTAGTAGGCCACTTCAAAAGGTAGCAGAGACACAATTTCGTAGGCCACATTCAAAAGGTAGACCACATACTATAAGTGACACAGGATTTCGTAGGCCACATTCAAAAGTAGCCCACATACTATAAGAGAGACATGATTTCGTAGGCCACATTCAAAAGGTAGGTCACATACTATAAGTGACACAGATTTCGTAGCCACATTCAAAAGGTAGGCCATACTATAAGAGAGACATGATTTAGTAGGCCACATTCAAAAGGTAGGCCACATACTATTAGAGAGACATAATTTCGTAGGCCACATTCAAAAGGTAGACCACATACTATAAGTGACACATGATTTTGTAGGCCACATTCAAAAGGTAGGCCACATACTATGAGAGAGACATGATTTCGTAGGCCACATTCAAAAGGTAGGTCACATACTATAAGAGAGACATGATTAGTAGGCACATTCAAAAGGTAGGCCACATACTATTAGAGAGACATAATTTCGTAGGCCACATTCAAAAGGTAGACCACATACTATAAGAGAGACATGATTTCGTAGGCCACATTCAAAAGTAGGCCACATACTATAAGAGAGACATGATTTCGTAGGCCACATTCAAAAGGTAGGTCACATACTATAAGAGAGACATGATTTAGTAGGCCACATTCAAAAGGTAGGCCACATACTATTAGAGAGACATAATTTCGTAGGCCACATTCAAAAGGTAGACCACATACTATAAGGACACAGGATTTCGTAGGCCACATTCAAAAGGTAGCCCACATACTATAAGAGAGACATGATTTCGTAGGCCACATTCAAAAGGTAGGCCACATACTATAAGTGACACAGGATTTCGTAGGCCACATTCAAAAGGTAGGCCACATTACTATAAGTAGGGATAGGCCACATTCAAAAGTAGGCACATATATAAGTGACACAGGATTTCGTAGGCTTCAAAAGGTAGGCCACATATATAATGGTATCTTTAATCATCGTGAGTTTTTCATTATTCTCCTATGTATCATGTTTAAAGAAAATCAAGCACTTCGGTCGGCAAGCATTTTCTCAGCAACATGGAATCTACACGTATCATTTACTATAGGGTGACTTTCATCAGAGAATACCTACGAGGATGAGTAAAAAAGTAATGCCATTTTGTTTAGGACAGGTATAATTACCAACACAGAAACATGTATCATACATCAAAATAAAACTCGTCCTCTGTGGATCACACCCATATTTCTCCACCAAGTCACCGTTTCTCTCAATAGCAATGTTCAACTTTCGAATGAGAGCATGTATCCCTGCACCGTAAATTTCTGTTGATTGCTCTTTGAGCCACTTCTTCACTGCAGATTTCACTTCCTCGTCACTGGAATAAAGTTTGCATTTCTTCGAACCCATAAAAGAAGGTTTGAGAGGTTTGAGTGGCACTCCACAAAAAGGGGATATGTTCATTTCTATCTTGGTAAATACAGCTTCAAACTAGGTAGTTTCATGACACACCTTGTATTCTGAAATAAATGAACGTTCCATTCATTGTTGATTTCTATCTTGGTAAATACAGCTTCAAACTCGGCAGTTTTTATGACACACCTTGTATTCTGAAAAATAAATAAAGTAAAGAAAATGTTGAATGGATAAAAATTATTTATTCAATATTTTCTTTCCTTTATCTATTTTTTCAACATAATTGTCGAATTCACTTCCATTTTTCAAATCACACACACACACACACACACACACACACACAACATATATATATATATATATATATATATATATATATTATATATAATCTTAATTTAAACCTTATGGACATATCTAGAGTTTTTCTGGGCAGGGTCACTCTTCAGACGCCAAAACAATCTCCTTAGTCTAGCGATATTGGAGAGGGATAGATTCCCTCGCTGTTTGGCTGATACCGACTTTAGGCCACCCCGATAACTTTAATAACTTTTACACACACATACACACACACACACACACATACACACACACATATATATATAAATATATATAGTCATTCACAGACACGTGTTTCGACTTATCAAGTCTCTTCAGTGTGGCTAGACATTTGTAAGCTACCTACAGCCGGGATTGAAATCCGATTGGTTCAGTGTCAGCCAGGCTGTCATCACCTAGAGAATGCGCAGGTGTTTTTAACTGTTTTAATACACACATCGCTTTGTATGTAAAGGCCGCCATAGAGTGCTCCATCCCTTATATAGAGCGTTGCGTTTACGCTTTAGTTGGCGGTCGTCAGCGAAATCCCCCTCAAAATTGCTCAAATATTTCTATTAATAATGGAGATTTGCTTCCGGTTTTTGTCTGTAACAAAAATTACGTCACTGCTCACGTCACATTACCCGAAATCGTCATAACAGAATAAATACACTCAAAATTTGAGCATGCAACATTAGACAGTCCTCATTGCTTTTTAAAACAAGTTTTAATAGATACATCCCCAGTATCATATATTTATATATAGTTTGTTTTATTTTAATAGATATTCAAAGTTAATAGAACTTAGTTTCGATTTCAAATTGTTTTATCTTTTTTTTTTACTCCTTTAATAAATTTGATCATTTCATGATTTATGGTTCAAACTCTCCGACATTTAATTTTCAACTTCCACCTCCTCAGCAATATCTTTCAAAAATTTATTTTTACATCGCCCGGAGAGCGTTTTTTATTTTGCTAGTATATATAATTTTAATTGAAACCTTATTGACACTTCTAGAGGTTTCTCTGTGTAGGGTCATCCTAATATTGTGAAGATTGATATATCTTTAGAGAATATCCCTGCCAATCTTTACATTGGGAGCGAATGTGAAATAAAATCAATGCAACCGTTGACCGCCTCTCTCCCGTTTACAGTGAATTGGTTTCGAGAGATTGATGCTAAAGGAAAGCATTCAAGTGGTCGACACATGGACGGCAATGTGTCACACTTCCGTCAGCCTCAGACAGACCAGATTGTAAGAGCCGATTAATTGACCGTGAATGTCCATGTCAAACGATCACTTCTCAAAATAGGGATAACAGATTTGCACTAATGCTCTTGCCAGAGGCATGAACCTACAATCTTCCTTGTCCATCAATAAAACGGGTATTTACCTCTCATCTCATGTGGATTTCACAAAAGGTATTTTAATGTGGAACCACCCACGAACCGAAGCTCATGTGAGAGTCCCTCTCAAACGAACACTTCTCAAAATAGAGATAAAAGATTTGCACTAATGCTCTTGCCAGAGGCATGAACCTACAATCTTCCTTGCCCATCAATAAGACGGGTATTTACCTCTCATCTCATGTGGATTTCATAAAAGATATTTTAATGTGAACCACCCACGAACTGAAGCTCATGCGAGAGTCCATGTCAAACGAACACTTCTCAAAATAGGGATAAAAGATTTGCACTAATGCTCGTGCCAGAGGCATGAACCTACAATCTTCCTTCCTATTTACCTCGAATCTCACATATGACACAAGGTATTTTAATGTGGAACCACCCACGAACCGAAGCTCATGTGAGTGTCCATGTCAAACGAACACTTCTCAAAATAGGGATAAAAGATTTGCACTAATGCCCTTGCCACAGGCATGAGCCTATAATCTTCCTTTCTTCTTCTTCTTCTTCTTTGGAAGTCCGTAGCAGACGACGATGACGTCACTCCATGTCTTCAACAGTTGTGGACCCTCTGGTGGTTCATTAGTCCAATTCTGGACCTGCAGATGTGGTCACACACATTGCAGGGGAAATTCCCATCTACATTTGGTTGTTCATGACGACGAAGACGTCGCCGCTCTGCAGTCCTGTTTTATCTCGTTATCGAGCTTCTTAGCTCCTGTGTGATAGGCGCCTCGCCAACCCAGTCTGTTGGAGGCCAGATCTCCCACGCTTCTGGGTGTAATGTTACATTTCTTCAGCGTTGTCTTAATATGATCTTTGAACCGCTTTTATGGGGCTCCTACAATCTCCTTTCCTATTTACCTCGCATCTCGCGTATGCGGGTTTGACACAAGGTCTTTTAATGTGGAATCACCCAGGAACCTAAGCTCATGGGATTGCAGGTACAAAAAATACGTAGATACGTCGGCATTTCCCCTCAGATGGGCGCCTCAGGCACTAGGCAATAAACCAAGCCCTGTTCCTTTAAATAAAAAAGGTAATGACGTACCGGTAAACATATTGAGTTGGTCTCAATATTTGGTTAGTATAAGTGTTACTCAGATAACTCAGCGTTATAACAAATATAAAGAGCCCAATACGTAAGTAGAGCGGATTTATTATTATAGTGTGTACAGAAATAACCTACTCGAGTTTCACCATAAGGATCTTCAGGGTTAAATCTACTGAATTAATCAAGATATTGAATAATTACAGAATGCAAATGTCAGTGTGTCACTGTGTCATATTTTTTACTCCTATATATATAATAAATGGGAGAAAACAATTGTTTAAAAACTTGATTCGGCATTAGAAAAGCTTCAAACTCGGCAATTTCATGACACACCTCGTATTCTGAAAAAAATGAACGTTCCATCCATTGTTGATTTCTATCTTGGTAAATATTACTCCGAACTCGGCAGTTTCATGACACACATCGTATTCTGAAACAATTAACGTTCCATTCATTGTTGATTTCTATCTTGGTAAATACAGCTTCAAACTCGGCATTTTTGTGACACACCTTGTATTCTGAAAAAAATGAACGTTCCATTCATTGTTGATTTCTATCTTGGTAAATATAGCTCCGAACTCGGCAGTTTCATGACACACCTTGTATTCTGAAAAAAATAACGTTCCATTCATTGAAGACATGGAGTGACAAACCCGAAAAGGGTTTATGAAAACCAAACAAAACAACCAACCATAGTTCTGGGAGAGTAATAGATGGAATAGTGCTCTCTCTTGTGAGAAGTGAAGGATTTTCACGGCCCCTTACGAGAATTTCCTATAAACTAATGTAATTGCCCAACCCCTTCCTCACTATAAGGATCGAACTCGCTTCATGAACATATATATATTTACCAACCCCTCCGCACGAGCAGGATACGACACAAGGTCAATTTCTTAAGCGGAGTTCAACAGGTTTGAATTCAGAGTTTTCCTTCTCCTAGACCGGTTGCCTAACCAAGGTTAAAGAGCCCAGTCTGCCCTACTATTTACCCAAGGAAGGAGAGCTGGAAGGAGAGTAGGATTCCAACCTTTCCCAAGGGTATTATCAATTAAAGTGAAATGCAATTACCACGTCCAGGATTTGAACTCGGGGCGACGTCCATTTCCCATGACTTTAACCATTACACCACGCGCTTCATGAACATATAAGTCTAGAATAATCATTTAACATATCACTCTAAAGTAGATGCCCAACATTGACTAGTTCTGATCATCAAATTCCTCCAGCGCCCTGTCGGCTGGGACGTTAGAATACACCGAGCGCAACTCAGGAGAAGGGTAAGGCTCCTCCAGTGGGACCCACCTGTTGGCCGAGGGTAGCGACTCGTAATGCTTAAGAATGGAATCCTGGGACGTAGCAGTCCATGGCATGCAACACTCCACTTAAACCCATAATTAGACTAGACGGGCGGTCGGAGAGACCCCCCGATCAATCGGCTGGCCATGTCAAGCCCTAGCATCTATTTGATTGGCCCAATCCCATTGTCCTAATGGCAACCCCAAGCCCTTTTTATAATATGCGTTCTAGAAGGCGATGTCTGAGGGTCTTCATATCCTGGGTATGAGCGTTAAACTCTATCTGATGGTGATGTTCCAGTTTCTGGATGTTTGGGCAATGGTGGAGCACCCCTTCATCACCATGCTCCCTGGTTCACTCTGACCCGGAGTGGTATTACCGTTAGGTCCTATATGGGTTAAATAGATAAACATGAGTTTATAAACAAAATTGAGTATCCATTAAGAATGAATTTATTTCAAAAACCTGGTCAATTCAGAGCTATCTATCTATCTATCTATCTATCTATCTTGTCCATTCAGGCTATCTATCTATCTATCTATCTATCTAAGTGGTCATTCAGTCTATCTATCTATCTATCTTGGTCGATCAGAGCTATCTATCTATCTATCTAATCTATCTTTCTAATCTATCTAACTTGTCGAATTCAGAACTATCTATCTATCTATCTATTCTATTATCTTGGTGCGATTCAGAGCTATCTATATTTATTTATCTATCTATCATTGCTCGAGTCAGAGATATTATGTATTATTATCTTCGTCGCTTCAGAGCTATCTATCACTATCTTGTCGCTCAGAGCTTCTATATGATCATCTATCTAATCTTAGTCGCTTCAGAGCTATCTATATATTATTCTTATCTATCTATCTATCTTGGTCGTTCAGAGCTATCTATCTATCTTCTATCTATCTTGGTCGCTTCAGAGCTATCATACAGCATATCTATCTATCTATCTTGCGTCGCTTTAGAGCTATTATCTATCTATCTATCGTGGTCGTTTAAGAGCTATCTATCGTATTCGATATTTTATTCAAATTTAATGTCGCAATTAAATGACCCAGTGCAAGATTGATAATGCCGTAAAACAAACCAAACCCAAACCCAAAAACCAAACCAAATCCCAATCCAACAAATATAATCGAAATAATACCCTCAATTAATCCAGATTTTCTATATAATGAAACGAAACACTATTCTCGATAAATCTTGTCACGAGGAAAGTACAAATCGCCAATTCTTTCCCTGATCGATTAGGCATACCAATGGCACAAGACATCGTCCGGATTCGGCATGCTCAGAAATGTACAGCTGCGTCAACACCGCGCCAATTGATATGAAAGAATAAACGTTACTCGTTGCGTAGTTTTCAAACCGAGGCTGGCGTAGTTATAAACAAAGGAGGGGGAGAGGACGGCCAATTAGCGAACGACAAGCGGAAACGCTGTTTTTCTCTGTGCGTTACAGGTCAGAATTAATTCGATAAAGACCCCAAACTTGGAACATGTGCCACAAGAGACCGATTGTGTTTTTGAATTTGCGGGTAATGTTACCCCCTGCTAAGCTAATTCCAGGAAAGCCATTAACTGGAATAAATGAGAGATGCGATTCCGTAACAGATCAAATCTCATAGGAATGCCATTATATAATATATATATAATATTATATAATATATATATATATATAATTCTTTCACATTACTGAGAAAAATTCAATAAACTGAACAGTCCTTGTCAGTCATACAGGAACATATCTAAAAAGAAGATTTACTGCTTTAAATACATACACAACGAATATATATATATATATATAATATATATATATATATAGGATTGTGTGTGTGTGTGTGGTGTGTGTGTGTGTGTGTGGATGGAAAAGTAATTAACTTATCGGAGTGCCTAAAATCGGTAACAGCCAGAGTCTATCCCCTTTCCCAATAGCGCTATACCAAGGATATTGTTTTTGGCGTTTGTCTTGATGATGAAGTCGACGTTAAAACCTTTCAGTTTTTAATAAACCTTCATCGGGAAATTAGTGACAAGTGAAGGATTTTAACTTGGCCCATTACGAGAATATCCTATGAACCAAAAGTATGTAATTACTCGACCCCTTTCTCACGAGCAGAATTTGAATTCAGGCGTTTCTTTCTCCTAATTGATAGCCTATTCAAAACTGTAGAACCCAGTCTGTCCTACTATTTACCCATAGTTGAGGGAGAAAGAAAGAACAGACTGATTTATGCCTTTTCCAAGAATTTGGAGCTCGAATGGAAACTCAACTCTGGTTGAAGATAACCATTACGAGAAGCGCCTCCTAAAATAAAATGAATGTATCTATCTACCAACCCCTCTACACGAGGAGGGTGAGGCACAAGATCAGCTTTTTTAAGCGAAATTTAAAAAGTTAGCAAAGTCGGTGGAGTCGCCTATTTGTCTGAGGTGGAGAGCCACACCTACCTTCAGCTCATTATACCGCACAGATCCAAGCTGTGTGTACTCATCTGCTGAGTTGGCGAGAGCTAGTATCGAACTCGAAACTTTGTAGTTCCAAGGCAGATGCTTTATTGTTTGCCATACCAAGGTTTAAGGGTCCTGTCTGCTGTACTATCCACCCGAGCTAGAGGGAGAAGGGTATTAGCCCTATGGAAATGCAAACAGTCTCGTCCAGGATTTGAACTCTGTTCGCCGTGTTCATTTTCTTCTACGATACCGATTACACTCCAAATACCTTTTAAATTAAAAGTGACCTATTTTTTTTTACAATACGTTATTTCGATTTACGGAAGCCTTTAAAGTAAGAATATACGTTTCGCATAACGAGGGCATTTTTCGTATATCTATGAAATATTAAGATGGATAAATTCGCCGTATCCATTTTCTACGATAATAACGAATGACACCACAAATACCATATAAATTAAAAGTGACCTATTTTCTTTTACAATACGCTATTTCGATTTATGGAAGCCTTCAAAGCCATAATATACGTTTGGCATAATGAGGAGAGTTTGCATATATCCTTGTAATATTAAGATGTATGAAATTGTCAATTATCCGCCTGATTTGGCGAGTAAGACAATTATTATAGGAAGGATATATTGATTTCTTTGTCTCCAGTTTTCCCAACTGTCTACCCATAGCTGGAGGGAGAATAGTCTGATGCATATCTTTTTAAAGTGAATTAGCGCAATGGAAATGCAAACAGCCTCGTCTTGGATTTGAACCCGGCTCTCCGAGTCCATTTGCTAAGACTATAAGAATTACACTACAAATACCTTCTAAATTAAAAGGGACCTATTTTATTTTATTTTACAATACGATATTCCGACTTACGGAAGCCTTTAAAGTAACAATATCCGTTTCGCATAAAGAGGAAAGTTTCATACATCCGTGAAATATTAAGATGGATAAAATTGTCAATATCTGCCTTATTTGGCAAGTGAGACAATTAGGGAGAGAATACATTGATTACTTTGCCTCCTGTTTGTCCTACCATAGCTGGAGGGAGAATAATCTGATGCATACCTTTTTCAAGTGAATTATCGCCATGGAAAGTCAAACAGGCTGGTTTAAGATTTGAACTCGCTTTGCTACGACTATAACGATTGCACCCAGAAATTAAAAGTGACCTATTCTCTTTTCTTTCTTTTCTTTTTTTTACAATATATTTCGACTTACGGAAGCCTTTAAAGTACAATACACGTTTCGCATAACGAGAAAAGTTTTCATATATCCGTGAAATTTAAGATGGATAAAATCGTCAATATCTGCCTTATTTGGCAAGTGAGACAATACATTGATTACTTTGCCTCCAGTTTGTCCTACCCATAGCTGGAGGGAGAATAATCTGATGCATACCTTTTTCAAGTGAATTATCGCTAAGGAAAGTCAAACAGGCTTGTCTACGATTTGAACTCGGCTCACCGTGTCCATTTGCTACGACTATAACGATTGCATCACAAATTAAAAGTGACCATTCTCTTTTATTTATTTATTTTTTTCTTTATTTTTTTTTTTTTTACAATACGATATTTCGACTTACAGAAGCCTTTAAAGTAACAATACACGTTTCGCATAACGAGGAAAGTTTTCATATATCCGTGAAATATTAAGATGGATAAAATTGTCAATATCTGCCTTATTTGGCAAGTGAGACTATTTAGAGAGAGAATACATTGATTACTTTGCCTCCAGTTTTTCCTACCCATAGCTGAAGGGAGAATTGTCGAATTTCCCAGGTGTATTAGCGCTATGGAAATTCAAACAGGCTCGTCTAGGATTTGAACTCGGTTCAACGTGTCCATTTTCTATTACTATAATGATTACATTACAAATACCTTCTAAATTAAAAGTGACCTATTCTCTTTTATTTCTTCCTTTTTTTACAATACGATATTTCGACTTACGGAAGCCTTTAAAGTAGCAATACACGTTTCGCATAACGAGGAAAGTTTTTCATATATCCGTGAAATAGTAAGATGGATAAAATTGTCAATATTGCCTTATTTGGCAAGTGAGACTATTTAGAGAGAGAATACATTGATTACTTTGCCTCCAGTTTTTCCTACCCATAGCTGAAGGAGAATTGTCGAATTTCCCAGGTGTATTAGCGCTATGGAAATTCAAACAGGCTCGTCTAGGATTTGAACTCGGTTCAACGTGTCCATTTTCTATTACTATAATGATTACATTACAAATACCTTCTAAATTAAAAGTGACCTATTCTCTTTTATTTCTTCCTTTTTTTACAATACGATATTTCGACTTACGGAAGCCTTTAAAGTAGCAATACACGTTTCGCATAACGAGGAAAGTTTTCATATATCCGTGAAATAGTAAGATGGATAAAATTGTCAATATCTGCCTTATTTGGCAAGTGAGACTATTTAGAGAGAGAATACATTGATTACTTTGCCTCCAGTTTTTCCTACCCATAGCTGAAGGGAGAATTGTCGAATTTCCCAGGTGTATTAGCGCTATGGAAATTCAAACAGGCTCGTCTAGGATTTGAACTCGGTTCAACGTGTCCATTTTCTATTACTATAATGATTACATTACAAATACCTTCTAAATTAAAAGTGACCTATTCTCTTTTATTTCTTCCTTTTTTTACAATACGATATTTCGACTTACGGAAGCCTTTAAAGTAGCAATACACGTTTCGCATAACGAGGAAAGTTTTCATATATCCGTGAAATAGTAAGATGGATAAAATTGTCAATATCTGCCTTATTTGGCAAGTGAGACTATTTAGAGAGAGAATACATTGATTACTTTGCCTCCAGTTTTTCCTACCCATAGCTGAAGGGAGAATTGTCGAATTTCCCAGGTGTATTAGCGCTATGGAAATTCAAACAGGCTCGTCTAGGATTTGAACTCGGTTCAACGTGTCCATTTTCTATTACTATAATGATTACATTACAAATACCTTCTAAATTAAAAGTGACCTATTCTCTTTTATTTCTTCCTTTTTTACAATACGATATTTCGACTTACGGAAGCCTTTAAAGTAGCAATACACGTTTCGCATAACGAGGAAAGTTTTCATATATCCGTGAAATAGTAAGATGGATAAAATTGTCAATATCTGCCTTATTTGGCAAGTGAGACTATTTAGAGAGAGAATACATTGATTACTTTGCCTCCAGTTTTTCCTACCCATAGCTGAAGGGAGAATTGTCGAATTTCCCAGGTGTATTAGCGCTATGGAAATTCAAACAGGCTCGTCTAGG
>CM042170.1:47985069-48048229 GCA_023376005.1 Doryteuthis pealeii
TAATAATTTCTAGGAATGGTTTAATTGCTCATGGAAATACTATATTAACCCAATAAAAACAATTTTCAAAGTATCAATGACATGTATAATACGCCTAGATTCCAGCTCAGTGTCATAAAAATTAGATTAGGTCCAATGCTGAGACTAAAATAAAAAAGGGGTTGAAATGTACAAGATATTGTGTTTGGCCCTTATCAGCAATGTTTGGATTTGACAGGTCTCTTATCGGATGTCAGCAAATGGACATCTCATCTGGGAGATTTATTCGTGACCCCCACCCCCACCCCGCCCCAGCGTGGTTGCTGGAGGAATGCTGTTGCAATTGTCAGAAATAGCTTGAGGGAGGGACAGCGAGGAGTGGGTATTTGCCTCATACCCCACTTGTATGGGCTGGGCACAAGGCCTCGTTTTAACGTGGGCCCACCCACAAGCCGAAGCTCATGGGTGGGAAAGAACAATAATTGCGTCGATCCTTTGGGCATTCTCCCACAAGGGGGGCGCCTCAGGTTTCGACGCCATTATTAAACTCTCGACGAGTCCAGCGGCCGAAGCTCGCTGGACCCCCTGCGCTAACCGGAAAACCGAATGTGCAATGAGTTTATAATAATAAAAAAAAGAGGGACAGCGAGGAGTGGTGCAACTGAGAATTAAGGATGACAGATTAGAATCCAGAAGCCGTTGAAAGTGTTGCTCTAGGAATGAATAAAGAAGAAAAATTGGTTCTTTTTACTTTAATTCTTCAGGGATTTTTTTATCAATATTTAGTAGATACGCGGCGTATTTATTTATATATTTATTTATATATCGATTTATTCAAATATTGTTGTTTAAGTGTTCTTTTTCATTTATTGATACGGCTCGGTGATTTCAGTTATGTGTCTCTGAACATTTACAGACAGTTTAGTAGAGTTTGTTGAGATCAATTGCTAGGTGATTATTTCACAAAGTTTAGAAATAAGCAGCGCTATCAGTATTCATGGCATACATTTTAAACACTGTCTCACCATAAATTTTCTATGGGTTACATTAATATATTTGTACATACAACACAACCCGACCACACACACACACACACACACACACACACACAAGCAATTGTAGTTTACCTCTCAATTATATCTAAAAGTCACGCCCGTGATATGAAAAGGGCCATCCCTTTAGAAATACAGGGGATTGACAATAATCTTATGCAACCGCATAGATTATGTAACACTACTAAACGTCCCACCCGTGGCGAACGATTTGGCTAAATATCTACCACAAAATTGTGTTCATATTTAGTTTTTTTTAGTAAATGAATAAAGACACAAGAATTTACATTTTCCTCCTCAAAAACTTGAGGAATCACATGCTTTTCATATAGCGACCACGTTTTGCGTTTAGAAATTTCCAAAAGGTTTAGTCATAGCATTGAAATAAATACTTATGGCTCGGTTAAACAAACAGACTGACAAATTGATTCTCAGATTAGCTGAGATATAGTTTTTGATAGAAATGAACATTCCGGTCTAATTACACAGTAGCGAATTACATTAGTATAAAATGTGAATAAAAAAAAGAAGTGAGAGTATATATATATATATATATATATATATATATATATATATATAGGGTTTTGTAATTTGCTTGAAGCATTGCGTATATATTGGTTTGTTGGTTGGTTTTGAAGGCTGTCACAATGCGAGTGTAAAGAAAAAGGAAGTAACTATGATGTTTTTTGTTAACCTGTCATTTATTTCTCAATATTTCGGGAAGAGATTCCCATCCTCAGAAGAATACTGGAACTGAAGTTGTCTTAGCGGCTGAATGTAGCAGCCGCTAAGACAACTTCAGTTCCAGTATTCTTCTGAGGATGGGAATCTCTTCCCGAAATATGAGAAATAAATGACAGGTTAACAAAAAACATCATAGTTACTTCCTTTTTTCTTTACACTCGCATTGTGACAGCCTTCAAAACCAACAACAAACCAATATATATATATATATATATATATATATATATATATATATATATATGGGTGAGATGTTAAAACAACGGCCTTCTGTCCTCGATGTAGAGGACTTGTATTTAAGATTCATTGGAATAACCCGAATATACATATACATTTCTGTCATCATTTCCCATCTGTGTGTGGGCGTGTGTTCATATTTAATCACCGATATTGTGACTTCTGAAACGGTTGGAAAAAATTAATATCGTCCTCTATACACAAAAGTTTTTAAAAAATAAATCATTTATCTATATTTATACATAGATTATTATTTTTTCTCTCTTAAAGAATCCAGTAGAAAACAATCACATCATAAAACGGTCACAATTTTCTTCCTATTAATATGCTCTGAGGAAGATTTTTTTTTGCAAAAATCGAAATATTGCAATATCGGCAATGTAAAGTTGAAGAAATAAATTAGGTTAAACAACATATGTGCTTTTTCATATCATTTTATCAATAGATTAATAAGAATTATTTTTCTATATGCTCGTTTTATTATCTTTTATAAATATCAAACGTTGTAATGATTAAATGATCATACTGTGTTATATCCACAGGTCCTGCAAAGGTATTTGTCAATAGGCTATGCAGCAGTGATTAGATGTGTACAGGTAAATTTAGATATTGCAAAACTTTCGACTCGCTCTAGTAATTTAAATCGCTGTTTAGGGCGAAAAAAGAGTGAGAGGGAGGGTTAAATCAAGATTATACTTTTTACAAATTGAACTATTTAGCAATAGCTCTTAAGTAAACATATCAAATGTTGTAATAATTAAATTATCATTATCATGTCTTTCTCTCTCTCTCTCTCTCTCTCTCTCTCTCTCTCTCTCTCTCTCACCTTCTCTCTCTCTCTCTCTCTCTCTCTTCTTCTCTTCTTTCTTTCTCTTTCTTCTCTCTCCTCTCTCTCCCTCTCCCCCTCTCTCTCTCTCTCTCTCTCTTTCTCCCTCTCTCTCCCTCTCTCTTTCTCTCTCTTTCTCTCTCTCTTTCTATCTATTATATACGAGATGAACCCTCCACCAATTATATACACCCGAGCAGAAAGGGGTATCTAACAGGAGGACGCCACCCTGTGCGATACTAATTCCAGACAACAATGATTCGGTTCATGCAGGAGAATATAAATATTACAAAACATTTGACTCGCTTTTGTAATTTAAATCGGTGTTTAGGGCAAAAAAAGAGTGAGAGAGAGTTAAATTAATATGCTTTTTACATATTGAGCTATTTCGCAATAGCTTTTAAGTAAACATATCAAACGTTGTAATAATCAAATTATCATACTGTGGTATATCCACAGGTCTTGCTAGGTATTTGTAAATAGGCTATGCACCAGTCATTCGGTTTGTAGTGGTGAATTTAAAAATTGCAAAACTTTCGACTCGCTCTAGTAATTTAAATCGGTGATTTGGGCGAAAAAAAGAGAGAAAGAGAGTTAAATCAAAATTAATATACTTTTTACATATTGAGCTATTTCGCAATAGCTCTTAAGTAAATTTTGTAATAATTTAATTATCATAGTGTAGTATATCCACAGATCTTACCAGGTATTTGTAAGTGTACTAGATCAAATGGCTTAATTTAAAATTGGATGTATATTTTTTTAAGAGGAAGTGAGCAATGTACACATTTGTTGGTTTCAAAAAAGATTTAAAAAAATGTGTTTATGAATAATGTCAGTGGTGTTAAAATGAAATGTCCTTAGTATACAGGAAGCATTAAAATTCATTTAGGGGTCTTCTTGGTCTGAAGAACAGTCTGGATGTTGTGGAGGACGCCACCCTGTGCGATGCTAACTCCGGACAACAATGATTCGGTTCATGCAGGTGAATTTAGATATTGCAAAACTTTCGACTTGCTCTAGTAATTTAAATCGGTGATTTTGGGCGAAAAAAGAGTGAGAGAGAGAGTTAAATCTATTAATGATGGAGATTCGCTTCCGGTTTTTGTCTGTAACAAAAATTACGTCACTTCTTACGTCACATTACCCAAAATCGTAATAACATAGAATAAATACACTCAAAATTTGAACATGCAACATTAGACAGTCATATTTTTTTTTAAACAAGTTTTAATAAATACATGACTGGTATTATATATCTATATATAGTTTGTTTTATTTTAATACATATTTAAAGTTTACATTTCAAATTGTTTTATTTTTTAATCCTTTAATGAATTTGATGATTTTACTTACTTAGGGTACAAACTCACTGACATTGAATTTTTTACTCCCACCCCTCAGGCTATATGTTTCAAAAATGTATTTTTACATCGCCCGGAGGGTGTTTTTTATCAGATCAGCTCACAATAGCTTGCCTTCTAAATAACAACTGCCGACTGCCCAAAAAATTCGGCTTTTATACTCCACTCCACTCCCACCAACCCCCTCATTTCCGGTCTGTACTCTTATAAAAGAAATTAAATTTCGGGCGCCATTTTCTTACCAGCCCAAGGTAAGACGAGTTTCATTTTTATTCTTAAATTACAATTTGTACTAGTCAAGGTTAATACTTTTTACATATTGAGCTATTTCACAATAGCTCTAAATTAAACATATCAAACGTTGTAATGATCAAATTATCATGCTGTATATCACCGGTCCTGCCAGGTATTTGTAAATATGCTAAATAAAATGGCTTGTGGGTCTCTTGGTCAGAAGTGTAGTCTGAATGTTGGGGAGGACACCACCCTGTGCGATGCTAACTCCGGAAAACTGTGATTCGCTTTATGCAGGTGAATTTAGATATTGCAAAACTTTGACTCGCTCTGGTAATTTAAATCGGTGTTTTGGGCGCCGACCGCAGAGTGATAATTAGCGATATCGTGTTCAGACATAATCATTTGTCAAATTCCTCGAGGAATTCGATTGTACCAAGTCGTGTCTGCCACATCGATATATAGAGAGAGATATAGAGAGAGGGTGTACTAATTCCAATAACAACGACTGTTTGGCAGAGAATTTTAATTAACCGATGAGCTAATTCGGTTGTTTCACGTTATATGACAAACCTCATTTGCTAGAAGCGTCCTTCTACGCCGATAGACGAGCAGATACGTATTGGATTACATTAGATCTGAGCGTGGAACGGCGCGGTCGGTTAAGGGAAACTCGATTCCGAGTTATATATACAAAATGCGGTGGGGGTGGGTTGGATGGGGCTGGTGGAGATGATGTTGAAATAAGATTAATCCCATGACCGCACGTGATGCAAATACGCGTCATCAAATTTGCTCCTCAGCGGGTAGCCTGGGAATGGACGACTTGCTACCTGTGTGTGCCCCCTTAGGCGGAAATCAGTAACCCTGATTATCTTAGAGGACCGTGAGAAATAGACCTGGTGACCGTGTTCAAATCCTGTGAAATAGAACTGGCTACCCGGGTTCAAATCCTGGATGAGGTGATTGGATTCTCATGGCACTAATACTTTGGGAAAAATAGGAATCAAACTTGCTACCTAAATGTGCTAGGGGGGGGATCAGTTTGTAGGTAACCCTGATTATCGTAGAGGTCGTGTGAAATAGATCTGGCGCCCCGGTTTCAAATCCTGGATGAGGCTGTTTGCATTTCCCAAAGTTTACCTTGCAGGGGAAATCAGAACCCTAATTTTGTAGAGGGCGTGTGAAATAGAACTGGTGACCCGAGATCAAATCCCAACTCTCTTAGCTTCAATAACCCTGATTATCGTAGAGGGTGTGTAAAATAGACCTGTTTCAAATCCTGGATGAGGCTGTTGGCATTTCCCATAGGACTAATACCCTTAGGAGAGATAAAACTATTTGACTTGACCTAGGTAGAAATCAGGCTGTGAAATAGAACTGGTGACCACAAATATGAAGTCTAACCCGGTCCGTCTGGCGACCAGAGTTCACTCTTCTGGACTTGCCAAGAAAATTCATAGGGGCCGTCTGGTGATCAGATGTTCAAATATGAATTTCATAGACTAATACGGAAAGATAGAATCTATTCGACTTGCTACCTGTGCCTTCAGGATTATCGGAGAGGAAATAGACTGAGGGATATGAGAAACTATTCGAACCTGTGTGCTCTAGGGAAAAAATAACCCTAATTATCATAGAGGACGTGTGAAAGGTGACCGATTCAAATCCTGGATGAGGCTGTTTGCATTCCCAAGGATAATACCTTAGGAGGGACTTGCCACATCTGTGCGCCTAGGGGAAAACAGGAACCCTCATTTTGTAAAGGGCCGTGGGAAATAGAACTGGTGACCGAGATCAAATCCTTGATGATGCACATTTTGTATAGCTCTAATACTCTTAGGAAAGATAAGAAACTATTCGATTTGCTACCGCGTGCCCAAGGGGATATCAGTTTGTAAGTAAAGGTAAAGTCGTCGGAGCGCCTAAAGTCGTATCAGCCAGACATCGAGGAGTCTATCCCCTTTCAATAGCGCTAGAGCAAGGAGAGTGTTTTGGCGTCTGAAGTGGAGCACCACACCTACCATCAGCTCCTTACTTTACCGCACAGATCCCTGTGCTACTCATACGCTGAATTGGCGAGGACCGGTATCGAACTAGGAACCTTGTGGTTTCTAGCCGAACGCTCTACCGACTGAGAACCCGGCCCACCCTAATTATTGTCGCGGACCGTGAGAAATAGACACGGTGACCCAAAATCAAATCCTGGATGGGGCTGTTTGCATTTCTCATAGAACTAATAGTCTTATGAAAAAATAGGAATCATACTATTTGACTTGCTACCTGTGTGCACCTAGAGGGAAATCAGTAACCCTGATTATCACAAAGGACCGTGTGAAAAATCCTGGATGAGACTGTTTGCATTTCCCATAGCACTAATATCCTTAGGAAAGATATGAATCAAACTATTCTTCTCCTCTCTAACTGCTTACGGTCAAGTGATATTTTCACTAGATCACTGAAGTTAAGCAACGATGAACCGGTTCAATACTTGGATGAGTAACAATTTAAGAAACAGCAGGGAGTGTATGCAACCTGATAGCAAAATAACTTTATTCGGTATTAAATGACCCAAAAAGGGTTGATATACCGTAAAACAAAATAGCCACACCCTCCCTATCTATAGATAAATAGAAGGTCTGACTCGGCTCTTAAACTTTGGTAGGAGATCTAGGAAAAAGAAAACTCCGAATTCAAACCAGCTGTACTCTGTTTAAGAATTGTGTCACATCATGTGAGTTTTGAGTATTCAGATTTTTTTTACTCAATTATCTAAAACTCATTTTTATCTATTTAGCACATAGATGGGACCCTAACAGGTACTACCACTTCAGGTCAGAATGGACCTAGGAGCAATGGGGATGATAAGTTACTCTACACTCCCCAGAGCCTCAGAATGGACCCTCATCGTTAAATGCAGTTTAACGTCATACCCAGGATATTAAGACCCTCAGTCACTGCCTTCTTGTACATATATGATAAAAAGGGTTAGGGTCTTGCCATAAGAGCAATACGGTTGGGGCAATCATATAGATGCTAGAGCTTGACGTGACCAGCCAATTGATAGGACGTCTCCGACGGCGCGACTAGCTCAAGTAAAAGCCAAAGTGGAGTGAATTATCATTTAGGTTGATGTGATCAGTGTATCTGCAATATCGAATGACATTACCGTGATAATTTGCATATATCTGTTTACCCAACCCATCCTCACGAGCAGGATGCGACACCCGGTCAATTTCTAAGGGGACTTTAACAGGTTTGAATTCAATTTTTCTTCTCCTCTTCAACTTCTTCTTCGCCACGGTTAAAGAGCTTAAGTTGCCCTGCTATCTACCCATAGCTGAAGGGAAAATAATTAGATTCATACTTTTCCCAAGGGTATTAATGCTATGTGAAATGCAAACAGTCTCATCCAGGATTTGAACTCTGTTCGTCGTGTCTTTCTTACGACGATAACCATTACACTACAAACACCTCCAATGATGTTTTCTATGTAGAGTTAAACAGAAGCAGTTTTTTGAGCTGGGGTTCGATTTTCGGGGCCATTCAACCTAACTCTTTGCCTACCAAATTTCCCCCACGGTTTTACCAACTTTTCTTGGTATGTTTTACCTGTATGATGCTAAGCACATGGATTCTGACCTCAAGCATCACTGTTTACCATTCACGACCCATTGGGGGGAGGGTCTTATCCCTCTGCAGAGGTGCAGTCGGTATATTCTTCTCCGGCCCAGGCGACAATTGGTATATTTGGATTATTCGGACTATTGTTCTCATTTTATGTATCTACCACAGCGTTTCGGCCTAGTACCTTTCGGCCTTCTTCAGGTATTACTTGTTGGACTCGGACCTTATCGAACTCGGGAACACCCAACTCGAACTTGGGAATGTTTTTTTTTTTTCGAACCGGAAAGCATTTATGTCGTAATCGGAGCCTTTACAGAACTGCAACCTAATCTTTATTCAATCCATGTAGACTGTTATCATTCGGTTAACCATGACTGGGCTTACAATTGTTAAGCTGTTAAGGCTATTTATGTTATTGTGCCGCCCTTGACCAGGATTGAACCTGCAGCAGAGATGACTGTCACTTAGAAAAGTAATTTAACGCCTATATCCACTACGCCATGTGTCCAATGTGTTAAAAATTGTCTTAAAAAAATTTTGAAATAAGAAAACTCTTAAACCCATCAAAATGAATAAAAATCGTTGTTTGTTTTGTTTTACGCATACCAACCTCGGTGGCAATTTAATGCCCGACAATGTTTTGAAATAAATTAATTCTTAATGGATACTCATTTTTTATAACCAGATTGTTCCATTTAACCCATAGATGTGAACCCTAAAGTACTACCACTTCGAATCAGAATGGACCTGGAAGCAATGGTGATGAAGGGGGGCTTCCACATTCCCCAAACCTCAGAACTGAACCTCACCACACATAGAGTTTACGTCCATACCCGACGTGTAGACCCCGCCTTCTAGCACAATATGAAAAAATAGGGTTGGGTCTTCACAGAGCACATAGGTGTGGGACAAACATTAGGTGCTAGGGCTTTGATGTGACCACCGTAATCGGGGGGAGCCTCTCTGACCACCCTCTTACCCCACCGTATGAGTGGATCACAGGTTCTCGTTATTATGTGGACCACCCCCACAACCCAAGACTCATGGGTGGCCCAGGTGAAAGAATTGCGTCGATCCGTCTGCATATTCCCCTCCTAAGGGACGCCTCCATATCCGCTCTGCCTCACTGCTCCTCTCCCTCTCTAAGGCGCTGCGGCAATAAACCCATCCCTGCCCCTAAATCAAGAGAGGCTCTAGCTAAGAAAGGCGACAAAGTGGAGTGTGCGTGATTAGACTGCTCATCAACCAAGATTCCGTCCGTTAAGCACTACGCATCGCCACCCACGCATGAACAGTGGCTTCCATTAGGGAAGTCGGTGTATTCTTACTCCCATGGATTGAATAAAGGATTTGGTTCGCAGTTCCGTAAAGGCTCGAGTTCGATAAGGCTCCTGAGTCCAACAAGTAATACCTGAAGAAGGTCGAAAGCTACATAGGCCGAAACGCTATGTTGATAACAATAAAGATGAGAACAATAGTCCGAATAATCCAAATATTACAAATTGTTGCCTGGGACCGGAGAAGAATACACCGACTTCCCCTAATGGAACCACCTGTTCATCGTGGGTGGCGATGCGTAGTGCTTAAGGACGGAATCTTGGTTGATGAGCAGTCTATAACACGCAACACTCCACTTTGGCCCTTACTTAGGCTAGACCTCTCTTGATTTAAAGGGGCAGGGCTGGGTTTATTGCCCAGCGCCTGAGGCGTCCCCTTGAGGGGAAATGCCGACGGGATCGACGCAATTCTTTCAACCTGCCACCCATGAGTCTTGGGTTGTGGGTGGTCCCACATAAAAACGAGACCTTGTGTCCAACTCATACAGGTGGGGTAAGAGGTGGTCAGAGAGGCCCCCTCCGATTAATCGGGTGGTCACATCAAGCCCTAGCACCTATATGTTTGTCCCAACCCTATTGCTCTTTTGGCAAGACCCAACCCTATTTTTCATATATGTGCTAGAAGGCGGTGGGTCTACATGTCCTGGGTATGACGTTAAACTCTATCTGATGGTGAGGTTCCAGTTCTGGAGGTTTGGGGAATGTGGAGCACCCCTTCATCACCATTGCTTCCAGGTCCACTCTGATTCGAAGTGGTAGTACCTTTTAGGGTCACATCTATGGGTTAAATGGAACAATCTGGTTATAAAAAATGAGTATCCATTAAGAATTAATTTATTTCAAAACATTGTCGGTATTAAATTGCCCACCGAGGTTGATATGCCGTAAAACAAAACAAACAAACGATTTTTATTCATTTTTGATGGGTTCAAGAGTTTTCTTATTTCAACTCAATTTTTTAAAGACAATTTTTAACACATTGGACACATGGCGTAGTGGATATAGGCGTTAAATTACTTTTCTAAGTGACAGTCATCTCTAGGCTGCAGGTTCAATCCTGGTCAAGGGCGACAATAACATAAAATAATTAACAGCTTAACAATTGTACCCAGTCATGGTTAACCGAATGATAACAGTCTACCCCATGGATTGAATAAAAGATTAGGTTCGCAGTTCTGTAAAGGCTCCCGATTACGACATAAATGCTTCCGAGTTCGAAAAAAAAAAAAACATTCCCAAGTTCGAGTTGGGTGTTCCCGAGTTCGATAAGGCTCCTGAGTCCAACAAGTAATACCTGAAGAAGGCCGAAAGGTACATAGGCCGAAACGCTGTGTAGATAACAATAAAGATGAGAACAATAGTCCGAATAATCCAAATATTACAAATTGTCGCCTGGGGCCGGAGAAGAATATACCGACTGCACCTCTGCAGAGGGATAAGACCCTCCACCCAATGGGTCGTGAATGGTAAACAGTGATGCTTAAGGTCAGAATCCATGTGCTTAGCATCATACAGGTAAAACATACCAAGAAAAGTTGGTAAAACCGTGGGGAAAATTTGGTAGGCAAAGAGTTAGGTTGAATGGCCCCGAAAATCGAACCCCAACTCAAAAAACTGCTTCTGTTTAACTCTACATGGAAAACAGCATTGGAGGTGTTTGTAGTGTAATGGTTATCGTCGTAAGAAAGACACGGTGAACAGAGTTCAAATCCTGGATGAGACTGTTTGCATTTCACATAGCATTAATACCCTTGGGAAAAGTATGAATCTAATTATTTTCCCTTCAGCTAAGGGTAGATAGCATGGCAACTTAGGCCCTTTAACCGTGGCAACCTGCCCAGGAGAAGAAGAATTGAATTCAAACCTGTTAAAGTCCCCTTAGAAATTGACCAGGTGTCGCATCCTGCTCATGAGGATGGGTTGGGTAAACACATACATGCAAATTATCACGGTAATGTCATTAGATATTGCAGATACACTGATCACATCAACCTAAATGATAATTCACTCCACTTTGGCTTTTACTTGAGTTAGTCTCGCCGTCGGAGACGTCCTATCAATTGGCTGGTCACGTCAAGCTCTAGCATCTATATGATTGCCCCAACCGTATTGCTCTTATGGCAAGACCCTAACCCTTTTTATCATATATGTGCTAGAAGGCAGTGGCTGAGGGTCTTAATATCCTGGGTATGACGTTAAACTGCATCTAGTGATGAGGTTCCATTCTGAGGCTCTGGGGAGTGTAGAGTAACTTATCATCACCATTGCTCCTATGTCCATTCTGACCTGAAGTGGTAGTACCTGTTAGGGTCCCATCTATGTGCTAAATAGATAAAAATGAGTTTTAGATAATTGAGTAAAAAAAATCTGAATACTCAAAACTCACATGATGTCACACAATTCTTAAACAGAGTACAGCTGGTTTGAATTCGGAGTTTTCTTTTTCCTAGATCCCCTAATAAAGTTTAAGAGCCCAGTCAGACCTACTATTTATCTATAGATAGAGAGTTTGTGGTTGTTTATCTTTACGGTATATCAACCCTTTTTGGGTTATTTAATACCGAATAAAGTTATTTTGATATCAAGTTTTTACACTCCCTGCTGTTTCTTAAATTGTTACTCATCCAAGTATTGAACCGGCTCATCGTTGCTTAACTTCAGTGATCTAGTGGAAATATTACTTGACCGTAAGCAGTTAGAGAGGAGAAGAATAGTTTAATTCATATTTTTCCTAAGAATATTAGTTTAGTGCTATGGGAAATGCAAACAGCCTCATCCAGGATTTTTCACACGGTCCTTTGTGATAATCAGGATTACTGATTTCCCTCTAGGTGCACACAGGTAGCAAGTCAAATAGTATGATTCCTATTTTTCATAAGACTATTAGTTCTATAAGAAATGTAAACAGCCTCATCCAGGATTTGATCCCGGGTCACCGTGTCTATTTCTCACGGTCCGTTACAATAATTAGGGTGGGCCGGGTTAGTTCAGTCGGTAGAGCGTTCGGCTAGAAACCACAAGGTTCTTAGTTAGATACCGGTCCTCGCCAACTCAGCGTATGAGTAGCACAGGGATCTGTGCGGTAAAGTAAGGAGCTGATGGTAGGTGTGGCGCTTTACCCAGACGCCAAAACAATCTCCTTGGCCTAGCGCTATTGAAAAGGGGATAGACTCCCTCGATGTCTGGCTGATACCGACTTTAGGCCGCTCCGACGACTTTACCTTTACTTACAAACTGATATCCCCCTTGGCGCACGCGGGTAGCAAATCGAATAGTTTCTTATCTTTCCTAAGAGTATTAGAGCTATACAAAATGTAAACAGCATCATCAAGGATTTGATCTCGGGTCACCAGTTCTATTTCCCACGGCCCTTTACAAAATGAGGGTTCCTGTTTTTCCCCTAGGCGCACAGATGTGGCAAGTCGAATGATTTGATTCATATCTTTCCTAAGAGTATTAGTCCTATGGGGAATGCAAACAGCCTCATCCAGGATTTGAACTCTGGTCACTAGTTCTATTTCACACGGTCCTCTATGATAATTAGGGTTACTTTTTTCAACCTAGACGCACACAGGTAGCAAGTCGAATAGTTTCATTCATATCTCTCCTAAGGGTTTTAGTGGATTGGGAAATGCCAACAGCCTCATCCAGGATTTGAAACCGGGGCGCCAGGTCTATTTCACACGACCCTCTCCGATAATCAGGGTTACCTACAAACTGATTCCCCCCTAGGCACATTTAGGTAGCAAGTCGAATAGTTTGATTCCTATCTTTCTTAAGAGTATTAGTGCTATACGAAATCCAAACAACCTCATCCAGGATTTGAACCCGGGTAGCCAGTTCTGTTTCATAGGATTTGATCTCGGGTCACCAGTTCTATTTCACACGGCCCTCTACAAAATGAGGGTTCCTGATTTTCCCCTAGGCGCACAGAGGTGGCAAGTCGTATGATTTGATTCAGATCTTTCCTAAGAGTGTTAGTCCTATGGGTAATCCTCATCCCGGATTTGAACTCTGGTCGCCAGTTCTATTTCACACGGTCCTCTACGATAATTAGTGTTACTGATTTCTACCTAGACGCACACAGGTAGCAAGTCGAATAGTTTTATTCCTATCTCTCTTAAGGGTATTAGTACTTTGGGAAATGCAAACAGCCTCATCCAGGATTTGAACTCTGGTCACCAGTTCTATTTCACAGGGTCCTCTACGATAATTAGGGTTACTGATTTCTACCTAGACGCACACAGGTAGCAAGTCAAATAGTTTTATTCCTATCTCTCCTAAGGGTATTAGTCCTATGGGAAATGCCAACGGCCTCATCCAGGATTTGAAACCGGGGCGACAGGTCTATTTTACACGACCCTCTACGATAATCAGGGTTACCTACAAACTGATTCCCCCCTAGACACATTTAGCTAGCAAGTCCAATAGTTTGATTCCTATCTTTCCTAAGAGTATTAGTGTCATGGGAAATCCAATCAACCTCATCCAGGATTTGAACCCGGCTAGCCAGTTCTATTACACAGGATTTGATCTCGGGTCACCAGTTCTATTTCACACGGCCCTCTACAAAATTAGGGTTCCTGATGTTCCCCTAGGCACACAGAGGGGGCAAGTCGAATGATTTGATTCAGATCTTTCCTAAGCGTATTAGTACTTTGGGAAATGCAAACAGCCTCATCCAGGATTTGAAACCGGGGCGCCAGATCTATTTCACACGACCCTCTACGATAATCAGGGTTACCTACAAACTGATCCCCCCCCTAGGCACATTTAGGTAGCAAGTCCAATTGATTCCTATTTTTCCCAACAGTATTAGTGCCATGGGAAATCCAATCAACCTCATCCAGGATTTGAACCCGGGTAGCCAGTTCTATTTCACAGGATTTGAACACGGGTCACCAGGTCTATTTCTCACGGTCCTCTAAGATAATCAGGGTTACTGATTTCCGCCTAGGGGGCACACACAGGTAGCAAGTCGTCCATTCCCAGGCTACCCGCTGAGGAGCAAATTTGATGACGCGTATTTGCATCACGTGCGGTCATGGGATTAATCTTATTTCAACATCATCTCCACCAGCCCCATCCAACCCACCCCCACCGCATTTTGTATATATAACTCGGAATCGAGTTCCCCTTAACCGACCGCGCCGTTCCACGCTCAGATCTAATGTAATCCAATACGTATCTGCTCGTCTATCGGCGTAGAAGGACGCTTCTAGCAAATGAGGTTTGTCATATAACGTGAAACAACCGAATTAGCTCATCGGTTAATTAAAATTCTCTGCCAAACAGTCGTTGTTATTGGAATTAGTACACCCTCTCTCTATATCTCTCTCTATATATCGATGTGGGCAGACACGACTTGGTACAATCTCGAATTCCTCGAGGAATTTGACAAATGATTATGTCTGAACACGATATCGCTAATTATCACTCTGCGGTCGGCGCCCAAAACACCGATTTAAATTACCAGAGCGAGTCAAAAGTTTTGCAATATCTAAATTCACCTACATAAAGCGAATCACAGTTTTCCGGAGTTAGCATCGCACAGGGTGGTGTCCTCCCCAACATTCAGACTACACTTCTGACCAAGAAGACCCAAAAGCCATTTTATTTAGCATATTTATAAATACCTGGCAGGACCGGTGGATATACCACAGCATGATAATTTGATCATTACAACGTTTGATATGTTTACTTGAGAGATATTGTGAAATAGCTCAATATGTAAAAAGTATAATAATCTTGACTAGTACAAAATAGTAATTTAAGATAAAAAATGAAACTCGTCTTACCTTGGGCTGGTAAGAAAATGGCGCCCGAAATTTAATTTCTTTTTATAAGAGTACAGACCGGAAATGAGGGTGTTGGTGGGAGTGGAGTGGAGTCATATAAAAGCCGAATTTTTTGGCAGTCGGCAGTTGTTATTTAGACGGCAAGCTATTGTGAGCTGATCTGATAAAAAACACCCTCCGGGCGATGTAAAAATACATTTTTGAAACATATAGCCTGAGGGGTGGGAGTAAAAAATTCAATGTCAGTGAGTTTGTACCCTAAGTAAGTAAAATCATCAAATTCATTAAAGGATTAAAAAATAAAACAATTTGAAATGTAAACTTTAAATATGTATTAAAATAAAACAAACTATATATAGATATATAATACCAGTCATGTATTTATTAAAACTTGTTTTAAAAAACAATGAGGACTGTCTAATGTTGCATGTTCAAATTTTGAGTGTATTTATTCTATGTTATTACGATTTTAGGTATTGTGACGTAAGCAGTGACGTAGTTTTTGTTACAGACAAAAACCGGAAGCGAATCTCCATCATTAATAGATTCAACTCTCTCTGATTCTTTTTTCGCTCAAAAACACCGATTTAAATTACTAGAGCGAGTCGAAAGTTTTGCAATATCTAAATTCACCTGCATGAACCGAATCATTGTTGTCCGGAGTTAGCATCGCACAGGGTGGCGTCCTCCCCAACATCCAGACTGTTTTTCTGACCAAGAAGAACCAAAATGCTAAATGAATTTTAATGGCTTCCTGTATACTAAGGACATTTCATTTTAACACCACATACATTATTCATAAACACATTTTTTTCTCTTTTTTGAAACCAACAAATGTGTATATTGCTCACTTCCTCTTAAAAAAATATATTCATTCAATTTTAAATCAAACCATTTGATTTAGCACATTTACAAATTAAGATCTGTGGATAAACTACACTATAATTAAATTATTACAAAATTTACTTAAGAGCTATTGCGAAATAGCTCAATATGTAAAAAGTATATTAATTTTGATTTAACTCTCTTTCTCTCATTTTTTCGCCCAAATCACCGATTTAAATTACTAGAGCGAGTCGAAAGTTTTGCAATTTTTAAATTCACCACTACAAACCGAATGACTGGTGCATAGCCTATTTACAAATACCTAGCAAGACCTGTGGATATACCACAGTATGATAATTTGATTATTACAACGTTTGATATGTTTACTTGAGAGATATTGCGAAATAGCTCTATATGTAAAAATATATTAATCTTGATTTAACTCTCTCTCACTATTTTCCCCCCTAAACACCGATTTAAATTACTAAATCGAGTCGAAAGTTTTGTTATATCTAAATTCTCCTGCATGAACCGAATCATTGTTGTCCGGAGTTAGTATCGCACAGGGTGGCGTCCTCCTGTTAGATACCCCTTTCTGCTCGGGTGTATATATTTGGTGGAGGGTTCATCTCGTATATAATAGATAGATAGAGAGAGAGAGGGGGAGAGAGAGAAAGAGAGAGGGAGAGGGAGAGAGAAAGAGAGAGAGAAAGGGAGAGAGAGGGAGAGGAAGTGAGAGAGAAAGAAAGAGAAAGAAAGAAAGAGAGAGATAGAGTGAGAGAGAGAGACAGAGAGAGAGAAAGATAGTGTGAGAGAGAGAGAGAGAAGGGGGAGACGGAGAGAGAGAGTGAGAGAGAGACACACACACACACATGATAATGATAATTGAATTATTACAACGTTTGATAATGTTTACTTAAGAGCTTAATAACATGTAAAAAGTATAATCTTGATTTAACACACACTCTCTCTCTCTCTCTCTCTCTCTCTCTCTCTCTCTCTCTCTCTCTCTCTCTCTCTCTCTCTCTCTCTCTCTCTCTTCGCCCTAATCACCGATTTAAATTTCTAGAGCGAGTCGAAAGTTTTGCAATATCTAAATTTACCTGTACACATCGAATCACTGCTGCATAGCCTATTTACAAATACCTTTGCAGGACCTGTGGATATACCACAGTATGATAATTTAATCATTACAACGTTTGATATTTATAAAAGATAATAAAACGAGCATATAGAAAAATAATTCTTATTAATCTATGGATAAAATGATATGAAAAAACACATATGTTGTTGAACTGAATTTATTTCTTCAACTTTACATTGCCGATATTGCAATATTTCGATTTTTGCAAAAACAAAATCTTCCTCAGAGCATATTGATAGGAAGACAATTGTGACCGTTTTATGATGTGATTGTTTTCTACCGGATTCTTTAAGAGAGAAAAAAATATTAATCTATGTATGAATATAGATAAGTGATTTATTTTTTAAAAACTTTTGAGTATAGAGGACGATATTAATTTTTTCCAACCGTTTCAGAAGTCACAATATCGGTGATTAAATATGAACACACACCCACAGACAGATGGGAAATGATAACAGAAATGTATATGTATATTCGGGTTATTCCAATGAATCTTAAATACAAGTCCTCTACATCGAGGACAGAAGGCCTTTGTTTTAACATCTCACCCATATATATATATATATATATATATATATATATATATATATATATATATATATTGGTTTGTTGGTTGGTTTTGAAGGCTGTCACAATGCGAGTGTAAAGAAAAAAGGAAGTAACTATGATGTTTTTTGTTAACCTGTCATTTATTTCTCAATATTTCGGGAAGAGATTCCCATCCTCAGAAGAATACTGGAACTGAAGTTGTCTTAGCGGCTGAATGTAGCAGTTCCAGTATTCTTCTGAGGATGGGAATCTCTTCCCGAAATATTGAGAAATAAATGACAGGTTAACAAAAAACATCATAGTTACTTCCTTTTTTCTTTACACTCGCATTGTGACAGCCTTCAAAACCAACCAACAAACCAATATATACGCAATGCTTCAAGCAAATTACAAAACCCTTTTATATATATATATATATATATATATATATATACTCTCACTTCTTTTTTTTATTCACATTTTATACTAATGTAATTCGCCACTGTGTAATTAGACCGGAATGTTCATTTCTATCAAAAACTATATCTCAGCTAATCTGAGAATCAATGTGTCAGTCTGTTTGTTTAACCGAGCCATAAGTATTTATTTCAATGCTATGACTAAACCTTTTGGAAATTTCTAAACGCAAAACGTGGTCGCTATATGAAAAGCATGTGATTCCTCAAGTTTTTGAGGAGGAAAATGTAAATTCTTGTGTCTTTATTCATTTACTAAAAAAAACTAAATATGAACACAATTAATTGTGTGGTAGATATTTAGCCAAATCGTTCGCCACGGGTGGGACGTTTAGTAGTGTTAAATAATCTATGCGGTTGCATAAGATTATTGTCAATCCCCTGTATTTCTAAAGGGATGGCCCTTTTCATATCACGGGCGTGACTTTTAGATATAATTGAGAGGTAAACTGCAATTGCTTGTGTGTGTGTGTGTGTGTGTGTGTGTGTGTGTGTGTGTGTGTGTGTGTGGTCGGGTTGTGTTGTATGTACAAATATATTAATGTAACCCATAGAAAATTTATGGTGAGACAGTGTTTAAAATGTATGCCATGAATACTGATAGCGCTGCTTATTTCTAAACTTTGTGAAATAATCACCTAGCAATTGATCTCCACAAACTCTACTAAACTGTCTGTAAATGTTCAGAGACACATAACTGAAATCACCGAGCCGTATCAATAAATGAAAAAGAACACTTAAACAACAATATTTGAATAAATAGATATATAAATAAATTTATAAATAAATACGCCGCGTATCTACTAAATATTGATAAAAAAAACTGAAGAATTAAAGTAAAAAGAACCAATTTTTCTTCTTCATCATTCCTTGTGCAACACTTTCAACGGCTTCTGGATTCTAATCTGTCATCCTTAATTCTCAGTTGCACCACTCCTCGCTGTCCCTCTTTTTTTTATTATTATAAACTCATTGCACATTCGGTTTTCCGGTTAGCGCAGGGGGTCCAGCGAGCTTCGGCCGCTGGACTCGTCGAGAGTTTAATAATGGCGTCGATACCTGAGGAGCTCCCCTTGTGGGGGAATGCCCAAGGGATCGATGCAATTTTTTTCCTTTCCCACCCATGAGCTTCGGCTTGTGGGTAGGCCCACGTTAAAACGAGGCCTTGTGCCCAGCCCATACAAGTGGGGTATGAGGCAAATACCCACTCCTCGCTGTCCCTCCCTCAAGCTATTTCTGACAATTGCAACAGCATTCCTCCAGCAACCACGCTGGGGCGGGGTGGGGGTGGGGGGCACGAATAAATCTCCCAGATGAGATGTCCATTTGCTGACATCCGATAAGAGACCTGTCAAATCCAAACATTGCTGATAAGGGCCAAACACAATATCTTGTACATTTCAACCCCTTTTTATTTTAGTCTCAGCATTGGACCTAATCTAATTTTTATGACACTGAGCTGGAATCTAGGCGTATTATACATGTCATTGATACTTTGAAAATTGTTTTTATTGGGTTAATATAGTATTTCCATGGGCAATTAAACCATTCCTAGAAATTATTAATCCATTTCTATAAATTATTAGTTCATTTCTAGACATCATTAATCCATTTCTAAAAATTATTAGTCCATTTCTAGAAATTATCAATCTATTTCTAGAAATTATTAATCTATTTCTAGAAATTATTAGTCCATTTCTAGACATCATTAATCCATTTTCTAAAAATTATTACTCCATTTCTAGAAATTATCAATCTATTTCTAGAAGCTCAGTCGGTAGAGCGTTCGGCTAGAAACCACAAAGTTCCTAGTTCGATACCGGTCCACGCCAACTCAGCGTTCTGAGTAGCACAGGGATCTGTGCGGTGAAGTAAGGAGTTGATGGTAGGTGTGGCGCTCCATCTCAGACGCTATAATAATCTCCTTGGTCTAGCGCAAGTGAAAAGGGGATAGACTCCCTCGCTGATTGGCTCATACCGACATTAAGCCGCCCCGACGACTTTACTTTTTTTACTTATTAATCTATTACTAGAAATTATTAGTCCATTTCTAGAAATTATCAATCCATTTCTAGAAATTATCAATCCATCTCTAGAAATTATTAATCCATTTCTAGAAATTATTTGTCTATTTCTAGAAATTATTAATTCATTTTTGAGTAATTATTTTCTATTAATTATTAATCCAATTCTATTAATAATAAATCCTCAACACTTGTTTCTAATAATTATTAATCGTTTCTAAAAATCAATAATCTATTTCTATTAAGAAATAGATTAATAATCTTGAGAAATTAATTCAATAAGGAAAGTTACATTAAGGAGGGTTGCCGAATAAACAAAAAATCCAAATGAATAAAAGCTGCTTCAAACAAAACACTGGAGCCAACAACCACCTGAGTACGACCGAAAAACCACTAGAAGACTTGAACGTCTAAAACTGAAGATCATAAAAAATAAATATTTCATGGTCTTTAACAATACATGCTTATATAAGTAAGTAAAGTCAACGGGGCGGCCTAAAGTCGGTATCAGCCAGTCAGCGAGGGAGTCTATCCCCTTTTCACTAGCGCTAGACCTTGTTTTTACATCTGAGGTGGAGCGCCACACCTACCATCAGCTCCTTACTTTACCGCACAGATCCCTGTGCTACTAAATACGCTGAGTTGGCGGGGACCGGGATCGAACTAGGAACCTTGTGGTTTCTAGCCGAACGCTATATCGACTGAGCTAACCCGAACAAATGATGTTATTAGTTTGCTGACAGATCTGTTTCGACCTTTTTAATAAAGAGGTCTTATTCAAGAGCAACATATTTATGAAGGGAAAGACGGAATAAATAAACTAGATCTGTCAGCAAACTAATAACATCATGTGTTTTTTCTAAAAATGTTCAATTCATACTGTCGGATTTACTTCCATTTACTTCATATTGTCTATTGAAAAAACAAAATCTGGATTTTCAACATCATCACCGGAGGCTAAATTTTCGAATATGATAAGGACCGCAACACTACGAATTTGTCAACATTACAAATTCCCGAAACTTTCCATCTTTCCTCAATTGTGCTGTGGACTCTTTTAAACTTACTTTTTGTAGCTGGAATACATCATGAACATTTTTGATACCTTTTTTTGTATATTTTTACTTCAAACACTTTTGAGTTTTTCTTATGGATAATAATGCTTCTGATTTTTTAAAATAAAATTTATTTTATTTTTAACACAGAATACGCATTTTTTTTTAATTTAAAATTCCGGCCCTGAACGTAAGCGTTCGTTTGTACCCCTCCTGATTAACGGTTTATTTATTCCGTCTTTCCTTCATAAATATGTTCCTCTTGAAGAAGACCGCTTTATTAAAAAGGTCGAAACAGATCTGACAGCAAACTAATAACATCATTTTTTTCTAAAAATTTACAATTCATACTGTCGAATTCATTTCCATTTACTTCATATATATATATATATATATATATATATATATATATATGTGTGTATATATATATATATATATATATAGTTTGCTATATTTTCTATTAAAAAGTACTCAACATGATAGAGCATGGTTTGAAAACCGCATATTCTTAAAACTGACAGTTACCAAGCGCCGTTGACTTTATGCTTAAGTTATATATATCAGCACCTACTAGCAAGAATCAGAATTTTAACTGATAAATAAATACACAGGTATATATATTACGGTCAGTAAGAGAAATCATATATATATATATATATATATATATATATATATATATATATATATATATATATATATATAAAGATTTTTTATAAATATATTTATAATATATATATATGATTTCAAACCTCCCGCAATTGTAACAACTCAGGGGTTTTAACGGAACTGTACGATCTCTGCCGAATTTGAAATCCTAACGGAACTTTACGATTTCTTCCGAATTTCAAATCTCCATCAAACTCAACGTAATTAGAACCAAGTTGACTTTAAAAAACACAGATGGAATATTTTCAACTCTATAATGAACTCTCTGAAGATGGATTTAATCCGAAAATTAAGAGCACAAGAATAAATATGTTTTTCAACATAAATCTGCATTATTTTGCCTTCAAAAAAAAAAAAATATATCGTATTTTATATATATATATATATATATATATATATATATATATATATATATATATATATATATATGCGGTAGAGTTCTTTGTAAGCAAGGTTCCCTATTATTTACAAATATGAGTTCTCTTAGTGACCGTAACATATATACCTATGTATGTATTTATCAGATAATATTCTGCTTCTTACTGGTAAGTGCTGATGGCCGAGGAGTTAGGGAATCTGACTGACTCAATCGGGTTTCTCTCCCGGATGGAGGAAGGCTGCTAAGTATAGCCAAACTGAGGAGACGTGATACATCGAAACACGGTGTCTATGGATGACTATAACACACACACACACACACACACACACACACACATATATATATATATATATATATATATATATATATATATATATATATATTATTAATATTTTGCTTGAAGGCAATTATAATGCATGTATCACATAAAATTCGATAATTATAGAAAATAATCTTGACAAGTGAATCCCGGCAAAGGATGGCTCGCTATGCAGAACACCGTACAGACTGTTTCGACTTTATTAAGTCTCTTCAGCGATGTATACTAACGACTCCCCTGCGACAGGAATCGAAACCGGGACTTCACAGGCATAGTCAGAGACCATATCCGTTCGGCCGCCGGTACATAGCGAACAATCCCTGCGAAATTAACCTTGTCAAATGATACTACACGCCTCTACCATAGTAGGTAAGTGGACGTTTATTGAGTAGTAAACAAACCCGGCCGTAAGCTCTTCGGCGAAGTGAATAAGATTTTTGGATGTTTGTTTTTTATAGAAGCATTGTTGAATAAATTATTATTTATATTTTGCTTGAAGGCAATTATAATGCATGTATCACATAAAATTCGATAATTATAGATACTTATTTTGATGGTCGGCGCAGATCATCATGATACAAGTTATTCTCTTCCATGATTCACGTTGGTTCAAGTCATCCATTCTATCTGTCATCACGTATATGAATGAAGAAGGGTCCAAGCTTTTAAATGATGCGTAGTGTGCGTCAATACCTCCAGCCTACGGAGAAAAATAACCAAATATAAATGTCAAATTTAACCCGAACACCCTGTATATATATATTATGGATATGCCGTTTGTGTAGGCAAGGAGACAAAATTATAGTAGCTAAATGCTGGCATCTAGCAACCTCCCCACAAAGAGAGGATGTGACTGTTCTAAAGTGTTTTAAGGTGGGGTTCCCAGCTGGAAGCATGTTTCCTTGTGGGAGTCAAAATTGCTCAGTTGAGAACATCACCCGGCGCAATTACCAGGCGATTCAACAGAAGCCAGAATATTTCTACGCTATCCATAAAGTCGTCGGGGCGGCCTAATGTCGGTATCAGCTATGCAGCGAGGGAGTCTATCCCCTTTTCACTAGCGCTAGACCAAGGAGATTATTTTAGCGTCTGAGGTGGAGCGCCACACCTACCATCAGCTCCTTACTTTACCGCACAGATCCCTGTGCTACTCATACGCTGAGTTGGCGAGGACCGGTATCGAACTAGGAACCTTTCGTTTTCTAACCGAACGCTCTACCGACTGAGCTAACCCGGAAATGTTACATATTACATATAAAAAGCCAAAGAATTCCAATTCTGTGTACGCTAGTGCTTTAATGCACTATATCGTCAAGATATAATTCAGCAACTGCATATTATTTTCAGCGTAGACAGGGCCTAATTCCGTGGCGCCTATCGGTATCCAGTATACAATAACACGCTGAACCGGCGCACTGCCCTGGGAGATGTCATAAAGGGGCAATTACGTGGTATGGCACCCGGGCGATCTAATTGGTTATGGGAACCATCCCATTCCGCCTAACGACGTCGTCGAATGGAAAACTGGAGGCAAAGAAATCAATGTATTCTCTCCATAATTGTCTCACTTGCCAAATCATGGAGATAATTGACAATTTTATCCATCTTAATATTTCACGGATATATGAAAACTTTCCTCGTTATGCGAAACGTATATTGCTACTTTAAAGGCTTCCGTAAGTCGAAATATCGTATAGTAAAAAAAAAAAAAAAGAAATAAAAAAATAAAAAAAATAAAGAGAATGGGTCACTTTTAATTTGTGGTGCAATCGTTATAGTCGTAGCAAATGGACACCGCGAGCCGAGTTCAAATCGTAGACAAGCCTGTTTGACTTTCCATGGCGATAATACACTTGAAAAAGGTATGGGTCAGATTATTCACCCTCCAGCTATGGGTAGGACAAACTGGAGGCAAAGTAATCAATGTATTCTCTCCATAATTGTCTCACTTGCCAAATCATGGGGATAATTGACAATTTTATCCATCTTACTATTTCACGGATATATGAAAACTTTCCTCGTTATGCGAAACGTGTATTGTTACTTTAAAGGCTTCCGTAAGTCGAAATATCGTACTGTAAAAAAAAAAAAGAAAAGAAAAAAAGAAAAGAAAAAAAGAAAAGAGAATAGGTCACTTTTAATTTGTGGTGCAATCGTTATAGTCGTAGCAAATGGACACCGCGAGCCGAGTTCAAATCGTAGACAAGCCTGTTTGACTTTCCTTAGCGATAATACACTTGAAAAAGGTATGCATCAGATTATTCTCCCTCCAGCTATGGGTAGGACAAACTGGAGGCAAAGTAATCAATGTATTGTCTCACTTGCCAAATAAGGCAGATATTGACGATTTTATCCATCTTAATATTTCACGGATATATGAAAACTTTCCTCGTTATACGAAACGTATATTGTTACTTTAAAGGCTTCCGTAAGTCGAAATATCGTATTGTAAAAAAAAGGAAGAAATAAAAGAGAATAGGTCACTTTTAATTTAGAAGGTATTTGTAATGTAATCATTATAGTAATAGAAAATGGACACGTTGAACCGAGTTCAAATCCTAGACGAGCCTGTTTGAATTTCCATAGCGCTAATACACCTGGGAAATTCGACAATTCTCCCTTCAGCTATGGGTAGGAAAAACTGGAGGCAAAGTAATCAATGTATTCTCTCTCTAAATAGTCTCACTTGCCAAATAAGGCAGATATTGACAATTTTATACATCTTACTATTTCACGGATATATGAAAACTTTCCTCGTTATGCGAAACGTATATTGTTACTTTAAAGGCTTCCGTAAGTCGAAATATCGTATTGTAAAAAAAAAAAAAAAAAGAAAGAAAAAAAATAATAAAAGAGAATGGGTCACTTTTAATTTGTGATGCAATCGTTATAGTCGTAGCAAATGGACACCTCGAGCCGAGTTCAAATCTTAGACAAGCCTGTTTGACTTTCCTTAGCGATAATTCACTTGAAAAAGGTATGCATCAGATTATTCTCCCTCCAGCTATGGGTAGGACAAACTGGAGGCAAAGTAATCAATGTATTGTCTCACTTGCCAAATAAGGCAGATATTGACGATTTTATCCATCTTAATATTTCACGGATATATGAAAACTTTCCTCGTTATGCGAAACGTGTATTGTTATTTAAAGGCTTCCGTAAGTCGAAATATCGTATTGTAAAAAAAGAAAAGAAAAGAAAAGAGAATAGGTCACTTTTAATTTGTGGTGCAATCGTTATAGTCGTAGCAAAGCGAGTTCAAATCTTAAACAAGCCTGTTTGACTTTCCATGGCGATAATTCACTTGAAAAAGGTATGCATCAGATTATTCTCCCTCCAGCTATGGGTAGGACAAACAGGAGGCAAAGTAATCAATGTATTCTCTCCCTAATTGTCTCACTTGCCAAATAAGGCAGATATTGACAATTTTATCCATCTTAATATTTCACGGATGTATGAAACTTTCCTCTTTATGCGAAACGGATATTGTTACTTTAAAGGCTTCCGTAAGTCGAAATATCGTATTGTAAAATAAAATAAAATAAATAGGTCCCTTTTAATTTAGAAGGTATTTGTAGTGTAATTCTTATAGTCTTAGCAAATGGACTCGGAGAGCCGGGTTCAAATCCTAGACGAGGCTGTTTGCATTTCCATTGCGCTAATTCACTTTAAAAAGATATGCATCAGACTATTCTCCCTCCAGCTATGGGTAGACAGTTGGGAAAACTGGAGACAAAGAAATCAATGTATCCTTCCCATAATCATTGTCTTACTTGCCAAATCAGGCGGATAATTGACAATTTCATACATCTTAATATTACAAGGATATATGCTAACTTTCCTCATTATGCCAAACGTATATTATGGCTTTGAAGGCTTCCATAAATCGAAATAGCGTATTGTAAAAGAAAATAGGTCACTTTTAATTTATATGGTATTTGTGGTGTGATTCGTTATTGTCGTAGAAAATGGATACGGCGAACTTATCCATCTTAATATTTCATAGATATACGAAAAATGCCCTCGTTATGCGAAACGTATATTCTTACTTTAAAGGCTTCCGTAAATCGAAATAACGTATTGTAAAAAAAATAGGTCACTTTTAATCTAAAAGGCATTTGGAGTGTAATCAGTATCATCGAAGAAAATGAACACGGCGAACAGAGTTCAAATCCTGGACGAGACTGTTTGCATTTCCATAGGGCTAATACCCTTCTCTCTCTAGCTAGGGTGGATAGTACGGCAGACAGTACTCTTAAACGTTGGTATGGCAACCAATAAAGTATCTGCCTTGGAACTACAAAGTTTCGAGTTCGATACTGGCTCTCGCCAACTCAGCAGATGAGTACACACAGCTTGGATCTGTGCGGTATAGTGAGCTGAAGGTAGGTGTGGCACTCCACCTCAGACGTAAAAACAATCACCTTGGTTTAATGCTATTGAACAGGAGATAGTCTCCCTCGCTGTCCGGTTGATACCAACAATAGGTGACTCCACCGACTTTGCTTACTTTTTAAACCCCGCTTAAAAAAACTGATCTTGTGCCTCACCCTCCTCGTGTGGAGGGGTTGGTAGATAGATACATTAATTTTATTTTAGGAGGCGCTTCTCGTAATGGTTATCTTCAACCAGAGTATAAATCGAAGCTCTCTGAGTTTCCATTCGAGCTCAAAATTCTTGGAAAAGTCATAAATCAGTCTGTTCTTTCTTTCTCCCTCAACTATGGGTAAATAGTAGGGCAGACTGGGTTCTACAGTATTTCTCTGAATGTTTGAGATGAGGCTTGGAGATTAGTATTATTAGCGTTATTCGGACTATTGTCCCCATCTTCATTGTTATTTGTACAAGGTTTCGGCCAATATACCCTCCGGCCTTCTTCAAGCATTTCTTGTCGGACTCGGAAATCTTCCCGAGTTCGAAAAGAAGGTTCCCGAGTCCGAGAAGGTTCCCGAGTCCGAGAAGGTTCCCGAGTCCTACAAGAAATACCTGAAGAAGGCCGGAGGGTATATCGGCTGAAACGTTGTGCAAATAACAATGAAGATGGGGACAATAGTCCGAATATCGCTAATAATACTAATGGGTTCTACAGTTTTGAATAGGCAATCAATTACGAGAAAGAAACGTCTGAATTCAAACCAGTTATATTCTGCTCGTGAGAAAGGGGTTGAGTAATTACATACTTTTGGTTTATAGGATATTCTCGTAATGGGCCAAGTTAAAATCCTTCACTTGACACTAATTTCCCGATGAAGGTTTATTAAAAACCGAAAGGTTTTAACGTCGACTTCATCATCAAGTCAAACGTCAAAACAATATCCTTGGTATAGCGCTATTGGAAAGGGGATAGACTCTGGCTGTTACCGACTTTAGGCCACTCCGATAAGTTTAATTACTTTTACATCCACACACACACACACACACACACACATATATATATATATATATATATATATATAATATATATATATATATATATATATTCGTGTGTGTATGTATTTAAGCAGTAAATCTTCTTTTAGATATGGTTCCTCGTATATGACTGACAAGGACTGTTCAGGTTTTATTGAATTTTTCTCAGTAATGTGAAAGAATATATATATAAAATATATAATATATATATATATATATATATATATATATATATATATAATGGCATTCCTATGAGATTTGATCGTGTTACGGAATCGCATCTCTCATTTATTCCAGTTAATGGCTTTCCTGGAATTAGCTTAGCACAGGGGTAACATTACCCGCAAATTCAAAAACACAGATCGTCTCTGGCACATGTTCCAAGTTTGGGGTCTCTTATCGTAATTAAATCTGACCGTAACGCACAGAGAAAAACAGCGTTTCCGCTTGTCGTCGCTAATGGCCGTCCTCTCCCCCCTCCTTTTGTTTATAACTACGCCAGCCTCGTTTTGAAAACTACGCAACGCGTAACGTTATTCTTCATATCAATGGCGCGGGTTTGACCGCAGCTGTACATCTGAGCATGCGCAAATCCGGACGAGTCTTTACCATTGGATGCCTATCGATCAGGGAAAAATGGCGATTGACTTTCGTGACAAGATATCGAGAAAAGTGTATTCGTTTCAATATATAATCGATTAATAGGGTATTATTTTCATTATGTCGTTGGAGGGATTTGGTTTGGTTTGGTTTGGTTTGGTTTGTTTTACGGCATATCAACTTCACTGGGTCATTTAATGCCGACAAAATTTTGAAATAAAATAGATAGATAGATAGCTCTTAAACGACCAAGATAGATAGATAGATAGATAGCTGTATAGATAGCTCTGAAGCGACCAAGATAGATAGATAGATATATAGATAGCTCTGAAACGACCAAGATAGATAGATAGATAGATAACTGTATAGATAGCTCTGAAGCGACCAAGATAGATAGATAGATATATAGATAGCTCTGAAGCGACCAAGATAGATAGATAGATATATAGATAGCTCTGAAGCGACCAAGATAGATAGATAGATAGCTCTGAAGCGACGAAGATAGATAGATACATAGATATCTCTGACTCGACCAAGATAGATAGATAGATAAATATATAGATAGCTCTGAATCGACCAAGATAGATAGATAGATAGATAGATAGATAGATAGATAGATCTGAATCGACCAAGTTAGATAGATAGAAAGATAGATAGATAGATAGATAGATAGATCTGAATCGACCAAGATAGATAGATAGATAGATAGATAGCTCTGAATCGACCAAGATAGATAGATAGATAGATAGATAGATAGATAGATCTGAATCGACCAAGATAGATAGATAGATAGATAGCTCTGAATCGACCAAGATAGATAGATAGATAGATAGATAGATAGCTCTGAATCGATAGATAGATAGATCTCTGAATTGACCAGGTTTTGAAATAAATTCATTCTTAATGGATACTCAATTTTGTTTATAAACTCATGTTTATCTATTTAACCCATGGATAGGACCCTAACAGGTAATACCACTCCGGGTCAGAGTGAAGCAGGGAGCAATGGTGATGAAGGGGTGCTCCACATTCCCCAAACATCCAGAACTGGAACATCACCATCAGATAGAGTTTAACATCATACCCAGGATATGAAGACCCTCAGACATCGCTTTCTAGTACGCATATTATAAAAAGGGCTTGGGGTTGCCATTAGGACAATGGGATTGGGCCAATCATATAGGTGCTAGGGCTTGACAGGGCCAGTCGATTGATCGGAGGGGGTCTCTCCGACCGCTCGTCTTGTCTATTTAAGGGTTTAAGTGGAGTGTTGCATGCCATGGACTGCTACGCCTCAGGATTCCATTCTTAAGCATTTCAGGTCGCCACCTTCGGCCAACAGGTGGTCCCACTGAAGGAACCTTGCCTCTTTGCAGAGGTGCGCTCTGTGTATTCTAACGTCCCAGCCGACAGGGCGCTGGAGGAATTTGATGATCAAAACTAGTCAATGTTGGGCGTCTATTTTAGAGTGATATGTTAGATGATTATTCTAAAATGAAGCGAGTTCGATCCTTACTGTGAGGAAAGGGTTTGGCAATTACATTAGTTCAGAGGAAATTCTCATAATGGGCCGTGAAAATCCTTCACTTCTCACTAGAGAGAGCATTATTCCATCTATTACTCTCCCAGAACTATGGTTGGTTGTTTTGTTTGGTTTTCATAAACCCTTTTCGGGTTTGTCACTCCATGTCTTCAATGAATGGAACGTTAATTTTTTCAGAAAGCAGAAGTGATCGTTTGACATGGACACTCACATGAGCTTCAGTTCGTGGGTGGTTCCACATTAAAAGACCTTGTGTCATATGTGAGATTCGAGGTAAATAGGAAAGAAGATTGCAGGTTCATGCCTCTGTCCAGAGCATTAGTGCATATCTTTTATCCCTATTTTGAGAAGTGTTCGTTTCACATGGGCACTCACATGATCTTCGGTTTGTGGGTGGTTCTACATTTAAATACCTTGTGTCATATGTGAGATTCGAGGTAAATAGGAAGGAAGATTGTAGGTTCATGCCTCTGGCCAGAGTATTAGTTCGTGAGTGTTTCCACATTAAAATACCTTTTGTGAAATGCACATGAGATGAGGGGTAAATACCCGTCTCATTGATGGGCAAGGAAGATTGTAGGTTCATGCCTCTGGCCAGAGCATTAGTGTAAATCTGTTATCCCTATTTTGAGAAGTGTTCGTTTGACACGGACACTCGCATGAGCTTCGGTTCGTGGGTGGTTCCACATTAAAAGATCTTGTGTTAAACCTGCATACGCGAGACGCTAGGTAAATAGGAAGGAAGATTGTAGGTTCATGCCTGTGGCCAGGGCATTAATGCAAATCTTTTATCCCTATTTTGAGTAGTGTTCGTTTGACATGGACACTCACATGAGCTTCGGTTCGTGGGTGGTTCCATATTAAAACACCTTGTGTCATATGTGAGATTCGAGATAAATAGGAATGAAGATTGCAGGTTCATGCCTGTGGCCAGAGCATTAGTGCAAATCTTTTATCCCTATTTTGAGAAGTGTTCGTCTGACATGGACACTTACATGAGCTTCAGTTCGTGGGTGGTTCCACATTAAAAGACCTTGTGTCATATGTGAGATTCGAGGTAAATAGGAAGGAATATTGTAGGTTCATGCCTCTGGCCAGGGCATTAATGCAAATCTTTTATCCCTATTTTGAGAAGTGTTTGTTTGACATGGACACTCACATGAGCTTCAGTTCGTGGGTGGTTCCATATTAAAACACCTTGTGTCATATCTGAGATTCGAGGTAAATAGGAAGGAAGATTGTAGGGTCATGCCTCTGGCCAGAGCATTAGTGCAAATCTTTTATCCCTATTTTGAGAAGTGTTCGTTTGACATGGACACTCACATGAGCTTCAGTTCGTGGGTGGTTCCACATTAAAATATCTTGTGTCATATGTGAGATTCGAGGTAAATAGGAAAGAAGATTGCAGGTTCATGCCTCTGGCCAGGGCATTAGTGCATATCTTTTATCCCTATTTTGAGAAGTGTTTGTTTCACATGGGCACTCACATGATCTTCGGTTTGTGGGTGGGTCCACATTTAAATACCTTGTGTCATATGTGAGATTCGAGGTAAATAGGAAGGAAGATTGTAGGTTCATGCCTCTGGCCAGAGTATTAGTTCGTGGGTGTTTCCACATTAAAATACCTTTTGTGAAATGCACATGAGATGAGGGGTAAATACCCGTCTCATTGATGGGCAAGGAAGATTGTAGGTTCATGCCTCTGGCCAGAGCATTAGTGTAAATCTGTTATCCCTATTTTGAGAAGTGTTCGTTTGACACGGACACTCGCATGAGCTTCGGTTCGTGGGTGGTTCCACATTAAAAGATCTTGTGTTAAACCTGCATACGCGAGACGCTAGGTAAATAGGAAGGAAGATTGTAGGTTCATGCCTGTGGCCAGGGCATTAATGCAAATCTTTTATCCTATTTTGAGTAGTGTTCGTTTTGACATGGACACTCACATGAGCTTCGGTTCGTGGGTGGTTCCATATTAAAACACCTTGTGTCATATGTGAGATTCGAGATAAATAGGAATGAAGATTGCAGGTTCATGCCTGTGGCCAGAGCATTAGTGCAAATCTTTTATCCCTATTTTGAGAAGTGTTCGTCTGACATGGACACTCACATGAGCTTCAGTTCGTGGGTGGTTCCACATTAAAGACCTTGTGTCATATGTGAGATTCGAGGTAAATAGGAAGGAATATTGTAGGTTCATGCCTCTGGCCAGGGCATTAATGCAAATCTTTTATCCCTATTTTGAGAAGTGTTTGTTTGACATGGACACTCACATGAGCTTCAGTTCGTGGGTGGTTCCATATTAAAACACCTTGTGTCATATGTGAGATTCGAGGTAAATAGAAAGGAAGATTGTAGGTTCATGCCTCTGGCCAGAGCATTAGTGCAAATCTGTTATCCCTATTTTGAGAAGTGTTCGTCTGACATGAACACTCACATGATCTTCGGTTCGTGGGTGGTTCCACATTAAAAGACCTTGTGTCATATGTGAGATTCGAGGTAAATAGGAAGGAATATTGTAGGTTCATGCCTCTGGCCAGGGCATTAATGCATATCTTTTATCCCTATTTTGAGAAGTGTTTGTTTGACATGGACACTCACATGATCTTCGGTTCGTGGGTGGTTCCACATTAAAATACCTTGTGTCATATGTGAGATTCGAGGTAAATAGGAAGGAAGATTGTAGGGTCATGCCTCTGGCCAGAGTATTAGTTCGTGGGTGTTTCCACATTAAAATACCTTTTGTGAAATGCACATGAGATGAGGGGTAAATACCCGTCTCATTGATGGGCAAGGAAGATTATAGGTTCATGCCTCTGGCCAGGGCATTAGTGCAAATCTGTTATCCCTATTTTGAGAAGTGTTCGTTTGACAGGGAATCTCACATGAGCTTCGGTTCGTGGGTGGTTCCACATTAAAAGATCTTGTGTTAAACCTGAATACGCGAGACACTAGGTAAATAGGAAGGAATATTGTAGGTTCATGCCTGTGGCCAGAGCATTAGTGCAAATCTTTTATCCCTATTTTGAGAAGTGTTCGTTTGACATGGACACTCACATGAGCTTCAGTTCGTGGGTGGTTTCATATTAAAACACCTTGTGTCATATCTGAGATTCGAGGTAAATAGGAAGGAAGATTGTAGGTTCATGCCTCTGGCCAGAGCATTAGTGCAAATCTTTTATCCCTATTTTGAGAAGTGTTCGTCTGACATGGACACTCACATGATCTTCGGTTCGTGGGTGGTTCCACATTAAAATACCTTGTGTCATATGTGAGATTCGAGGTAAATAGGAAGGAAGATTGTAGGGTCATGCCTCTGGCCAGAGTATTAGTTCGTGGGTGTTTCCACATTAAAATACCTTTTGTGAAATGCACATGAGATGAGAGGTAAATACCCGTTTTATTGATGGGCAAGGAAGATTGTAGGTTCATGCCTCTGGCAAGAGCATTAGTGTAAATCTGTTATCCCTATTTTGAGAAGTGATCGTTTGACATGGACATTCACGGTCAATTAATCGGCTCTTACAATCTGATCTGTCTGAGGCTGACGGAAGTGTGACACATTGCCGTCCATGTGTCGACCACTTGAATGCTTTCCTTTAGCATCAATCTCTTGAAACCAATTCACTGTAAACGGGAGAGAGGCGGTCAACGGTTGCATTGATTTTATTTCACATTCGCTCCCAATGTAAAGATTGGCCGGGATATTCTCTAAAGATATATCAATCTTCACAATATTAGGATGACCCTACACAGAGAACCTCTAGAAGTGTCAATAAGGCTTCAATTAAAATTATATATACTAGCAAAATAAAAAACACCCTCCGGGCGATGTAAAATACATTTTTGAAAGATATTGCTTGAGGAGGTGGAAGTTGAAAATTAAATGTCGGAGAGTTTGAACCATAAATCATGAAATGATCAAATTTATTAAGGAGTAAAAAAAAAAGATAAAACAATTTGAAATCGAAACTAAGTTCTATTAACTTTGAATATCTATTAAAATAAAACAAACTATATATAAATGTATCATACCGGGGATGTATCTATTAAAACTTGTTTTAAAAAGCAATGAGGACTGTCTAATGTTGCATGCTCAAATTTTTAGTGTATTTATTCTGTTATGACGATTTCGAGTAAAGTGACGTAATTTTTGTTACAGACAAAACTGGAACCGAATCTCCATTATTAATAGAGATATTTGAGCTATTTTTTTTTGGGGGGGGGGTTCGCTGACGACCACCAACTAAAGCGTAAACGCAACGATCTCCTATATAAGGGATGGAGCACTCTATGGCGGCCTTTACATACATAGGGATGTGTGTATTAAAACAGTTAAAATCCCCTTGGCATTTTGTAGGTGACGACAGCCTGGCGGTTAAGGTGACTGACTGACACTGAACCGATCGGATTTCAATCCCGGCTGTAGGTAACTTACAAATGTCTAGCCACACTGAAGAGACTTGATAAGTCGAAACACGTGTCTGTGGATGACTATATATATATATATATGTGTGTGTGTGTGTGTGTGTGTGTGTATGTGTGTGTGTGTGTGTAAAAGTTATTAAAGTTATCGGGGTGGCCTAAAGTCGGTATCAGCCAGACAGAAAGGGAGTCTATCCCCTCTCCAATATCGCTAGACTAAGGAGATTGTTTTGGCGTTTGAAAGTGTGACCCTGTCCAGAGAAACCTCTAGATATGTCAATAAAGTTTCAATTAAAGTTATATATATATACATATATATATGTGTGTGTGTGTGTGTGTGTGTATGTGTGTGTGAGAGTTGAAAAATGGAAGTGAATTCGACAATTATGTTGAAAAAATAAAGGAAAGAAAATATTGAATAAATGATTTTTATCCATTCAACATTTTCTTTACTTCATTTATTTTTCAGAATACAAGGTGTGTCATAAAAACTGCCGAGTTTGAAGCTGTATTTACCAAGATAGAAATCAACAATGAATGGAACGTTAATTGTTTCAGAATACAAGGTGTGTCATGAAACTGCCGAGTTCGGAGCTATATTTACCAAGATAGAAATCAACAATGAATGGAACGTTCATTTTTTTCCAGAATACAAGGTGTGTCATGAAACTACCAAGTTTGAAGCTGTATTTACCAAGATAGAAATGAACATATCCCCTTTTTGTGGAGTGCCACTCAAACCTCTCAAACCTTCTTTTATGGGTTCGAAGAAAGGCAAACTTTATTCCATTGACGTGGAAGTGAAATCTGCAGTGAAGAAGTGGCTCAAAGAGCAATCAACAGAAATTTACGGTGCAGGGATACATGCTCTCATTCGAAAGTTGAACATTGCTATTGAGAGAACTGGTGACTATGTGGAAAAGTAGGTGTGTGATCCACGGAGGGTGAGTTTTATTTTGATACATGATACATGTTCCTGTGTTGGTAATTATACCTGTCCTAAACAAAATGGCTTTACTTTTTTACTCATCCTCGTAGGTATTCTCAGATGAGAAGTCACCCAATTGTAAGTGATACGTGTAGATTCCATGATGCTGAAAAAATGCTTGCCGACGAAGTGCTTGATTCTTTTAAAAAACCAATACATTAGGAGAATATTGAAAAACTCACGATGATTATAAGGTACCATTATAGTATTGGCCTACCTTTTGAATGTGGCCTACGAAATCCTGTGTCAACTTAAGTATGTGGCCTACCTTTTGAATGTGGCCTAGGAAATCATGTCTCTCTTATAGTATTGTGGCCTACCTTTTGAATGTGGCCTACTAAATAATGTCTCTCTTAGTATGTGACCTACCTTTTGAATGTGGCCAACGAAATCATGTCTCTCTCTATAGTATGTGGCCTACCTTTTGAATGTGGCCTAGTAAATCATGTGTCACTTATAGTATGTGGTCTACCTTTTGAATGTGGCCTAGGAAATCATGTCTCTCTTATAGTATGTGGCCTACCTTTTGAATGTGCCTACGAAATCATGTCTCTCTTATAGTATGTGCCTTCCTTTTGAATGTGGCCTACGAAATCATGTCTCTCTTATAGTATATGGCCTACCTTTTGAATGTGGCCTACGAAGTCATGTCTCTCTTATAGGATGTAGCCTACCTTTTGAATGTGGCCTACGAAATCATGTGTCACTTATAGTATGTGACCTACCTTTTGAATGTGGCCAACGAAATCATGTTTCTCTTATAGTATGTGGCCTACTATAAATACCATATTATATGGTTATAATAATAACTGCTAACCCTAACCCTAACCCTGACCCTAACCCCTAACCTTAACCCTAAACCTAACCCTATTTCAGAATTATAGAATATTTTAGAATTAAATAGATCTCTAATTCATGTAAATTATGGATAAATTCTTTTTTAATTATTCTTAATTCCTATATACAGCTTATGACTGAATTGCTTTTCTTGAAATTGAATATATGTGAAAAATAATTAATTTCAATAAATTACCTATTAGGGTCGGGTTACCTCAGTCGGTAGAGCGTTCTGCTAGAAACCATAAGGTTCCTAGTTCGATACCGACCCTCGCCAACCCAGCGTATGTGTAGCACAGGGATATGATGGTAGGTGTAGCGCTTCACCTCAGACACCAACAAATCTTGGTCTAGCACTAGTGAAAAGGGGATAGAGTTCCTCGCTGATTGGTTGATACCGACTTTAGGCCACCCCGGCGACTTACTTCATATCTACGAATATACTCTTACTGAGGTAGGACACATTAAAACCGGGTAGGGCACATACTATAACAGAATCAAAAAGGTAGGTCACATACTATAACAGCATCGATTATAATATAAAGAGAGAGAAACGATAAAAAAAATCCTAGCAATAAGAGACGAAGTGAAAAACAGCTATAAAATATTAAGCAAAAGTTTCTCCTATTTCATCATTCTTAATTTTCCTTCCCACAGCCCATAAATCTAATAATCGCAAATATAAATTCCCCCTAATCTTTGCCAGAAGATATTGTTTCCCCTATTGGCCTCCGTAATTTGAGCAGCTCGTCGCGTTTTGTTTGTATCGCATTACGCCGATTTGAGACGGCCGGGTTGAAACTCGCGTATCTTCGCGTTGCAAGACGAGAATCGGTCCAGGCGGCTACTTAACAGAGTCATATTTATGAGGAAACCGTGCCGTGATCGGTTTCACCGCGAGCGAACGAGCGGAGTGAGCGAGCGAGCCGCCTTCTTCTTCTTCTTCTTTCTTCTTCTTCTTCTTCTTCTTCTTCTTCTTCTTCTTTCTTCTTCTCCCTTCCCTCTCTTCTTCTTCTTCTTCTTCTTCTTCTTCTTCTTCTTCTTTCCTTTCCATTCTTTCTTCTTCTTCTTCTTCTCTCTTCCTTCTTCTTCTTCCTTCCATTCTTCTCTTTTCTTCTCCTTCCATTCTTCTTCTTCTTCTTCTTCTCCATTTTCTTCTTCTTCTTCTTCTTCTTCTTCTTCTTCCTTCTTCTCTTCTCTCCCTTCTTCTCTTCTTCTTCTTCTTTTCCTTCTTCTTCTTCTTCTTCTTTCTTCTTCTTCTTCTTCTTCTTCCTTCTTCCATTCTTCTTCTTCTTCTTCCCCCTTCCATTCTTCTCTTCTTCTTATTCTTCTTCTTCTTCTCTTCTTCCTTCCTTCTTCTCCTTCCATCTTCTTTCTCTTCTACTTCTCTCTTCTTCTTCTTCTTCTTCTTTCAGCCACTCTACCTCATTCTTCTCCCTTCCCTCTTCTTCTTCTTCTTTTTCTTCTTCAATCTTCTTCTTTTCTTCTTCTCTTCTTCTTCTTCTTCTTCTCTTCTTCTTCTTCTTCCAACCGGTCCCGCAACCCGCAACCCGCAACCCGCTCCCGCCCTCCGCTGCTACCTCGACCGCCCTCGTCCACTGTCACACTGGGAGATCAGCGAGGGTTTTCTGAATAAATGACTTATGTTTGGATTCAGTTAAAGACACTAATTTGATTCTCGATTCTCTGAGCGGCTGACTGCTTACTTGCGACTTGATCCTGCTCACGACTAAATTTAGAGAAATCAGCTCACCCACTTAAAACTTGTGTGACTACAGCGGTAATAACGAGCGACTGTCAGAAATGGTCGAACCCACTGACTGCCGACTACGACTGGAGTCGAATTCCAATAATATAAACACAAGACAGAAGTTATTATCGATTGGCTGACTGGCTGGCTGGTTGTTTTGGTGTACAGCTCAACTCTCTTTCTGGTCAGTCGGTTGAGTGTCCGACTAGTAACCACAAGATTCCTGGTTCGATACCAACGCTCAGAGATTAACAGGTTGGAATTCTCAGTTTTCATTCTCCTAGACTGGTTGCCATACCAAAGTTGAAGATCCCAGTCTGCCCTACTATTTACCCATAGCTGACAGGTTGGAATTCTCAGTTTTCGTTCTCCTAGACTGGTTGCCATACCAAAGTTGAAGATCCCAGTCTGCCCTACTATTTACCCATAGCTGTCAGGTTGGAATTCTCAGTTTTCGTTCTCCTAGACTGGTTGCCATACCAAAGTTGAAAATCCCAGGCTGCCCTACTATTTACCCATAGCTGGAAGGAGATTAATTGGATTCCTACCTTTCCCAAGGGTATAAGTGCTATGCAATGTATACAGCCTCGTCCAGGATTTGTGCCTTCTGCTACCCCATTGTTTTTTTTTTGTTTTTTTTTTTGTTTTTTTTTGTTTTTTTTTTTGTTCGGCATATCAACTCTCTTTTTGGTTAGTCGGTAGAGTGACCGACTAGGAACCGCAAAGTTCCTGGTTCGATACCAACCCTCGCCAACAGCGTACGAGTAGCACAGCAATCTATGCGGCCAAGTAAGTGATTTGTGCGGTAAAGTCAGGAGCTGGTGGTAGATGTAGCAGTCCACCTCAAACGCAAAAACAATCTACTTGGTCTAGCACTTGAAAAGGATATAGACTTCCCCGCTGTCAAGCTGATTACAACTTTGAGCCTCCTTGACAACTTAATTTAAATTTTTTTTATATTTACCAACCCCTCCACACGAGCAGGATGCGACATAAGGTCACTTTTAAGTTTAACAGGTTTGAATTCTGAGTTTTCCTTCTAGACTGGTTGCCATACCAATTTGTCGATCCCAGTCTGCCCTACTATTTACCCATAACTGGAAGGAGATTAATTGGATTCATACATTTCCCAAGTGCTATGTGAAATGTAAACAGCCTCGTCCAGGATTCGAACCCGTCTCGTTGTTGCCCCTTTCCAACCTCGTTGCTTGTTTTGTTGTACGGCATATCAACTCTCTTCCTGGTTAGTCGGTAGAGTGTCCGACTAAGAACCACAAGATTCCTGGTTCGATTCCAACCCTCGCCAACAGCGTATGAGTAGCACAGCGATCTGTGTTGTTAAGTAAGGAGTTTAACAGGTTTGAATTCAGAGCTTTCCTTCTCCTAGACTAGTTGTCATATCAAAGTTGAAGATCCCATGTTAATTGTTATTCTATATTAATATTCTATATTATTCTATATTATCATATATTATGCTATATTATATTGAATAATAATTAACACAGCTTAACGCCTGTACCCCAACTATGGTTAGCGGAATGAGAAGAGGATACTCGCGTGGACTGAACGAAGGGCTATATTCAAAGTTCCGTGATGGCTCTCGAGTTCGAAAAGAAGGTTCCCGAGTCCGAAAAAGTTCCCAAGTTCAACAAGAAATATCTGAAGACGGTCGGAGAGCACATCGACCGAAACGTTGTACAGATAATAATGAAGATGAGGAAAATAGTTCGAATAATACAAACACTACTAATCATCAAGCCTCATCTTTGTTTGATGACCTATCAACCTTCGTAGGTTATTTAATACCAAAGTCACCCTTGTAGAAGAACAGTAGTGGTATTATTTAACCCAAGTTGGGGGAGGGGGTGATGAGTACGTCCATACATTTCCCAAGGATATTCATCCGAGAATAAACGTAATAGCATGACTTTAATTCGAACTTGCTTACTGCGATGTTGCAGTCCAGTACGTTAGCCACTACTATACGGGGACGCACGTGTAGCAAACTAGATATATAAAGTAAAAGTCGTTGGGGCGGCCTAATGTCGGTATTAGCCAGAGTCTATCCCCTTTTCACTAGTGCTAGACCAAGGAGATTGTTTTTGCGTCTGAGGAGGAGCACCACACTTACCACCAGCTCCTTTACCGCACAGATCCCTGTGCTACTCATACGCTGAGTTGGCGAGGGCCGCTATCCAACTTGGAACCTTGTGGTTTCTAGCCGAACGTTCTGCCGACTGAGCTAACTCGAGACGGATAGACAGTGAAAGATAGATAGATAGATAATAGATAGATAGATTAGGAGATGAATAATAAGGAATAAAGATGGATACATAGGCATAAATGAACAAATATAAATAAATAGATAGATAGATATAATTGAACTATGATAGATAGATTGATAGATAGATTGATAGATAGAGAGAGAGGGGGAAGAGACAAATATAAATAGATAGATAGATATAATTGAACTATGATAGCTTGATAGATAGATTGATGGAGAGAGAGGGGGAAGAGACAAATATAAATAGATAGATAGATATAATTGAACTATGATAGATAGATTGATAGATAGATTGATAGATAGAGAGAGAAGGGGGAAGAGACAGACAGACAGACAGAAACAGACAGAGGCAGAGAGAGACAGATAAATGAACAGTGATATATGAATAGTTAAATTGATAGATATAGATAGATATGAAAAGCCTCAAGATCGATATATATATCCACACACATGCACACACATTTACACACACACCACACACACACACACACACACACACACACATACACACACACACATATATATATATAGAGAGAGAGAGGGAGGGATATAGATGAAAAGATTGAGATTGATAAATAAATAGATATGAATAGACTGAATATGAATAGACTGAGTAAGGTAGATAGATAGATTCTCTTTATTTGATTAAATCTGACTTCTTTTACCATATTTCTTATTGAGGTCGTTGCCATAGAAACTCATAGATTACGGGTTACTATGCTCAACCAACAGGTGGCTCCTTTGGGGCTTGTGTAGAGGAGCAGTTGGCGTATTCTCTCTCTCTCTCTCTATATATATATATACACACACACATATATATATATATATATATATAAACATAGAGAGAGAGGGAGAGTGAGAGGATATACACCCACTCACATACACATACATACATATATATATATGAGAGAGAGAGAGATAGGAGACAGAGACAGAGAAGAGAGAGGAGAGAGAGAGAGAGAGAGAGAGGAAATGAAAAAAATTGAGATAGATATGAATATTGATAGATAGATAGATAGATAGATAGATAGATAGGTAAATTAAGGGAATTTTGAAGTTTCTTGTTATTTGACTAAAATTTGACTACTTTTACCATATTTTTCATTGAGATTGTTGCCATAGAAACTGGTAGATTACTGGTTACCACGCTGGTAACTCCATTGGGGAGAGGTTCTTACGCTTGTGCAGTGGTGCGGTCAGCGTATTCTACCGCTCCAGTCGACTCGGCGTCATTCGCCTTGAGTCGGTCTTCCTAGTATTACCTCTGATATCACCGAGAATTAAACACTTTCAAATATCTACAATCACCTAATCGCTCCTAGAAATAAATCTATGACCTGTCCTCTTGTTTTCTTAAGCGCCATCTAGCGACTTATTGTTTAAGCTGTCATAAATCAGGGGACGTGATGTTAAATTGGCTCATAGCTAATTCATAAAAAAGCTACTATTTGCTAAAGCTTATACTACCAAGTAGTGGAGATTTGTGAACGGCTCTGATTGGGACAAGAGCTCTAAGTAGCGGATTAACTTTTTTTTTTCCTTTTCTTTTTTAAGTGTCCTCCACATGATTAATACCAATGAGGTTTTATTTGATAACTTTTTATTTTATCTCAAAGATCAAGATGGTAACTCTTTCTTTGCTACGAAACAGTCATTTCGCCCAGCAGATTTATTCCCTCGAGATCACTATTCCATTTTCTGATCCATATTTCCCACCCCACCCCGTGGACTGAATGAAAGGTTAGGTTCAAAAGTTTCGTGATGGCTCATGAATTCGAAAAGAAAGTTCCAGAGGCCGAGTAAGTTCCAGAGTCCGACAAGAAATACCTGAAGAAGGCCGGAGGGCACATCGGCCGAAACGTTGGTAAATCATAGTGTTAATAGAATTTTATATGCAAACGTATTCATTAAAAAACAAAAAGCAAAAAAAACAAACAACTTGCTACTTTTACACGTATTTAGTTGGCCAAAAGTTTTGTTTTGCTGTTCTCTTGAGATGGCATTAGGGGTGTTAAGTTTTTGCCAACTTCATCTAAAAAGATCGCTCTTTTACTTCAACGTAGGGCAAACTAGTCTCTTTAATATTTGTGTGGCAACCGACCTAGAAGAAGAAAAAACCTGAATTCAAATATGTTAAACTCCACTTGAAGATAACAATTAAGATGAGGACAATAGTCCGGTGGATTTTGATTTATTTTTTTTGTTTCTTTGTTTGATTAATATTTATTTAGATTATTCGGACTATTGTCCACCTCTTCTTTGTTATCTGTACTCCGTTTCTTCAGGTATTTCTTGTCGGACTCGGGAACTTTCTTGTCGTAATCGGGAGCCATCACGGAACTTTGACCCTAACCCTTCATTCAGTCCACGGGGGTTTCATTCCCCTAACCATAGCCGGGAATTTGCCTGATATAGAAGGGAGGATCAAAGTGTAGTATCTGTTCCAGATTCTATGCTTTGGAACTTACCTTCTATACCCGGCCTCGGCTGGGGGTCCAGTGTGCTTCGGCCTCTGGACCGGTGAAGTACAGTTAATGGCATCGATCCAGGGGGGCCATCCCCCGAGATCCTTGCAATTTTTATGTGCCCACGTAAAAACGAGACCTTGTGTCCAGCCCTCATAAGTGAGATGAGCAGGCAAATACCCTACCATAGCCGGGATACAGGCGTTAAGCTGTATTAATTATTATTCTAGATGAGTTTTTTATAGTTATTTTCTATAAGTCTAGCATGATCAAAGGGGAACCACTCTTGACTGGTAAATTATTTATTTACTGATCTACTAGGAAAAAAGAAGACGGGGTTAGGGTTAGGGTTAGGGTTAGGGTTAGGTTTAGGGTTTAGGATTAGGGTTAGGGTTTAGTGTTTGTTTAATGGGAAAATAAATAAATAATTTATCAGTCAAGAGTTGTTCCTCTTTTGATCATGTTAGACTTATAGGAAATAACCGTTTTTATTTTATAACTTTTTATTTTATTTCAAAGATCAAGATATCAGCAGGTTGTGAGCTATAAGCTTGTGTCATATTGTGACGCATCGCCATGGCGCAATAGTTAGCAAGACGTTCTACAACAACAACAACTACAACAACTTCGCCCGACGGTGGGGCAGAAGAATGCACCGATTTCTGCTCGTACAGAAGGGTTTAGAAGCGTACAACAAGGTTGGTAGATATACTTAATGTAGATGTCAATAATCAGTTCTGAATTAAGGGAGGATATTATGTTGAAAATAGATATTATTACGGAAGACGAACTGCTCCACTCATTCATTAGCCAAGTCAGAAATCATTTGACAGACTCTTACGCTTTCTCGCGGAAATTAGTCTAGCGACATTTTAAATTAGCATCAAACTGACGCTCTTACTTCTTATTATTCTTCACATCAAGTATTTTAATTATCTTTCTGTTTATATCTCTTTATTAGCTTCCGCTACTGTGCTCTAGTTAAAATTACTTCCGCGCAAATCCGATGCCATGTTACGCCCCTGGGGAAATAAAAACAAAAAAGAAACACAAAAAAAAAAAAAAATGAATATGGCTAAATTGTAATTAAAGTATATTTTATGCAGTGTTTTTTCTGTATTTATTCATTCATTAATTTTTTATTTTATTTATTCTTATTTTATTTTCTCTTTATTTATTTATTTATTAATTTTTATTTTTTTATTTATTCTTATTTTCTCTTTATTTATTTTTTTATTTTTATTTTTTATTTATTCTTATTTTATCTTCTCTTTATTTATTTATTAATTTTTATTTTTTATTTATTCTTATTTTATTTTCTCTTTATTTATTTATTTATCAATTTTTATTTTTTATTTATTCTTATTTTATTTTCTCTTTATTTATTTATTTATTAATTTTTATTTTTATTTATTCTTATTTCATTTTCTCTTTATTTATTAATTTTTATTTATTATTTATTCTTATTTTATTTTCTCTTTATTTATTTATTAATTTTTATTTATATTTATTCTTATTTTATTTTCTCTTTATTTATTTATTTATTAATTTTTATTTTTTTTATTTATTCTTATTTTATTTTCTCTTTATTTATTTATTCATTTATTTATTACCTTTCTTGTATGTATTTTGTTAGAGAACGACCAGGAATTGCTATGCTTGTTTACATGTGTATTTCTATATTCATTCATTTGTTAATTTTTATTTATTATTTATTTCTATTTTAATATATCTTATATTATTCTATTTTATTTCATTTTATTTATATATTTATTTATTTATTTATCTATTACCTCTCTTGTATTTATTTTGTTGTATGTCAGCGAGCGACCAGGAATGACTGTGCATGTTTATTTCTATACTTATTCATTTATTAATTTTTATTTATTATTTATTTTTATTTCATTTTATCTTATATTATTTTATATAATTATATATCATTTTATTTATTTATTTATTTATTACCTCTCTTGTATTTATTTTGTACTATGTCAGCGAGCGACGAGGAATGACTGTGCTTGCTTACATGACGTCATTGCTCGAAACGAAAGACCCGCCGCCAGGTGTCAGCCTCGACGTGTTTGGATTCTAGACTGTTTGCTTTGCGAATATTGATTTTCGTTGATACTAATCAGGGCAAATATGACCGGGGCGGCGGGAAGTGGCGAGAAGTGGTGAGAAGTGGCGAGTCAGACGTGTTACATCTCGCGAGAATCTCGCCAAGAAAAAAATTATAGTGTTAATAGAATTTAATATGCAAACGTATGCATTAAAAAAAGCAAAAAAAAAAAAAAAAAAAAAACTTGCTAATTTTACACGTATTTAGTTGGCCAAAAGGTTTGTTTTGCTGTTCTTCTGAGATGGCATTAGGGGTGTTAAGTTTTTGCCAACTTCATCTAAAAAGATCGCTCTTTTACTTCAACGTAGGGCAGACTGGTCTCTTTAATATTTGTGTGACAACCGACCAAGAAAAAAAACTCTGAATTCAAACATGTTAAACTCCACTTGAAGACCTTGTGTCATACCCTACACGCGCGAAGTGGATTATAAATAAAGTAAAGGTAAAGCGTTCGGGGTGGCCTAAGTCGGTATCATCCAGACAGCGAGGGAGTCTATCCCCTTTCCACTTGCGCCAGACCATCATCATCGATAGGAGATCATTTGGACGTCTGAGACGGAGCACCACACCTACCACCAGCACCCCACCTACCACCAGCTCCTTACTTTACCACACATATCTCTGTGCTCCTCATACGCTGAGTTGGTGAGGGCCGATATCGAACCCGGAACTTTGTGGTTCCTAGTCCGACGCTCTACGGACTGAGCTAAACCGACTCTATTTTAACTCACACCGCAAGAGTGGATCAAAAGTCCTTGTAATAATGGCAACTGACATATTAGTTGGTTGGTTGGTTGGTTGGTTGGGTTTTACGGTATATCAACCCTTGTTGGGTTATTTTATGCCGAAGACGTTTTTGATTAATATATTCTTGATGAGTATTGAATTTTTTTAAAAACCTAATGTTTTTAAACACATTTTTTCAATAATCATTTTTTCTATTTAATCTATTCAATAGATGGGACCCTAACATGTACTACCTCTCAGGATCATAGTGGACCTGGGAGTAATGGTGATGAACGGGTACTCACACTCCGCAGACCTCCAGAATTGGAAATTCACCATTAGATGCAGATATTAAATAGGACCACAACCATGTCGGGCTCAATCTCTATCTGATGGCGAGGTTCCAGTTCTAGAGTTCTAGAAAATGTAGAGCACCCCTTCATCATCATTGCTCCCAGGTCTACTCTGACCCGGAGTGGTAGTACCTGTTGGGGTCCCATGTATAGGTTCAATAGAAAAATGTGTTTATAAAAAAAGAGTACCTATCAAACAAACAAATAGGAACCTTTGAAACCAATAAATTATTCAGGTAAATTTTAACGTCTTACTCAAGACATTGAGACCCCCAACCACCGCCTTCTAGCTCAAATAGGATGAGAAGGGTTGGGGCTTGCCATAAGGGAAATAGGGTTGAGACAATCATATAGGTGCTGGGGTTGGATGTAAACAGCCGATTGATCGGTGGGGACTCTCCGACAGCCCGCCTAGCCAAAGTAAGCCAAAGTATGCCAGAAGGGAGTGTTGCGTGTAATGGACTACTCAGGGTTCTATCCTTAAGCATGACGGGTTGCCATCACGGTCAACAGGTAGCCCTATTTGGGCGGGAGGGGATCTTATCCCTCTGCAGAGGTGCAGTCTGTGTTTTCTAAAGCCCCAGCCAACAGGGGTTTTAGATTGAAGCTGGGCAACGAACATCGTAACAAGCAATTTCAATTTAAGATGTGGATACTAATGGAGAATAGCGTGCAAGAGATAATATCATTAGAATCGTATTTTACGTATAAATAGCCTGAGATTACGGAAATTCCCGAAGTAGTCTAACCCTAACTCTAACCCTAAAACTAACCCTAACTCTATTCTGCCATAGATACCTATTATGTATTATCTGCGTTATTCGGACTATTGTCCCCATATTCATTGTTATTTGTACAACGTTTCGGCCGATATACCCTCCGACCTTCTTCGGGTATTTCTTGTCGGACTCGGGAACCTTCTCGGACTCTGGAACCTTCTCGCTATGGTTAGCGGAATGAGAACAGGATACCCCCGTGGAATAAATAAAGGGTTAGGTTCAAAGTTCCGTGATGGCTCCCGAATACGACAAGAAAGTTCCCAAGTTCGAAAAGAAGGTTCCCGAGTCCGAGAAGGTTCCCGAGTCCGAAGAAATACCTGAAGAAGGCCGGAGGGTATATTGGCCGAAACGTTGTACAAATAACAATGAAGATGGGGACAATAGTCCGAATAACGCAGATAATACTAACATTCAAGCTTCATCTCAAACATTCAGAGAAATACCTATTATGCATTAGCACTAATATTTAAATGTCTCCGTGACAAACAATTAAGGAAAAACTATCATGGCGAATATATTGTAAATGAAATATTCCTGAGAAAAAGAAAAATAGAAACAAAACGAACAATTCGGCCTTTTCTATGCATTCAAAACTTCAAATCGGTGCGTTTACGTTTGCTAAGAGCACAGGTCTGGCCGACTGAACAGCCGACCTTCCAAAACAATAAACTTTTTCGATCAGAGACGTTAAGCCGCCGGCATGAAACTGTACAAGCCAAAGATAAAAAATTTGCCCCGGGAAAAATCACTCGTCTTATTCATCGTCTCTAACTTTTGACTACTACTACTACTATTGCTGCTGCTGATGCTGCAATTTCTTGTCTTGATTGTTTTTCCATACAAATGTCGTGATCAATGTCTCGATTTGGCGCTTTCAATTCATCTTCTTTGATTTTTCTCAATCTAATTCGTTATCTGGCTAAAAAAGGACAATAAAGAAAGAAAGACAGGTGGAAGGAAGGAAGGAAGGGGAAATAAAGAAGAAAGACACAAATAGAAAGAAAGAAAGGAAGAAAGAAGAAGAAAGCGAATGAGAGAGAGAGAGAGAGAGAGAGAGAGAGAGAGAGAGAGAGAGAGAGAGAGAGAGAATGAGATTGACCCAGGGAATAAAATACTACGAAAACAGAAAATTAGAAGAAAGAAAAAAAGAAAGAAAGAAAACGAAACAAAGATAAAGGAAAGAAAGAAAGAAGAGAGAAAGATGGGTAAAGAAATAAAGAGAATGAAAGAATCACAGAAAAAGAAAGAAAAGTCGACCGAAAGGAGGGAATGAAACGAAAAGAAAGAAAGAAAGAAAGAAAGAAAGAAAGAGAAAATGCAGGAAAGAAGATAGTAAGAAAAACAGTTAGAAAGAAAAAAGAAAGAAAGAAAGAAAGAAAATGAAAAACAAATACAAGAGAAAAGAAAGAAAGTAAGAAAGAAAGAAAGAAAGAAAGAAAGAAAGAAACAAACAAACAAACAAACAAGTTAAGAGGCTTTGGAGAAATTTCCAAACCTGAGTGAATATATACGTAATAAAATCTAACAAAGAGGTACATAACAAAATACAGACTTTATTGTCTGAGCACATGTAATATAAAACACAGATACAAAACAGTTAAGACGAAAGTCTTTAGGAATTAAGAAAGAGTACAGTTAAAGGTTCAGCGAAGAAATAAAAGTCCTACCTCGATATGTTGTCATTACTTTGTACAGGACCACGTGGTGGTCACCTCATGTAGGCATGGAAATAATTAGAACAGACACGTATAAGCCTATAGTTGGGGGAAAGCCACCCAAGTTCAAACGGACAGAGACACAACACGTCTAGTACATCCTTGTGGATTCCAGAAGAAAGAGAGGCAGACAACTTCCCGGGATGAGTTTGAATAGCCAGGTACTAATGCCAATAAGTGGCAAATCCTGGTGACAAGGGAAGATAACCCTTTTTCGCTCGAATCGATCCCAACAAGGGAAGAGAGTCGCTACAAACACTCCCCCAGAGACATAACTTATTCAATGCATCCAGATGAAAGAGAGTTAGTTCCCAAGCTGTGTTTAAATAGCCAGATACTAATGCCATCAAGTGGCAAGTCCTGGTAGCAAGGGAAGATAACTCTTTTTCACTCGACTCCATCCCAACAAGGGAAGCCAATCGCTACAAGTACTCCCCCCCCCCGAGATTTTCGGCTATTGACGAAAATCTACAGAAAAAGATAATATTAAACAAGCGTATAAGCCTATAGTTGACGGAAAGCCCCTCCCCCAGATCAAACGGACAAAGACACTGTAGAAGCTATCTCCCAGATATAATAGAAACAATACAATACTCACCGTCGCAGTGGGATTCTAACTACCGTCGAGTTAGCAGACAAGAACAACATGCAGGCCGTAACTTAAATACAGTCCTTGCATGCTGCTGGCATAGTGCAGACAGATGGCTGAAGAGTGGGTACTTATCAATATCTTTACTCACCCTGAAAACCATCAGCCAATCAAAACCCAGGAAGTGAACTTGCCAGAGTTCATAGTGGAATAACCCAAAGCTGTATATAAACCACCTACAAACACTCTAGAGACAGTTTTGCATTCAACTTGTAACAGAACTGAATACTTGACACAACATCCAACAGACACAACTTATTTATTGCATCCTTGTGCATACCATATAAAAGAGAGTGAGTTCTTCCGGACTGTGTTTAAATAGACAATTAGTATTCCCTCTAGTGGCAAATCCTGGCGGCAAGGGAAGATAACCTTTTCTAATTTCCACTCCCTCCCAACAAGGGAAGAGAATCTCTAACCGGCAAGGAAATCATTGAACTGCGAAGTTGTATAGACTGGGGCGTTCAGTAATTGATACAATCTGCTTAAGAATTATTTTCCTTATTTCTATTCATTCATTATCAATCTATCTCCAGTTCTCCTTCTACCGATCTCTTTCTCCGCTAGAGGGCACCACGGGAGCTGTTGTTGTGCTGTTAATGGGCCGACTCGCTACGGAGCCGCGTATCCTTAGGCTGTCTCGTGTCTTCGCACGGCATTAACAACATAAGAGACGGTTACGTCGTAATTAAAGGTTTACTACGTTTCTTTCCGGCATAAAATGACCCAACAATGGTTGACATGCCATAAAATCCAATCAACCAACCAACCAACCACAAACATGCCCCAACAGTTGAATTTTTGTTCCATGTATAAGCAGTATATAAAGAGGGGCGCTTTAATTATTTAAGAGTGAATATCTGTCCATGATGATATTGATGCTTCTATTCAGGAAGGAGTTAACGATTATAATTAGCATTTCATAATTGTCCATGATGATATTGACACTTCTCTTTAGGAAGGAGTGAATGATTCTGTTCAAGAAAGAGAAGTCTTACCCATCCAAAGAATAGGAAGAAAAAAGGAGACAATTTTTTATTGCCGCTCTACAACAATCTCCTTGGTCTAGTGCTAGTAAAAAGGGGGATAGACTCTCTCGCTGATTGGCTGATACCGACTTTAGGCCACCCCGACGACTTTACTTACTTTATATATGCAACTACAGGGGCGCTTTGTTTGTTTGTTTTTTACTCCTCTTTCCTTCAAAATTTTTTAAAAAATATCAAACTTTTCCTTTGTTTTGCTTTTAAATAGATTCTCCCAAACTCTAGCCGTATCTGTACTAGTGTATGTCTGCACCACATGAATTTTGATGAAACGCTTGGAGAAAACGCTACGTGGAAATATGTAGAAATAATTATTCATTAAGTTCATATGTATTAATCTGTACTGGCAGGACCTGTGGATATACGTCGGTATGATAATTTGATTATTACAACGTTTGATACGTTTATTTAAGACTATTCCTAAATAATTCAATATGTAAAAAGTATAATAATCTTGATTTAGCTCCCCCTTCTCTCTCTCTCTCTCTCTCTCTCTCTCTCTCTCTCTCTCTCTCTCTCTCTCTCTCTTTCATAAAAGGGGAGGTGTTTAAAATATCTACATTAATTTGCCGATAAAAAGTGACAAAAACACGACTCGTGTCTTATAAATTCTAACTGCAAAAACGACGATATTTCTTACTCTGCACAAACTTTGAGCTCCGAGGTAAGTTATTTCGTAAAACCAAGTCTGACCGAGAAATTTCTCGCCTCGTCAGTCCACTCGTTAATCCTATGACCGTTCTGTGAGACAGCTGTTCATATAACTCAGATTCCTCCTTTCAACGAGGATTTCATCAGTCGAATTTTGAATATGTTACAATTTTTTTCTCGTCGGAGACAGAACCGGTTTCTCATAAATTTAACCTCCAAAGACGCAAATGTTTCTTACTCTGTCGGCATCTCGCACGCTAGACACATTGGCGCCCGCTTTGAGCTCTGAGGTAAGTTATTTCTCTTGCTTTGATCCGAAATCATTTCTTATGAGTGTCATCACCTCAGCTAAATAATGAACCATTCCGTTTTCATTACACAGAAAAAATATTGTAAGAAAGAGTAGGGGAAAGATAGAGAAAGGGGTGAGCACGCGGAAGCGATAACGCTAATTTCTTTCAATTGAACATAATCAAAAAATGAAAATAAGGAAAGAGAGAACAATAGTGACAGAGTTAAATCAAGATTGATATACTTTTTACATATTGAGCTATTTGGCAATAGCTCTTAAGTAAACATATTAAACATTGTACTAAACGGCCACTTGCCACCTATCACACGGAACATCCTAATGATCGAACATGATACGCTGGACACTTCTGGAGAAGCGGGGACGAACACATAAGTGACGTTCTCCTATGTAAACCAACACATGGACACGCAAGTGTGGGCCACCCAGCAAAGACCTACACAGACCAGTTCTGCGTGGATACTGGATGGTGCACAGGGGACCTACCGAGAGCGATGAATGATAGGGACGGTTGGCGAGAGATTGCCATGGATATCCGTGCTACTAGTGCGACATGATGATGATGATGGTTTTGGTATATCCACAGGTCCTGCTATAGCTCTTAAGTAAACATGTCAAATGTTGTGATAATTAAATTATCATACTGTGTATATCCACAGGTCCTGTTATAGCTCTTAAGTAAACATGTCAAATGTGATGATTAAATTATCATACTGTGGTATATCCACAGGTCCTGCTATAGCTCTTAAGTAAACATGTCAAATGTTGTGATAATTAAATTATCATATTGTGGTATGTCCACAGGTCCTGCTAGTATTGTTAAAAACAATTTAGTATTATCCTAAATTTTCTGGCCTATAATCGTATTTATACAATAAAACATTGGTTGAATGTTAGCCGCGGGAAAATAGACTAATAAAAATCTTTAAAAAATAAAAAAAAAGATGGCGGAACATTCAATAACAAAACAAGAGTAAAAAAAAATGGCAAACAATGCAAAAATATTGAAGTTAGTGGTAGCGAAATCTCGCGAGACTTGTTGGCAAGAACGAGAACAAATCGAAATCGAAAATAACAAAGGAGTTAATGTTTGGTGAAAGAAAGAAATGGAATAAAGAATAAAACAAAGAACATTTTGGCTTAGTTGAGAGAATATTAACAGAAACTGAAAAGACACACACACACACACACACACACACACACCACACACACACACATATATATATATATATATATATATATATATATATATATATATATATATATATAAAATGTTGTTCTGGTTCCAACGGGAGAAAATGTGATATTTTATAAAAAATAGAAGAAGGTCCGCAAAATGTATCGTTCTCAGAAAAAATGTTTTATTCTTTTTATTTCACATACGCAACACGCGTTTCAGATATTCTGTTATCTTCTTCAGGCTTTGATCAATACATATATTGATATATATATATATATATATATACACATATACACATATATATATACATAGGTTGTGCGTGTTTATATATATATATATAAAGGACAGTTGGTGTGTATGTTTCTATGTATGTATGCATGTATATCCGGATGAAACTGCGAAGATAAAACAATTAACGACAAAGTATATTATATATATATATATATATATATATATATATATATATATGTGTGTGTGTGTGTGTGTGTGTGTGTGTGTGTGTGTGTGTGTGTGTGTGTGTGTGCTGGCTTCCACGGGAGGACGTCGCTTATGATTTCGTCCTTGCTTCTCCAGCAGTCTTGTCCGTCTTACTCGGATGGTTTGGGTGATATGTGGCAGGTGGCCGTATAGCTGTTTTCTCGTGTAGTGTTGTTTCAACGTCTTGTTCAGGATCACACGCAGCATTCTTGTGCAGCTCACATCTAGTTTATTCTCTAGTCGCTTCGTTAGGGTCCAGGTGGTGCAGCCATACAGCAGTACTGACACGACAACGGCCTGGAAAAACTGTCTTTTTAACCTGTCTGGGCACGCCAGTGTGGGCCAACCAACAAAGATGTACATAGACCAGCTCTGTGCGGATACAGGATGCTGCTTAGAGGACCTCCCGAGAATGATGAGCGATAGGGACGGATAGAGAGAGATTGTCATGGATATCCGTGCTAACAGCGCTATATGATATATATATATATATATATATATATATATATATATATATATATATATATTTCAACTGAAAAAAAGCTAAGTAAATAAATTCTTCTATTTGAACGTTTTTATTTTGAATTCAACATAGTTACAATGTAGCAATATTCACCGGAAGTTAACCAGACAAGATTAGATATATATGTATATATAAATTCAAACCCATTCTCAACAGATATTGCAAAGGTAAGAGACGGATTTTATCTTCTCTAATAACTTATAGAATAATTATATTAACTTGATGCTTCAAAGGAGTCTAATAATAGATGAGAAAAACTTTCTATCAGGGACCCCACTCTCAAAAAGTATTCTAATACTTTTGAGAGGGGTCCCTTGGAAAGGATTTTTCATTTATCCCCATCATTTCCTTCATTTTTATTTCATCCATTCATTCATTTTACCATCAATTTTAACTATATATATATATATATATATATATATATATATATATATATATATATATATATATAAAAGATGTTTGGTACATGCAAATTTGTAAACTAATAAAAGTAGAGGAATCATATGTAAAATGGGAGGTGAATGTTTATTATGAAATAAAATATAAAATAAAAGGGGATACGAAGGCCTTTTCGACCGGTACCTTTCAAGTATTTACACCGGTTGACAATTAAAAGTCAGAAATGTAAAGAATTTGTTAAGAACAAATGGGGTAAACCAGAGAGTGGGGGGGGGGGGGACAAAAACAAATAATGGGGAAAGAGGGGTATGTGTGTGTGCCCTAGGTTAAACCAGGGTTATGTTATGCCTCCCAACAAATAAATGGAGTGTCTCGGTGTTCGTCTGCACAGAGTAGGTCTAAGAAAAGAAATACTAACAGCCTCAAGGACTGCTAGATGTTGTTTAGAGCTAGCTCTGTGCAGAATAGAGAAGCACTCATCTGTGTAATCTGTGTAATATATATATATATATATATATATATATATATATATATCTTATTATAATGGAGATTGTGTGTTTTTCTGTCTGTAACCGAAACTATATTACTACTCAAGTCACAATTCCCTTAATTATTTACGTCAAATTCTCCATGATTTCATTCTTTTAAACCTTCAGTTATTAATAAAAATTGTTTTACATTATTAATACTGTTGACCATATCTACGTATTAATAACATGCAATTGTATTTATATATACAAAAAATAGCGGTTTACAGTTTGAACGAGAAGGCTAATTTGCATATTGATATTTAAAATTTTATTTGAATAAATATGTGCTTGGTATTATTGATTTCTAATTGTTTGGTTTTATCTTAAGAAATATAAACAAAAATCTCGTGGATAAATCTTAAAAGAAATTTATTTACAAGAAGAAATAACTGTAATATTATCCTTTACTTCCTATTTTAACTAAATAGTTAAATTAGGAAAATTTACCAATGAAAGTGGGGAGTAATGGAAAATGATGGAATAGTTAGTTTCAAAGTTGTTCTATTTTTCGATTATACCCCCTCTGTTCCAAATCTTTTTATCTGCATTCTTAGTCAGTTTCATTAGCCTTTCTAATTTAATATGATATTTTATTATATCAAAACTTAAATACTTGCACCCGGAGGGTGCATTTTTTTGCTAGTGTATATATAGATATATATATATATATATTCTATACATTACTGGCAGATTATTACCGCCTGTTTCAAAGCCTCATATGCATTTCGTCAGATAAATCGCCATGGAAGTGACATCTAAATAAATATCCGATATAAAACGCGTTCTCGCTTTATTTGACCGCGTGTATTTCTCGTGCGTTCGTGATGCTAACATAATGTTTGAAAATATATTCCTTTTACGGTGGTTGATCGTCTGTTGTTAATTTTTCAGCCCACGATCTTAATAAAAATTTCTTTCTGTGTGGACAAGCTCTGAATATTTCTGATTTCGTATTTGGATGTTTTTGCATTGAATTTAGACCTTGTAGCATCCGGAATTTCTGTGCAGAGCAGAGTCAACATCTCTTGGATCCATTAATATATGGTTTGTGCTGTTCCAATATCTTCCACGCTATTTTATATGGGCCCCCTTGGTCTTTGCACTCCCATACACGGAGTAATATATATATATATATATATATATATATATATATATAATATATATATATATATATATATATGAAAATAAAATGGAAATTAATCCGACAGTATGAATAAGATATAATGAAAAAAAAACGATGTTTACAACTGAAATAGGCTCATCAGAAGAGAAAGTGTGCAAACCGTTTCGGGGCCAATTCTCTTGACGGTTTAAAAAGCAACACCCGGCCCATCCTCAACTAATATGAGGACCCTATTGCATTATAATGTATCAACCGCACGTGGGTCGGTCATCAACAAAAATAAGACGGGAAAAAGACCGTTAGTAAAAACAGAACGCTGCTAGTCAAACGTTGGAATTAATCAAAAAAACGAAACGGTTTGCACACTTTCTCTTCTGATGAGCCTATTTCAGTTGTAAACATCGTTTGTTTTTTTCATTATATCTTATTCATATATATATATATATATATATATATATATTATATATATATAAAGGAAAAGGTGACTTACCGGTGAATTTGGTCACGATGGTTAGTAAGTGTGGAATTCAGGGGGTAAGTCAGCGATATAACAAATACAAAGTGCTCAATACTAACTAGAGCAAATTTATTATAAAATGGGTACAAGAGATAACCTACTCGAGTTTCACAATAAGGATCTTCAGGTTAAATCCACTGAATTAATCGAGACCCCGATTAATAGCAATCGATTTCACGTGTGTGTTCATTGCATTAAAATGTTCGGAAGGAATTAAAGGAAAAATAAAGAAAAATAGACGAAAAATTAAGAAAGAAGAAAAATGAATAAAGAAAAAAGAGAGAAGTTAAGAGAAAACATCATGAAAGAAAAAAAATCATTGAAAAATAGAAGAAAAGAAAAAGAAAGAAAGAAAGAAAAAAGAAGGAAAGAAAAAGATAGAAGGCATTAAATGGAAAAGAAAGAAAAAATCGACGAAAAATAAAGAATGAAATAAAATGAATGAAGAAATAAAGAAAGAAGTAAAGAAGAGAGAAAAAAAGAAAAAAGAAAGAAAGAAGGAACGAAAGAAAGAAAGAAAGATGGAAGAAAATAAAAGGAGCGAAAAAAGTAAAAGAAAGAAAGAAGAAAGCATCATATACAGACTAAAAATACAGAAAGAAGATAAATAAATAAAGAAAGAAAGAAAAAAGAAATAAGTAAGGAGAAAAAACAAAGAAGAAAGAAAATCATTGAAAACTGACAGAAAATAAAAAAGAAATGAATTAAATGAAAAAGAAAGAAAAACTAGACGAAAAAGAAAGAAAGAAGAAAAATGAATAAACAAATAAAGAGAAATAAAGAGAAAAGAAAGAAAAAAAACAAGAAAAAAAATCAAACAAAATTCTTTTAGCAGACAATAATTAGGAAAAAAAATCACCAATGATAATAGAAAGAGAAAAAAAAAACCTAACTTGTTTGTGATCTTGTTCACACCTTGTTAGAGTCTCGTGTTGTACTGGATAGTCCCACGTGACCTGGCCATGACGACCGGTCATCGTACAGACGATGGCGGCGGTAACGACCAATTGTCACTTCACTAAGAGAGGGAAAAAAAACAACACAAAAATCGAATTAGTTTTTCGCTATTACTTTGGCAAGTAAATAAGACACAGTTGATTTTTTGTTATTTTGACAACGGATATTTGAATGCAAATTATTAAGTACGTGTTGGACAAAGCTATCATAGGCAAACAAAAAACATCGTTTGCTGGGAGATTCTTTCAAATGACTTACAAGACTAACATGCTAACCAATGCGCTTCAGTAAGTAATCCAAAACCACACACACTTCTTCTTCTTCTTCTTCTTCTTCTTCTTCTTCTTCTTCTTCTTCTTCTTCTACCAAAAATTAGATCTTTTACTTGCACCATTGTTTGAGGAAATAGCATCAAAGATTGTCTACTAAAATGCACTAAAAATCCTCGTTTTCGTAAAATTTAGCCTAGAAATTTGTTAGAAAATTTACCGTTTTCAATATTTATATTATATATATATAATATATATAATAATATATAATATTTATATCATAGGCAAACAAAAAACATCGTTTGCTGAGAGATTCTTTCAATTGACTTATGAGTCCAGAGTATAAATTTTCCCGCTCTTCCACTAAGTCGGATCAACATAAAATCTGTATTTTTTAAACGTGGAAAGTCAAGTCCCACTCAAGATGCGTGGTAGTACGGTTGGCATTTCTCGTTAGGGGCACTGTAGGCACCGAGCATTAAACCCGGTCCTTACCCCTTTTATACGAGGGAGCATATGTTGCCTAGAGCCAGACCCCTGGGAAAACCCTAAGATTGTTTTGTTTTTTTCATTTACTCAATTGGCAAGTATAATGGATACAGAGTAATCTTAAGGGACGCCATTACGCAAACTCCTACATGTTAAGTATGTTTTCATACCAAATGTTTTTTTTTTTCAGTGTTCTTTCAGATTTTCAATGTTTTGAGTGAATAATACCCAACAAAATATAAGATCCTTGTATATTTGGTTTGGAAGAAAATTGATATATACATATACATATCTATTTATCTTTCTATCTATCTTTCTCTCTCTCTCTCTCTCTCTCTCTCTCTATCTTATATATATATATATATATATATATATATATATATAGGCATGTAAACACATTTCTATTATGTCATTTGCCAACCGACCCTAATTAATCCCATATTTTTCACAATCTATTAATCTAAAAAATCTTTCAAATGACTTACAATACTAACATGCTAACCAATGCGCTTTAGTAAGTAATCCAAAACCACACACACACACACACACACACATACATACATAAAACGAAAGCAAGGGAATATTTAGACAATATGGTATTATAGTGGTCAACGCTTGTGCAACACGTATATTTGAATTCAACTTATTAAATACTAGCAAATATATCCACCCTCCGGATGCAAGTATTTATGTATTAATGTAATAAAATATTATATTAATTAGTAAATTTAATTAAACTAAATAAGAATTCAGATAAAAAGATTTGAAACAGAAGAGTGCATAATTGAAAAAATAGAACAACTGAAATTTACTCTTCCATCATTCCGGTATTTCATTGCTAATTTTTTCTAATTTAACTATTTAGTTAAATTAGGAAGTAAAGACTAAATTTAGTCATTTCCAATGGATTTCTTTTCAGATTTATCCCGAAGATTTTTGCTCATATTTATTAAGATAAAACCGAACAATTAGAAATCAATAATACTAAGCACATATTTATTAAAATCAAATTTTTAATATCAATATGCAAATTAGCCCTTCCCGTTCACGGTGCAAATCGCTATTTTGTTGTATATATAAATACAATTGCATGTTATTAGTATGTTGATATAACAAACAGTATTAATAATGTAAAACAATTTTATTAATAATTGATGTTCAAATAAAAATAAAACCATTGAGAATGGGACGTAAATAATTGTTGTATTGTTGAGATGGTAAAATATACATAGAGAAATAGTGAGCTTGAGATATATTTTATTCAGCACTTGTATCTGGTGCTAACAGATACTTATTACATAAAACCAAGAAGTAGAACAATTCACAAAGAAAAACTTACAAGAATGAGGAGGGTCAAATGTGTGTAGTCAAACGCAGTGATTTTGTCCGAATATAATTTTTCCGTCTCTATCACTGCTACGTCGACTATTATAAGGCTATGAGCCAGTCCATCCTATTGTCCTCTACAACAATATCAAAGGGAATTGTAACTTGAGTAGTGATATAGTTTCGTTTATAAGCGCGTAGTGTAATGGTTATAGTTTCGTTTGGAAGCGCGTGGTATAATGGTTAAAGTCATGGGAAATGGACTCGTCGCCCCGAGTTCAATTCCTGGATGTGGTAATTGCATTTTCACTTTGCGCTAATACCCTTGGGAAAGGTATGAATCCTACTCTCCCTCCAGCTATGGATAAATAGTAGGACAGACTGGGCTCTTTAACCTTGGTTAGGCAACCGGTCAAGGAGAAGGAAAACTCTGAATTCAAACCTGTTGAACTCCGCTTAAGAAATTGACCTTGTGTCACATCCTGCTCGTGTGGAGGGGTTGGTAAATATATATAGTTTCGTTTATAGACAAACACACAATCTCCATTATAATAAGATACGTTGGACAAAGCTATCATAAGCAAACAAAAACATCCTTTGTTGAGAGATTATTTCAGATGACTTACAAGACTAGCATGCTAACCAGTGCTTCAGTAGGACATTCAAAACCACACGCACTCAGAGGATGTAAAGAAAGCAAGGGAACATTTATACGTCATGGTATTATAGTAGTCAACGCTTGTACAACACGAATACCATTCTCTAAAGTTTTCTGATCACTACCTGATGATACTTAGGCTTGACAGAGGGGTTGAAGAGCCCCCTCCGATCAACTGATTAGTCACGTCAAGCCCTATCACCTATATGATTGTCCCGATCCTATTGCTCTTTTCCCCCAAATGGGTATGACGTTAAACTACATCTAGTGGTGAAGACCCAATTATGGCGCTCTGGGGAATGTGGAGCACCCCACCAAAGCCATTACTCTCAGGTCCACTCTGACTCGGAATGGTAGTATCTGTTAGGGTCTCATCTATGGGTTAAATAGAAAAAAATGAGTTAAGGTTTAAAAAAATGAATACCTAACAAGAACGAATAAAACAAAATGTATACGGCATAAAACAACCCAAGGATTGACATGCCGTAGAATCCAACCGACACACACACACGCACGCACACACACACACACACACACACATATATATATATATAAGATTTTTAGATGTTTGTTTTTTTGTGTGTTTTTTAGAAGCACTGTTGAAAAAGTATATATCATTATTTATATTTTTGCTTGAAGGCATTTACAATGCGTATATGGCATAAAATTCGATAATTATAGAAGATAATAATGACAAGTGAATTTGGGTAAAGAATTATTCGGTGTGTAGAATATCGTACAGACTGTTTCAACTTTATTAAGTCTCATCAGCGATATATACTAACGATTTCCATCCGACATTGTAATTGCCTTCAAGCAAAAATATAAATAATATATATATTATATATATATATATATATATATATATATATATATATATATATCGTGTCTGAGTGCCGCTTTAATGTTTCCGTTGGAGTATCATTAGTAATTTATCCAAGAGTGATCAATGATAAATAAAACCACTGTTTCGATCGATATCTTCAAGACCCTACATTATATTGTACAAAATTGAAATTACACACACACACACACACACACACACACACACACACATATATATATATATATATATACACACATACACACACACACACATGCACATATATATGCATATCACTTTCCGGCTGATACCAACAATACTTTCGCGCACACACACACACACACACCAAACCCCACACACATGCACATATATATGCATATCCCTTTCTGGCTGATACTAACAATACTTTCGCACACACACACACAGATATATACACACACATACATACATTCACATACATTATGCATATCCCTTTCCTGCTGATACCAACAATATTTTCGCACACGCACACATAAACACACACACACACACACACATGCACATATATATGCATATCACTTTCCGACTGATACTAACAATACTTTCGCGCGCGTTCGCACACACACACGCACACACATACGCACACACACACATACACACATATATGCATATCACTTTCCGGATGATACTAACTATACTTTCGCACACACACACACACACACACACATATATATATGTATATATATTTATATATATATATTCATATGTATGTGTGTGTGTGTGTGTGTGTATGTGTACATATAATATATGCTGTTGAGTGAGGCATGATATTTACCGCGTACCCCACTTGTACGGGTCAGGCACAAAGTCCCTATTAACGTGGGGACCACCCACAAGCCGAAGCCCATGGAGTGGCAGGTGAAAAATTGCGTCGATCCCGTCGGCATTCCCCCTCAAGGGGGCGCCTCAGGCACTGGGCAATAAACCCAGCCCTGCCCCTTTAAATCGAGGGGGCAGGTGTTGCCTGGGGGGATGGCCCCCTGGGATCGACGCTATTATTACAACCAAAACTGGTCCAGCGGCCGAAGCTCGCCGGACCCCCAGTCGAAACTGGGTGTTTAAGGCAGTTGAGTGAGGCATGCTAGGAAGAGTGATCTAATCTTTGGGGCACACAAGGATTGGAATAAAATCAAACGATATAGGTAAAAAGTAGGCAACATGGAAAATCAAATTGACATGTTTCCCTATAAGCATAGCGTGGTCAGAATTCCAATTTTATTTCTCAAAAACAAAGTCTATATTTGACAACGGGGTGGGGGCGTAGCGAAGCGTTTGTTTAATTTTTGTTGCTTTTATCGTTTTGTTTATTTTTATTTTATTTTATTTTTTTTGTGGCACGTTTCTCTCACCTTTGTTAATTTTAGACTTAATTACTTTTAATTAAAAAAAACCCAGAACTCATGTCAAGATGTTGCCATGAGGCAAAATCATTTCTAATTGGTTCCAATTTAAACATTTAGTCACGTGATATAGTTTCGGGGGGCTACAGACGGTATGCAAATTAGGTTGCCGCCATCTGCGTGTTTGAGCACTAATACTTACTTACTAAAAGTTGTGAATTGGGTGGTTATATATATATATATATATATATATATATATATATATATATATATATATATATATATGTGAAAATAAAATGGAAATTAATCCGACAGTATGAATAAGATATAATGAAAAAACAAACGATGTTTACAACTGAAATAGGCTCATCGAGAGAAAGTGTGCAAACCGTTTCGGGGCCTAATTCTCTTGACGGTTTAAAAAGCAACACTCGGCCCATCCTCAACTAATATGAGGACCCTATTGCATTATAATGTATCAACCGCACGTGGGTCGGTCATCAACAAAAATATAAGACGGGAAAAAGACCGTTAGTAAAAACAGAACGCTGCTAGTCAAACGTTGGAATTAACTTTCTAAATTAATTTCTATGACTTTACATCAGACTTTTTTGAGTCTTATTTCATTACTATAATGCTTTCTGATTATTTTCAAAATTGAAAATGAGATTCATTTTATTTTTAAATAAAATTCATTTTATTTTTAAATAAAATTCATTTTATTTTTAATACAGACAGCACAATTTTTTTTTTTTGATTAATTCCAACGTTTTGACTAGCAGCGTTCTGTTTGCACACTTTCTCTTCTGATGAGCCTATTTCAGTTGTAAACATCGTTTGTTTTTTCATTATATCTTATTCATATATATATATATATATATCATCATCATCATCATCATCATGTCGCGCATGCAGCACGGGTATCCATGACAATCTTTCGCCAACCTTCCCTATCATTCATACAACTGGGAGCTCCTCTGCGGAGCAGCCAACATCTTCACATAGCTGGTCAATGTATGTCCTTGCTGGGCGCCCCACACTTGCATGTCCATGTGTTGGCTTCCACAGGAGAACGTCGCTTATGAGTTCATCCTTGCTTCACCAGCAGTGTCCTACATGCCTTGTCTGTCTCACTCGGATAGTTTGTGAGATGGGTGGCATGTGACCGTACAGCTGTTTTGTGGGTGCTGGTTTCCACGACTTATTCAAGACTGCACGCCAGCATTCTGCGCAAGCTCCATCTCTCTTCTTTT
>CM042170.1:48048329-48065829 GCA_023376005.1 Doryteuthis pealeii
AAAGAGAGAGATGTTGGGGGTGATGAGTACGATCATAATTTCCCAAGAGTATTCATCCAGAAAAACGTAATAGCAATGACTTTAATTCGATTGCTTACTGCGATGTTGCAGTCCAGTACGTTAGCCACTACGGATACGGGTCGCACGTGTAGCAAACTAGATTATTAAAGTAGTGTCGGGCCGCGGCTATGTCGGTATTAAGCCAAGTCATCCCCTTTCCACTATGCTAGACAAGGAGATTGTTTTTGTGTCTGAGGGGGAGCACCACACCTTACACCAGCTCCTTACTTTGCCGCAGCATATCCTTGCTACTCATATGTGGAGTTGGCGAGGGCCGTTATCCAACTTGAACCTTGTGGTTTCTACCGAACGTTCTGCCAACTGAGCTAACTCGAGACGGATAGACAGTGAAGATAGATAGATAGATAGATAGATAGAGATGAATAATAAGGATAAAGATTGATACATAGGCAAAATGAACAATATAAATAGATAGATAGATAGATATAATTGAACTATGATATAGATTGATAGATAGAGAGAGAGGGGGGGGAAGAGACAAATATAATAGATAGATGATATAATTGAACTATGATAGATTGATAGATGAGAGAGAGAGGGGAAGAGACAAATATAATAGATAGATAGATATAATTGAACTATGATAGATAGATTTGATAGATAGAGAAGAGGGGGGAATAGACAACACAGCAGACAGAAACAGACAGAGGCAGAGAGAGACGATAAATGAACAGTGATATATGAATAGTTAAATTGATAGATATAGATAGATATGAAAAGCCTCAAGATTCGATATTATATCCCACACACACGCAAACACATTTACACACACACATACACACACACATATATATATAGAGAGAGAGGGAGGGATTAAGATGAAAAGACTGATAGATAAATAAATAGATATGAATAGACTGAATATGAATAGACCTGAGTAAGGTATATATATATATATATATATATATATATATATTATATATATATTATATATATATATAGAGAGAGAGGAGAGAGAGAGAGAGATGGATGAATAGATAACTAAGGTGAAATTTGAAGATTCTCGTTATTTGACTAAATCTGACTTCTTTAACCATTTTTCTTATTGAGGTCGTTGCCGTAGAAACTCATAGATTACGGGTTACTATGCTCAACCAACTGGTGGCTCCATCGGGCTGTGCAGAGAAGCAGTCGATGTATCCTATATATATATATTATATATATATATATATATATAATCAATGGTAATATTATGGATTTACATCATAACTTGAAGTTTCGTGGTAATGCAATCATCCAGATGAGTCCAATGGTTAAGATCTTAAAAAAGATTTACCAGCTTTTTAAGATCTCAACCATTGGACTCATCTGATGATTGCATACCATGAAACTTCAAGTTATGAGTGTAAATCCCATAATATTACCATTGATTATAAATCGCTCCTGCTTTATTAATTGAGCACCTTTTTATGCCAATACTTTTTCTCATTTTTTCATTCTCTATTCATTATAATATATATATAATATATCTATATATTATATGATATATTTTATATATATATATAAGAGAGAGAGAGAGAGAGAGAGAAGAGGGGGGGAGGGAGAGAAGCATATACACCACAGCCCACATACATATATATATATATGAGAGACAGAGAGATAGGGAGAAGAGAGAGAGAGAGAAAGAGAGGAGAGAGAGAGAGAGAAAGAAAGAAATGAAAAAAATTGAAATAGATAGATAGATAGATATGAATATTGATAGATAGATAAATAGATAAATAGATTAAGTGAATTTTGAAGTTTCTTGTTATTTGACTAAAATTTGACTACTTTTACCATATTTTTCATTGAGATTGTTGCCATAGAAACTGGTAGATTACTGGTTACCACGCTGGTAACTCCATTGGGGAGAGGTTCTTACGGCTTGTGCAGTGGTGGGCGGTCAGCGTATTCTACCGCCCCAGTCGACTTGGCGTCATTCGCCTTGTGTTGGTCTTTCCAAGTATTACCTCTGATATCACCGAGAATTAAACTCTTTCAAATATCTACAATCACCTAATCGCTCCTAGAAATAAATCTATGACCTGTCCTCTTGTTTTCTTAAGCGCCATCTAGCGACTTATTGTTTAAGCTGTCATAAATAGGGGACGTGATGTTAATTGGCTCATAGCTAATTCATAAAAGCTACTATTGCTAAAGCTTATACTACCAAGTAGTGGGATTTGTGAACGGCTCTGATTGGGAACAAGAGCTCTAAGTAGCGGATTTAAACTTTTTTTTTTTCCTTTTTTTTAAAGTGTCCTCCACATGATTAATACCAATGAGGTTTTATTTTGATAACTTTTTATTTTATTTCAAGATCATAAGATGGTACATCTTTCTTTGCTACGAAACAGTCATTTTCGCCCAGCAGATTTATTCCCTCGAGATCACTATTCCATTTTCTGATCCATATTTTCCACCCACCCCACCCACCCGTGGACTGAATGAAGGGTTAGGTTCAAAAGTTTCGTGATGGCTCACGAGTTCGAAAAGAAAGTTCCAGAGGCCGAGTAAGTTCCAGAGTCCGACAAGAAATACCTGAAGAAGGCCGGAGGGCACATCGGCCGAAACGTTGGTAAATCATAGTGTTAATAGAATTTTATATGCAAACGTATTCATTAAAAAACAAAAAGCAAAAAAAACAAACAACTTGCTACTTTTACACGTATTTAGTTGGCTAAAAGGTTTGTTTTGCTGTTCTCTTGAGATGGCATTAGGGGTGTTAAGTTTTTGCCAACTTCATCTAAAAAGATCGCTCTTTTACTTCAACGTAGGGCAGACTGGTCTATTTAATATTTGTGTGGCAACTGACCTAGAAGAAGAAAAAACCTGAATTCAAACATTTTAAACTCCACTTGAAGATAACAATTAAGATGAGGACAATAGTCCGGTGGATTTTGATTTATTTTTTTTGTTTCTTTGTTTGATTAATATTATTTAGATTATTCGGACTATTGTCCACCTCTTCATTGTTATCTGTACTCCGTTTCTTCAAGTATTTCTTGTCAGACTCGGTAAATTTCTCGGACTCGGGAACTTTCTTGTCGTAATCGGGAGCCATCACGGAACTTTGACCCTAACCCTTCATTCAGTCCACGGGGGTTTCATTCCCCTAACCATAGCCGGGAATTTGCCTGATATAGAAGGGAGGATCAAAGTGTAGTATCTGTTCCAGATTCTATGCTTTGGAACTTACCTTCTACACCCGGCCTCGGCTGGGGGTCCAGTGTGCTTCGGCCTCTGGACCGGTGAAGTACAGTTAATGGCATCGATCCAGGGGGGCCATCCCCCGAGATCCTTGCAATTTTTATGTGCCCACGTAAAAACGAGACCTTGTGTCCAGCCCTCATAAGTGGGATGAGCAGGCAAATACCCTAACCATAGCCGGGATACAGGCGTTAAGCTGTATTAATTATTATTCTAGATGAGTTTTTATAGTTATTTTCTATAAGTCTAACATGATCAAAGGGGAACCACTCTTGACTGGTAAATTATTTATTTACTGATCTACTAGGAAAAAGAAGACGGGGTTAGGTTAGGGTTAGGGTTTTAGGGTTAGGTTTAGGGTTTAGGTAGGGTTAGGGTTTTAGTGTTAGTCTAATGGGAATAATTAATAATTAATCCGTCAAGAGTTGTTCCTCTTTTTGATCATGTTAGACTTATATGAAATAACCGTTTTTACTTTATAACTTTTTATTTTATTTCAAAGATCAAGATATCAGCAGGTTGTGAGCTATAAGCTTGTCTCATATTGTGACGCATCGCCATGGCGCAATAGTTAGCAAGACGTTCTACAACAACAACAACAACTTCGCCCTGTCGGTGGGGCAGAAGAATGCACCGATTTCTGCCCGTACAGAAGGGTTTAGAAGCGTACAACAAGGTTGGTAGATATACTTAATGTAGATGTCAATAATCAGTTCTGAATTAAGGGAGGATATTATGTTGAAAATAGATATTATTACGGAAGACGAACTGCTCCACTCATCATTAGCCAAAGTCAGAAATCATTTTGACAGACTCTTACGCTTTCTCGCGGGAAATTAGTCTAGCGACATTTTAATTAGCATCAACTGACGCTCTTACTTCTTATTATTCTTCACATCAAGTATTTTAATTATCTTTCTGTTTATATCTCTTTATTAGCTTCCGCTACTGTGCTCTAGTTAAAATTACTTCCCGCGCAAATCCGATGCCATGTTACGCCCCTGGGGAAATAAAAACAAAAAAAAGAAACACAAAAAAAAAAAATGAATATGGCTAAATTGTAATTAAAGTAATATTTTATCAGTGTTTATTTCTGTATTTATTCATTCATTAAATTTTTTTTTATTTATTCTTATTTTATTTTCTCTTTATTATTTATTTATTTATTTTTATTTTTTATTTATTCTTATTTTATTTTTTTTTTTATTTATTTATTAATTTTTATTTATTTATTCTTATTTTATTTTCTCTTTATTTATTTATTTATTAATTTTTATTTTTTATTTATTCTTATTTTATTTTTTCTTTATTTATCTATTTATTAATTTTTATTTTTTATTTATTCTTATTTTATTTTCTCTTAATTTATTTATTTATTAATTTTTATTTATTATTTATTCTTATCTTATTTTCTCTTTATTTATTTATTTATTTATTCATTTATTTATTACCTTTCTTGTATGTATTTTGTTAGAGAACGACCAGGAATTGCTATGCTTGTTTACATGTGTATTTCTATATTCATTCATTTGTTAATTTTTATTTATTATTTATTTCTATTTTAATATATCTTATATTATTCTATTTTATTTCATTTCATTTCATTTTATTTATATATTTATTTATTTATCTATTACCTTTCTTGTATTTATTTTGTTGTATGTCAGCGAGCGACCAGGACTGACTGTGCATGTTTATTTCTATACTTATTCATTTATTAATTTTTATTTATTATTTATTTTTATTTCATTTTATTTTATATAATTTTATATAATTTTATTTATTTATTTATTACCTCTCTTGTATTTATTTTGTACTATGTCAGCGAGCGACGAGGAATGACTGTGCTTGCTTACATGACGTCATTGCTCGAAACGAAAGACCCGCCGCCAGGTGTCAGCCTCGGCGTGTTTGGATTCTAGACTGTTTGCTTTGCGAATATTGATTTTCGTTGATACTAATCAGGGCAAATATGACCGGGGCGGCGGGAAGTGGCGAGAAGTGGTGAGAAGTGGCGAGTCAGACGTGTTACATCTCGCGAGAATCTCGCCAAGAAAAAAAAATTATAGTGTTAATAGAATTTAATATGCAAACGTATGCATTAAAAAAAGCAAAAAAAAAAAAAAAAAAAAAAACAAACTTGCTAATTTTACACGTATTTAGTTGGCCAAAAGGTTTGTTTTGCTGTTCTTCTGAGATGGCATTAGGGGTGTTAAGTTTTTGCCAACTTCATCTAAAAAGATCGCTCTTTTACTTCAACGTAGGGCAGACTGGTCTCTTTAATATTTGTGTGACAACCGACCAAGAAGAAGAAAAACTCTGAATTCAAACATGTTAAACTCCACTTGAAGACCTTGTGTCATACCCTACACGCGCGAAGTGGATTATAAATAAAGTAAAGGTAAAGCGTTCGGGGTGGCCTAAGTCGGTATCATCCAGACAGTGAGGGAGTCTATCCCCTTTTCACTTGCGCCAGACCATCATCATCGATAGGAGATCATTTGGACGTCTGAGACGGAGCACCACACCTACCACCAGCACCCCACCTACCACCAGCTCCTTACTTTACCACACAGATCTCTGTGCTCCTCATACGCTGAGTTGGTGAGGGCCGATATCGAACCCGGAACTTTGTGGTTCCTAGTCCGACGCTTTACGGACTGAGCTAAACCGACTCTATTTTAACTCACACCGCAAGAGTGGATCAAAAGTCCTTGTAATAATGGCAACTGACATATTAGTTGGTTGGTTGTCTTTTACGGCATATCAACCCTTGTTGGGTTATTTTATGCCGTAGACGTTTTTGATTAATATATTCTTAATGAGTATTGAATTTTTTTAAAAACCTAATTTTTTTAAACACATTTTTTCAATAATCATTTTTTCTATTTAATCTATTCAATAGATGGGACCCTAACAGGTACTACCTCTCAGGACCATAGTGGACCTGGGAGTAATGGTGATGAACGGGTACTCACACTCCACAGAGCTCCAGAATTGAAACTTCACCATTAGATGCAGATATTAAATAGGACCACAACCATGTTGGGCTCAATCTCTATCTGATGGCGAGGTTCCAGTTCTAGAGTTCTAGAAAATGTAGAGCACCCCTTCATCATCATTGCTCCCAGGTCTACTCAGACCCAGAGTGGTAGTACCTGTTGGGGTCCCATCTATGGGTTCAACGGAAAAAATGTGTTTATAAAAAAAAAGAGTACCTATCAAACAAACAAATAGGAACCTTTGAAACCAATAAATTATTCAGGTAAAGTTTAACGTCCTACTCAAGACATTGAGACCCCCATCCACCGCCTTCTAGCTCAAATAGGATGAGAAGGGTTGGGGCTTGCCATAAGGGAATTAGGATTGAGACAATCATATAGGTGCTGGGGCTGGATGTAACTAGCCGATTGATCGGTGGGGACTCTCCGACAGCCCGCCTAGCCCAAGTAAGCCAAAGTATGCCAGAAGGGAGTGTTGCGTGTAATGGACTACTCAGGGTTCTATCCTTAAGCATGACGGGTTGCCATCACGGTCAACAGGTAGCCCTATTTGGGGGGAGGGGATATTATCCCTCTGCAGAGGTGCAGTCGGTGTTTTCTAAAGCCCCAGCCAACAGGGGTTTTAGATTGAAGCAGAGCAACGAACATCGTAAGAAGCAATTTCAACTTAAGATTTGGATACTAATGGAGAATAGCGTGCAAGAGATAATATCATTAGAATCGAATTTTAAGTATAAGTATCATAAGATTACGGAAATTCCCGAAGTAGTCTAACCCTAACCCTAATAGTAAAACTAACCCTAACTCTATTCTGCTATAGATACCTATTATGTATTATCTGCGTTATTCGGACTATTGTCCCCATCTTCATTGTTATTTGTACAACGTTTCGGCCGATATACCCTCCGGCCTTCTTCAGGTATTTTCTTGTCGGACTCGGAACCTTCTCGGACTCTGGAACCTTCTCGCTATGGTTAGCGGAATGAGAACAGGATACCCCCCGTGGAATAAATAAAGGGTTAGGTTCAAGGTTCCTTGATGGCTCCCGAATACGACAAGAAAGTTCCCGAATTCAAAAAGAAGGTTCCCGAGTCCGAGAAGGTTCCAGAGTCCGAGAAGGTTCCCGAGTCCGACAAGAAATACCTGAAGAAGGCCAGAGGGTATATCGGCCGAAACGTTGTACAAATACCAATGAAGATGGGGACAATAGTCCGAATAACGCAGATAATACTAACCTTCAAGCCTCATCTCAAACATTCAGAGAAATACCTATTATGCATTAGCACTAATATTTAAATGTCTCCGTGACAAACAATTAAGGAAAAACTATCATGGCGAATATAATTGTAAATGAAATATTCCTGAGAAAAAGAAAAAAAGAAACAAAACGAACAATTCGGCTTTTTCTATGCATTCAAAACTTCAAATCGGTGCGTTTACGTTTGCTAAGAGCACAGGTCTGGCCGACTGAACAGCCGACCTTCCAAAACAATAAACTTTTTCGATCAGAGACGTCAAGCCTCCGGCATGAAACTGTACAAGCCAAAGATAAAAAATTTGCCCCGGGAAAAATCACTCGTCTTATTCATCGTCTCTAACTTTTGACTACTACTACTACTATTGCTGCTGCTGCTGCAATTTCTTGTCTTGATTGTTTATTCCATACAAATGTCGTGATCAATGTCTCGATTTGGCGCTTTCAATTCATCTTCTTTGATTTTTTCTCAATCTAATTCGTTATCTGGCTAAAAAAGAACAATAAAGAAAGAAAGACAGGTGGAAGGAAGGAAGGGGAAATAAAGAAGAAAGACACAAATAGAAAGAAAGAAAGGAAGAAAGAAAGAAAGAAAGAAAGCGAATGAGAGAGAGAGAGAGAGAGAGAGAGAGAGAGAGAGAGATTGACGCAGGAAATAAAATACTACGAAAACAGAAAATTAGAAAGAAAACTGAAAACAAAAAAAAGAAAGAAAACAAAAAAAACAAAGACAAGGGAAAGAAAGATAGAAAGAAAGAAAGATGGGTAAAAAATAAAGAGAATGAAAGAATCACAGAAAAAGAAAGAAAAGTCGACCGAAAGGGGGGAGTGAAACGAAAAGAAAGAAAGAAAGAAAGAAAGAGAAAATGCAAGAAAGAAGATGGTAAGAAAAACAGTTAGAAAGGAAAAAAGAAAGAAAGAAAATAAATATAAACAAAGACAAGAGAAAAGAAAGAAAGAAAGAAAAGCATAGATTAAAGAAATGGTAGAAAGAAAGAAGAAAGAAAGAAAGAAAATGAAAAACAAAGACAAGAGAAAAGAAAGAAAGAAAGTAAGAAAGTAAGAAAGAAAGAAAGAAGTTAAGAAGCTTCGGAGAAATTTCCAAACCTGGGTGAATATATACGTAATAAAATCTAACAAAGAGGTACATAACAAAATACAGACTTTATTGTCTGAGCACATGTAACATAAAATACAGATACAAAACACTTAGGACGAAAGTCTTTAGGAATTAAGAAAGAGTTCTTGTACAGTTAAGGGTTCAACGAAGAAATAAAAGTCCTACCTCGATATGTTGTCATTACTTTGTACAAGACAGCGTGGTGGTCACCTCATGTAGGTATGGAAATATTTAGAACGGACATGTATAAGCCTATAGTTGGGGGAAAGCCTCCCAAGTCCAAACGGACAGAGACACAACACGTCTAGTACATCCTTGTGGATTCCAGAAGAAAGAGAGACAGACAGCTTCCCGGGATGAGTTTAAATAGCCAGGTACTAATGCCAATAAGTGGCAAATCCTGGTGACAACGGAAGTTAACCCTTTTTCACTCGAATCGATCCCAACTGGAAGTGAATCGCTACAAATACTCCCCCCAGAGACATAACTTATTTAGTGCGTCCAGATGAAAGAGAGTGAGTTCCCAGGCTGTGTTTACATAGCCAGATACTATTGCCATCAAGTGACAAGTCCTGGTAGCAACGAAAGATAACCCTTTTTCACTCGATCCCATCCCAACAAGGGAAGACAATCGCTACAAGTACTCCCCCCAGATTTTCGGCGATTGACGAAAATCTACAGAAAAAGATAATATTAAACAAGCGTATAAGCCTATAGTTGATGGAAAGCCCCCACCCAGATCAAACGGACATAGACAATGTAGAAGTTATCTTCCAGATATCATAGAAACAATACAATACTCACCGTCGCAGTGGGATTCTAACTACTGTCGAGTTAGCAGACAAGAACAACATGCAAGCTGTAACTTAAATACAGTCCTTGCATGCTGCTGGCATAGTGCAGACTGATGGCTGAAGAGTGGGTACTTATCTATATCTTTACTCACCCTGAAAACCATCAGCCAATCAAAACCCAGGAAGTTAACTTGCCAGAGATCATAGTGGAATAACCCAAAGCTGTATATAAACCACCTACCAACACTCAAGAGATAGTTTTGTATTCAACTTGTAACAGAGCTGAATACTTGACACAAAATCCAACAGACACAACTTATTTATTGCATCCTTGTGCATACCATATAAAAGAGAGTGAGTTCTTCCGGGCTGTGTTTAAATAGACAAGTAGTATTCCCTCTAGTGGCAAATCCTGGCGGCAAGGGAAGATAACCTTTTCTAATTTCCACTCCCTCTCAACAAGGGAAGAGAATCTCTAACCGGCAAGGAAAGCATTGAACTGCGAAGTTGTATAGACTGGGGCGTTCAGTAATTGATACAATCTGCTTAAGATTTTTTTTCTTATTTTTATTCATTCATTATCATCTATTCTCCAGTTCTCTTCTACCGATCTCTTCTCCGCTAGAGGCGCCACGGGAGCTGTTGTTGTGCTGTTAATGGGCCGACTCGCTACGGAGCCGCGTATCCTTAGGCTGTGTCTCGTGTCTTCGCACGGCATTAACACATAAGAGACGGTTACGTCGTAATTAAAGGTTACTACGTTTCTTTCTGGCATAAAATGATCCAACAAGGGTTGACATGCCATAAAAATCCAATAAGCCAACAACCACAAACATGCCCCCAACATTGAATTTTTGTTCCATGTATAAGCAGTATATAAAGAGGGGCACTTTAATTATTTAAGAGTGAATATCTGTCCATGATGATATTGATGCTTCTATTCAGGAAGGAGTTAACGATTATAATTAGCATTTCATAATTGTCCATAATGATATTGATACTTCTCTTTAGGAAGGAGTGAATGATTCTGTTCAAGAAAGAGAAGTCTTACCCATCCAAAGAATAGGGAGAAAAAAGGGGACAATTTTTTTTATTGCCGCTCTACAACAATCTCCTTGGTCTAGCGCTAGTGAAAAAGGGGATAGACTCCCTCGCTGATTGGCTGATACCGACTTTAGGCCACCCTGATGACTTTACTTACTTTATATATGCAACTACGCTTTGTTTTATTTTTTTTTACTCCCCTTTCCTTCAAAATTTAGAAGAAAATATCAAACTTTTCCTTTTTTCCGTTTTGTTTTTAAATAGATTCTCCCAAACTCTAGCCGTATCTGTACTAGTGTATGTCTGCACCACATGAATTTTGATGAAACGCTTGAGAAAACGCTACGTGGAAATATGTAGAAATAATTATTCATTAAGTTCATATGTATTAATGTACTGGCAGGACTGTGGATATACGTCGGTATGATAATTTGATTATTACAACGTTTGATACGTTTATTTAAGACTATTCCTAAAATAATTCAATATGTAAAAGTAAATAATCCGCCCCCTCTCTCTCTCTTTCTCTCCACACCACACACACGCGCGCGCACACAACACACACACCAACACCACACACACATACACACACACACTCCTCTTTCATAAAAGGGGAGGTGTTTAAAATATCTACATTAATTTGCCGACAAAAAAGTGACAAAACCACGACTCGGAAAATATGGCCACACGAATCGTAACAGCCGGAGATTCGTGTCTTATAAATTTTAACTGCAAAAACGACAACATTTCTTACTCTGCACAAACTTTGAGCTCCGAGGTAAGTTATTTCGTTAAAACCAAGTCTGACCGAGAAATTTTCTCGCCTCGTCAGTCCACTCGTTAATCCTATGACGTTCTGTGAGACAGCTGTTCATATAACTCAGATTCCTCTTTCAACGAGGATTTCATCAGTCGAATTTTGAATATGTTTACAATTTTTTTCTCGTCGGAGCCAGAACCGTTTCTCATAAATTAACCTCCCAAAGACGCAAATGTTTCTTACTCTGTCGGCATCTCGCCGCTAGACACATTGGCGCCCGCTTTGAGCTCTGAGGTAAGTTATTTCTCTTGTTTTTAATCCGAAATATTTCTATGAGTGTTGTGACAAATTCAGCTAAATAATGAACATTCCGTTTTCATTACACAGAAAAAAATATTGTAAGAAAGAGTAGGGAAAGATAGAGAAAGGGGTGAGCACGCGGAAGCGATAACGCTAATTTCTTTCAATTGAACATAATCAAGAAATGAAAATAAGGAAAGAGAAAACATAGTGACAGAGTTAAATCAAGATTGAATATACTTTTTACATATTGAGCTATTTGGCAATAGCTCTTAAGTAAACATATCCAACATTGTACTAAACGGCCACTTGCCACCTATCACACGGAACATCCTAATGATCGAACATGATATGCTGGACACTGCTGGAAGTGGGGACAACAACATAAGTGACGTTCTCTCCTATGTAAAACCAACACATGACACGCAAGTGTGGGCCACCCAGCAAAGACCTACACAGACCAGTTCTGCGTGGATACTGGATGGTGCGCAGGGGACTACCGAGAGCGATGAATGATAGGGACGGTTGGCGAGAGATTGCCATGGATATCCGTGCTACTAGTGCGACATGATGATAGATGATGATGATGGCTTTGGTATATCCACAGTCATGCTCATAGCTCTTAAGTAAACATGTCAAATTTTGTGATAATTAGATTATCATACTGTGTATATCCACAGGTCCTGCTATAGCTCTTAAGTAAACATGTCCAAATGTGATAATTAAATTATCATACTGTGGTATATCCACAGGTCCTGCCTATAGCTCTTAAAGTAAACATGTCAAATGTTGTATAATTAAATTATCATACTGTGGGTATGTCCACAGGGTCTGCTAGTATTGTTTTAAAAACAATTTAGTATTATCCTAAATTTTCTGGCCTATAATCGTATTTATACAATAAAACATTGGTTGAATGTTAGCCGCGGGAAAATAGACTAATAAAATCTTTAAAAAATAAAAAAAAAGATGGCGGAACATTCAATAACAAAACAGAGTAAAAAAAATGGCAAACAATGCAAAAATATGAAGTTAGTGTAGCGAAATCTCGCGAGACTTGTTGGAAGAACGAGAACAAATCGAAATCGAAATAAAAAGGAGTTAATGTTTGGTGAAAGAAAGAAATGGAATAAAGAATAAAACAAAAACATTTTGGCTTAGTTGAGAAATATTAACAGAAACTGAAAGACACAATATATATATATAATATATATATATATATATATATATATATAAATGTTGTTCTGGTTCAACGGAGAAAATGTAATATTTTTATAAAAAAAAAGAAGAAGGTCCGCAAAATGTATGTTTTCAGAAAAAATGTTTTATTCTTTTTTATTTCACATACGCAACATGTGTTTCAGATATTCTGGTATCTTCTTCAGGCTTTGATCAATACATATATTGATATATATATATATATATATATATATATATATATATATATATTATATATAGGTTGTGCGTGTTTATATATATATATTATAAGGACAGTTGTGTGTATGTTTCTATGTATGTATGCATGTATATCCGGAGAAACTGCGAAATAAACAATTAACGACAAAGTATATATATATATATATATATATATATATATATATATATATATATGTGTGTGTGTGTGTGTGTATGTGTGTGTGTGCTGGCTTCCACAGGAGGACGTCGCTTATGATTTCGTCCTTGCTCCTCCACCATCTTGTCCGTCTTACTTATATATAATTATATTATGTTGTTCTGGTTCCAACGGGAGAAATGTAATATTTTATAAAAAAAGAAGGTCCGCAAAATGTATCGTCTCAGAAAAATGTTTTATTCTTTTTATTTCACATACGCTAAAAAAAGAATTCATTTGGGAAGAAATGCCATAGCTGTACTGCTTCAGTTCAATTCTTTTGATAAAGAGGTATTACCTAGAAAATTCAAGAAAGAATAAAAATACAGGTCAACACACAACACCATTGTTACCGTATTATTATTTTTTTATTTATTCCAAACTGCATTGTGATAGCCTTCTAAATCAACCTCCTAACCAATACATCCACAATGCTCAAGCAAATTATGAAACTCTCTTTTATATATATATATATATATATATATATATATATATATATAAGAAAGAGAGAAAGAAAGAAAGAAAGAAAGAAGAAAAATAAAGAAAGGAGATAAATAACGAACCAAAGAATGAAAAATAATGAAAAGTAACAGAATGAAAGATAAGGCAAATAAAGAAGGACGGGAAGAAAAAAGGGAAAAAAGAAAGAAACGAAAAGAAGGAAAAGGAAAGCAAAGAGAAAGAAAGATGGAAAGAAGAAGAATAAAGAAAGAAAAAAGTATGAAAGAAAGAAAAGAAAAAGAAAGAAGGAATCAAAGGAAAATGAAAGAAAAATTGACCAAAAATAAAGAAGAAAAATTAATATGAAAAAAGAATGAAGTTATGAAAAAAAACAAGAAATAAATAAAATCCTTTAAAAATGAAATAAAAGAAAATGAATAAAGAAAGAAAGAATGAAAGAAAAAATAAAAGGATTAGGAAAAATAAAGAAAAATAGACGAAAATTAAGAAGGAAGAAAAATGAATAAAGAAAAGAGAGAAGTTAAGAAAAAATATCATGAAAGAAAGAAAATCATTGAAAAATAGAAGAAAAGAAAAAGAAAGAAAGAAAGAAAGAGAGAAAAAGATAGAAGGCATTAAAGGAAAAAGAAAGAAAATATCGACGAAAAATGAAAAAATGAAGAAAATGAATGAAGAAATAAAGAAAGAAAGAAGTAAAGAAGAGAAAAAGAAAGAAAGAAAAAAGAAAGAAGGAAGAAAGAAAAAATAACGGAGAAAAAGAAAAGGAATGAAAAAGAAAGAAAAAGAAAAAAAAGAAAGAAGGAAAGAAGGAAAGAAGAATCATATAAAGTCTAAAAATATAGAAAGAAGAAAAATGAATAAAGAAATAAAGAAAAAAGAAAGAAGTAAGGATAAAAAAACAAGAAAGAAAGAAAATCATTGAAAACTGAAAGAAAAGAAAAAAGAAATGAATTAAATGAAAAAGAAAGAAAAACTGGACGAAAAATAAAGAAAGAAGAAAAATGAATAAACAAATAAAAAGAAAAGAAAGAAAAAATACAAGAAAATCATTGGAAAAAAAATCAAACAAAATTCTTTTAGCAGACAATAATTAGGGAAAAAAATCACCAATGATAATAGAAAGAGAAAAAAAAAACCTAACTTGTTTGTGATCTTGTTCACACCTTGTTAGAGCCTCGTGTTGTACTGGATAGTCCCACGTGACCTGGCCATGACGACCGGTCATCGTACAGACGATGGCGGCGGTAACGACCAATTGTCACTTCACTAAGAGAGGGGGAAAAAACAACACAAAAATCGAATTAGTTTTTCGCTATTACTTTGGCAAGTAAATAAGACACAGTTGATTTTTTGTTGTTTTGACAACGGATATTTGAATGCAAATTATTAAGTACGTGTTGGACAAAGCTATCATAGGCAAACAAAAAACATCGTTTGCTGGGAGATTCTTTCAAATGACTTACAAGACTAACATGCTAACCAATGCGCTTCAGTAAGTAATCCAAAACCACATACACACACACATACATACATACATAAAACGAAAGCAAGGGAATATTTATACAATATGGTATTATGGTGGTCAACGCTTGTGCAACACGTATATTTGAATTCAACTTATTAAATACTAGCAAATATATCCACCCTCCGGATGCAAGTATTTGTGTATTAATGTAATAAAATATTATATTAAATTAGTAAATTTAATTAAACTAGATAAGAATGCAGATAAAAAAGATTTGAAACAGAAGAGTGCATAATTGAAAAAATAGAACAACTGAAATTTACTCTTCCATCATTCCGGTATTTCATTGCTAATTTTTTCTAATTTAACTATTTAGTTAAATTAGGAAGTAAAGAATAAATTTAGTTATTTCTAATGGATTTCTTTTAAGATTTATCCCCAAGATTTTTGCTCATATTTATTAAGATAAAACCAAACAATTAGAAATCAATAATACTAAGCACATATTTATTAAAATCAAATTCTTAATATCAATATGTAAATTAGCCGTCCCGTTCACGCTGTAAATCGCTATTTTGTTGTATATATAAATACAATTGTATGTTATTAGTATGTTGATATAACAACATTATTAATAATGTAAAACAATTTTTATTAATATTGATGTTCAAATAAAAATAAAACCATTGAGAATGGGACGTAAAATTTATTGTATCGTTTGCGATGGTAAATATACATAGAGAAATAGTGAGCTTGAGATATATTTTATTCAGCACTTGTATCTGGTGCTAAAGATATTATTAATAAAACCAAGAAGTAGAACAATTCACAAAGAAAAAACTTACAAGAATGAGGAGGGTCAAATGTGTGTAGTCAAACGCAGTGATTTTTGTCCGAATATAATTTTCCCGTTCTCTATCACTGCTACGTCGACCATTATAAGTTATGAGCCAGTCCATCCCTATTGTCCTCTACAACAATATCAAAGGGAATTGTAACTTGAGTAGTGATATAGTTTCGTTTATAAGCGCGTGGTGTAATGGTTATAGTTTCGTTTGGAAGCGCGTGGTATAATGGGTTAAAGTCATGGGAAATGGACTCGTCGCCCCGAGTTCAATTCCTGGATGTGGTAATTGCATTTTCACTTTGCGCTAATACCCTTGGGAAAGGTATGAATCCTACTCTCCCTCCAGCTATGGATAAATAGTAGGACAGACTGGGCACTTTAACCTTGGTTAGGCAACCGGTCAAGGAGAAGGAAAACTCTGAATTCAAACCTGTTGAACTCCGCTTAAGAAATTGACCTTGTGTCACATCCTGCTCGTGCGGAGGGGTTGGTAAATATATATAGTTTCGTTTATAGACAAACAAACACACAATCTCCATTATAATAAGATACGTTGGACAAAGCTATCATAAGCAAACAAAAACATCCTTTGTTGAGAGATTATTTCAGATGACTTACAAGACTAGCATGCTAACCAGTGCTTCAGTAGGACATTCAAAACCACACACACTCAGAAGATGTAAAGAAAGCAAGGGAACATTTATAAGTCATGGTATTATAGTAGTCAACGCTTGTACAACACGAATACCATTCTCTAAAGTTTTCTGATCACTACCTGATGATACTTAGGCTTGACAGAGGGGTTGAAGAGCTCCCTCCGATCAACTGATTAGTCACGTCAAGCCCTATCACCTATATGATTGTCCCGATCCTATTGCTCTTTTCCCCCAAATGGGTATGACGTTAAACTACATCTAGTGGTGAAGACACAATTATGGCGTTCTGGGGAATGTGGAGCACCCCACCAAAGCCATTACTCTCAGGTCCACTCTGACTCGGAATGGTAGTATCTGTTAGGGACTCATCTATGGGTTAAATAGGAAGAAAATGAGTTAATGTTTAAGTTAATGTTAAAAAATGAATACCTAACAAGAACGAATAAAATAAAATGTATACGGCATAAAACAACCCAAGGATTGACATGCCGTAGAATCCAACCGACACACACACACACATGCACACACACACACACACACACACACATGCACACACACACACACACACACACACACATATATATATATAAGATTTTTGGATGTTTGTTTTTTTGTGTGTGTTTTTAGATGCATTGTTGAATAAAGTATATATTATTATTTATATTTTTGCTTGAAGGCAATTACAATGCGTATATCGCATAAAATTCGATAATTATAGAAGATAATAGTGACAAGTGAATTTCGGTAAATAATTATTCGGTGTGTAGAATATCGTACAGACTGTTTCAACCTTATTAAGTCTCATCAGCGATGTATACTAACGATTTCCATCTGCCATTGTAATTGCCTTCAAGCAAAAATATAAATAATATATATATATATATATATATATATATATATTATATATATAAAT
>CM042170.1:48070829-48090829 GCA_023376005.1 Doryteuthis pealeii
ATCAGAGTTTCCCTTCTCCTAGACTGGTTGCCTAACCAAGGCTAAAGAACTCAGTCTGTCCTACTATTTACCCATGGCTGAAGGAAGAATAGTTGAATTCATACCTTTCCCAAGGGTATTAGCCATACATGAAATACAAGCAGTCTCGTCCACGATATAAACCTGGGTCACCGATTCCATTTTCTACGACAATAACCATCAGGCTAAAGGCACCTCGGTATTTATGTGTGTATGCGCATGCGTGCACGCGTGCGCGTTGATGTGTCTGCGTGGGTGTTGAGTTTAAAGTAGAAACGCTGAACAGCCGCCTGAATGACACTCGAAAAAGGGAAGATGGCGTGCTTAAGACAAAATGGAGAAAATCATGTCTCTCTTTTGCCTAAATGGGGAAACGCTTTTCTCCCTCCGGACATTTCCTGTTCAACAGTGACCAATCTTTGAGAACTTCCTTGTTGTTTTCCCGCCTGAACCCCCCCCCCTGTACCCTCCCACATCTCTTCTACTCGAACCGACATTGTTTCGCATCATGTCGTCGAAATTTCTAGTTCTTTCTTTTTTCCCTTTTAGAAAACGTGATTCTCTTTCTGCCTTTGTCGCATTGATTTTTTTGTTTTAGCTTCTTCCTTCTTCCTTCCTTCCTTCCTTCCTTTATTCGTGTTTCTCTTTCTTTCTTTCTTTCTTTCTTTCTTTCTTCTTGATTCCTTCTTCCTTTCTTTCTTTCTCTCTTTCTTTCTTATTTGGCAAATCAACTTTCTTCCACCCTATCTCTACCACCCCCTTCCTTCCTTCCTTCTTTCTCTTCTGATTCCTTCTTTCTTTCCTTCTTTCCTTCTTTCATTCATTCTTTCTTTCTTTCTTTCTTTCTTCTGTGATTCCTTCTTCCTTTCTTTTTTTCTGTGATTCTTCACTCTTTCTTTCTCATTTGGCATATCAACTTCCTTCCACTCTATCTCTACCATCCTTCCTTCCTTCCTTCCTTCCTTCCTCCTTCTTTCTCTTCTGATTCCTTCTTTCTTTCCTTCTTTCCTTCTTTCTTTCTTTCTTTCTTTCTTTATTTCTTCTGTGATTCCTTTTTCCTTTCTTTTTTTCTGTGATTCTTCACTCTTTCTTTCTCATTTGGCATATCAACTTCCTTCCACCCTATCTCTACCATCCTCCCTTCCTTCCTTCTTTCTTTCTTTTCTGTGATTCCTTCTTTCTTTCTTTCTTTCTTTCCTTCTTATTTGGCATATTAACTTTCACCCACCTTATCTCTATCATCCTCACTTCCTTCCTTCTTTCTCTGCTGTGATTCTTTCTTTCTTTCTTTCTTTCTTCTTTCTTCTGTGATTCCTCCCTCCTTTCTTTTTTTTCTGTGATTCTTCTCTCTTTCTTTCACATTTGGCATATTAACTTCCTTCCACCCTATCTCTACCATCCTCCCTTCCTTCCTTCTTTCTCTCTTCTGTAATTCTTTCTTTCTTTCTTTCCTTCTTTCTTTCTTCTGTGATTCCTTCTTCCTTTTTTTTCTGTGATTCTTCTTTTATTTATTTTTTTCTTTATTTTTTCTTATTTAGCATATTAATTTCCTTCCACCACCTCTCTACTTTTCTTCCATCATTCCTTCCTTCTTTTATCTATAATTCCCTTTTTTCTTTCTTTCTGAATCTTGAATATTACTTCCTTCTTTATTTTATTTCTTTATATGTGATTTCATTTTCTTTTCTTTCTTTCTTTCTTTCTTTCTTCTGTGATTCATCTTTCTTTCTTTCTTTCTTTATCATTTGGTATGTTAACTTCCTTCAAACTCCTCTCTTCCTTCCTTCCATCCTTCCTTCTTTCTTGCTTCTTTTATCTGTGATTCCCTTTCTTGCTTTCCCTTTTTTTTTCTCTCTGAATCTTAAATATTACTTGCTTCGCTCTGTTATTTCTTTATGTGTGATTGCATTGCTTTCTTATTTCTTTCTTTCATTCTTTCTTTTCTTTCTTTCTTTCTTTTTAATGTTAACTCTCTTCTTTCCGTTATTCCTTTGTCTGCAATTGCCTTCTTTCTTTCCTTCCTTCTTTCTTTTGTTTATTTTGAATATTAGCTTTCTCTTCTTCCTTTCTTCCTTTCTTTTTTCTTTCTTCTTTCTTTATCTGCGATCACCTTTCTTTCTTTCTTTATTCACTTATTTATGCCTTCTTTTATTTGTGAGTTTCTTTCTTTACAAATCTTCCTCATTTTTTTTCCTTACTTCCTTCCTTCCTTCCTTTATATCTGATTACCTTTCTTTCTTTCTTTCTTTCTTTCTTTGTTTGTCTTTCTTTCTTTATTTTATCAGCTTCTTTCTTACTCTATCTATTTATTTATTTTGAATATTAGCTTTCTTCTTCTTTCTTCCTTTCATTTTTTCTTTCATTTTCCTTTCTTTATTTTGATTACTTTCTTTCTTTCTTTCTTCTTTCTTTCTTTCTTTCTTTCTTTCATTGTGATTGTCTTTCTTTCTTTTATTTCTTTATTTCTTTTTTGTTTCTTTCTTTTTCTTTGTTTCTTTGTTTCTTTCTTTCGTTCGTTCTTTCTGTCTTTCTTTTTTTCTTTAGCTTGCATATTATCTTCCCTCGCACCTTCCTCCCGTTCTTACTTTATGTTCAATTGTCTTTCTTAATGTATCCATACAAATTTAAATATATCCTTTCTTTCATTCTTTCTTTCTTTCGTTCTTTCTTTCCTTCCTTTCTTTCTTTCTTTTGATTCTTTCTATTTTTCTTTTAATTCTTTCCCTATCGTTCTTTTTACTTCCATCTTTTTCTCTCTCCATATTCTTGAAACAACGAAAAACCTTTTCAAATTCATAACTCTTTTATCTCCGAATATGGCAAGCGTTATTCTCGCATGACCTCGGGCGTTTTTTCTTGCCTCTTGAGGTTCCATCCATTTCGACCCTTCCATTTCTTTCTTTCTTTATTTCATAATGCCTCGATGGTAAATATTTTACATGACCTGAAACGAGGCTTTTGACTCAAAGCAATCGACAATAGAAACACACAAGTAGGTCACTGGGCTAACGTTGAGACAAGCAGCCGATTCGAGTTCAACTCAAAAAGATGAATAGCAAAGTAATTAAATTTGCCTCCCTACAAAATAAACAAATAAATAAATAAATAAAAAATGAATAAATAAAAATTGAATAAATAAAAATTAAAAGAAATCTAAAATAAAAACAAAAAACAAATTGAAGGAATCTGATGGTTTAAATTTTGCCTTTTTCCCCTTTTTTCGGTTCTTTTCATAAAATTGAAAATTCATAAGTTTATTCGTGACATTTTTATTTGTTTTTTTCTTCTTTTATTTATTTATTTATCTTTTCATTTTTTTTTCTGTTTCTTTTGCTCACTGAAAGGTACTTTCTTTATTTTATTTTGTTTTTTCTTTCTTTCTTTCTTTCTAATGTTCATTCCCTTTTATATTTCCATTTACTTATTATTTTTTTCTTTCTTTCTTTCTTTCTTTTCTTTCTTTCTTTCTTTCTTTCTCTCTTTTTTTTTGTTTTTTTTCATTTGATTTTTTTTGTTTCCTTACTTTGTATATTGCTCGTTTTGTTTCCTTCATAATGCTTTTGCATTTCCTTCTTTTTTTCCCTTCTTTTCCTTCTTTTTATATTCTTTTATATCTCCTTCTGCTTTCATTCTTTTGATCACTGAAAGATTCTTTCTTTCTTTCTTTCTTTCTTTCTTTCTTTCTTTCTTTCTTTCTTTCTTTTTAATTTTCTTTTACTTTTATCTTTCCATTTACATTTTATTATTATTTTTTCTTTCGTTCTTTCTTTCTTTCTTTCTTTGTACTCATTTTCTTTCTTTCCTTCCTTTTTTTCTTTTTTAATATCATTTTCAATGTTTTTGCTCTTCCTTCTCTTTTTCCTTCTCTTTTCTTCTTTTTATATTCTTTTTATATCTCCTTCTGCTTTCATTCTTTTGATCACTGAAAGATACTTTCTTTCTTTTTTCGTTTTTCTTTCTTTCTTTCTTTTTAATTTTCTTTTCCGTTTATCTTTCCATTTATATTTTATTGTTATTTTTTCTTTTGTTCTTTCTTTCTTTCTTTTTACTCATTTTCTTTCTTTCCTTCCTTTTTTTTTTATATTATTCTCAATGTTTTTGCACTTCCTTCTCTTTTTCCATCTCTTTTCTTCTTTTTATATTCTTTTTATATCATCCCCTGCTTTCATTCTTTTACTCACTGAAAGATTCTTTCTTTCTTTTATTTTGTCTTCTTTTTTTTTTCATTCTTTCTAATGTTCATTCCCTTTTATATTTCCATTTACTTATTATTATTTTTTCTTTCTTTCATTCTTTCTTTCATTCTCTGTTTCTTTCTTTCTTTCTTTCTTTCTTTCATTCTTTCTATCTACTCATGTTCTCTTTTTCCTTCCTCTTTTTCTTTTTTAATGTTATTCTCAATGTTTTTGCACTTCCTTCTCTTTTTCCTTCTCTTTTCTTCTTTTAACATTCTTTTTATATCTCCTCATGCTTTCATTCTTTTGCTCACTGAAAGATTCTTTCTTTCCTTCTTTCTTTCTTTCTTTCTAATTTTCTTCCCCTTTCATCTTTCCATTTGCTTTTTCATTGTTACTTTTTCTGCCGTTCTTATCTTTTTTTTCTATTTACTCATTTTCATTCTTTCCTTCCTTTTTTTCTTTTTTAATGTTATTCTCAATTCGTTTGTTCTTCCTTCTGTTTTCCTTCTCTTTTTTTCTTTTTACATTCTTTGTATATCTCCTCCTGCTTTCATTCTTTTACTCACTGAAGGATTCTTTCTTTCTTTCTTTCTTTCTTTCTAATTTTCTTCCTCTTTCATCTTTTTGTTTGCTTTTTATTGTTATTTTTTCTGCCGTTCTTATCTTTCTTTCTTTTTTTCTTTCTTTTTATCTATTTACTCATTTTCTTTCTTTCCTTCTTTTTCTTTTCTTTTTTAATGTTATTCTCAATGTGTTTGTTCTTCCTTCTGTTTTCCATCTCTTTTTTTTCTTTTTACATTCTTTTTATATCTTCCCCTGCTTTCATTCTTTTGTTCACTGAACGGTACTTTCTTTCTTTTTTCTTTCTTTTTTCTTTTTTCTTTCTTTCTTTCTAAATTTATTCCTAATTTTCTTTCCCTTTTCTCTTTCCATTTATTTTTTATTGTTAATTTTTCTGTCATTCTTGTCTTCTTTATTTCGTTCTTTCTTTCTATCTATTTATCTAATCATGTTCTTTCTTTCCTTCCTCTTTTTCTTTTTAAATGTTATTCTCAATGTTATTCTTCCTTCTTTTTTCCTTCTCTTTTCTTCTTTTTATGTTCTTTTTATATCTTCTCCTGCTTTCATTCTTTTGCTCACTGAAATGTACCTTCTTTCTTTCTTTCTTTCTTTCTTTCTTTTCTTTCTTCTTTCTTTCTTCTTTCTTTTTTTTAATCTTTTTTTTAAATTTTCCTTCCCATTTATCTTTCTATTTACTTATTTATTGTTATTTTTTCTGCTGTTCTTATCTTTCTTTCTTTCTTTCTTTTTTGTCTATCCACTTTTTTCCTTCTTTCTACTCATTTTCTTTCTTTCTTTCTTTCCTTCCTTCCTTTTTCTTTTTTAATGTTATTCTCAATTCTTCTTTTCTTCCTCCTTTTTTCTTCTTTTTTTCTATGTATAATCTTTTTATCCACCATGATTTATTTTCTTTTTCTTTCTTTCTTTTTCTTCCTTTCTTTCTCTCTTTCTTCTTTCTTTCTTTTTAATCTTTCTTTCTATTCTTCTTTCCCAGTTATCTTTCCATTTAATTTATTGTTTTTTCTGCGGTTCTTATCTTTCTTTCCTTCTTTCTGTCTTTCTTTTTTCTTTCTACTCCTTATTTTGTCTTTATTTTCTTCCCTTTTCTTTTTTTTCTTGTATTTTCTACCTTCTTCCTATTTGTCCCTGTCTGCTCTCTCTCTCCTCCTTCTCTCTCTCTCTCTATATATATATAATATATATATTATATATATATATATATATATATATATATATAATATATACTCTGTTTAATCTTTTCTGTCTGCTTTTTTCCCGCTTATTTACAATTTACCATTCCATTTATATTGGACTACAAAGAAATTTTGTTTTTCTGGCAGTTACAGACGCACCGAGAAATACACAACATAATATATCAACACACACACACACACACAACACACACACACACACACACATACACGCGCGCGCATTTATGTATATATATATATGTGTGTATATACATTTAGATGTATATGCATGTATGCGAGAGTATGTGTGTACGTGTGTGTGAAATGAAGACATTTCTCAAATATATTAGGAATAGATTTACATATTTAATCTTAAACCTGTTTATTTCTCTTGAGGCATATACAATTATATTATATATATTATTTACCAAAATAAAAGGAAAAATGTTGACAGTCATAAGCAGACATATATATATATATATATATATATATATATATATATGATTAAAATCGAATGGTTTAAAATACGGATTTTTAAAGGTATACCGACTCTAGTTTCTCGGAATAGCGCGAATCTTCAGGGTATTTTTCCTGCCATCGTTATGGATTTTATAGTTGGGTTGTACGCATTTTCACTGAAGCGGGAGTGTCACACACTCGCCTTCAACCCCTACGTAACAGCGGAATTTACTGGTAACTGTGGTATATATATATATGGTGATTGCCACTTCTTCACAGTATAAGGCCATTTCTACAAGGCAGTGCCAGGCATTCAGCTTTGTTTTTATTCACTGTCATACATATGAACCTCTTCCCCGGTTTCCTCTCGCATGCGACCGTACGTGACTGAGAAACCCAGCCTTTGACAGGCAGGCCCTGCCACACGCGTCACATATAGAGTCCGGCTTAAATGTAGGAAATGTGTCCAGGACGTTCGTCATGTGCCAACGCGTAGAGACCACTTCAGGATGGAGTGTTCGAGCCGTTTTACCTCAAACCCCTAGCAGCTATCATAAACAAGTATTTCCCATACTGCACGATTCGTAGCTATTCTCTCCCACTAATGAACGTTTATGTTGAGAGTTTTGATGGTTCTTTTTGTTAGCATCCTTTAAAACGCCTTTTTGGGCTTGTGCCTCGGACGCTTCCCACATTTCTGTTCTCCGTAGAACAATTGATTTCGGGAGTCTGCCCTCTTGCATTCTAGCAAGATGCCCATCCCAGTGCATATATATATATATATATATATATATATATATATATATATTATATATATATATATATATATATAAGGTCCGACTGCTGCTGAAACGATCGGATTTCTATCCCGGCTGTAGGTAGCTCACAAAATATCTAGCCACATTGAAGAGACTTGATAAGTCGAAACACGTGTCTGTGGATGACTATATATGCTCGCCTTCCCCCTGGGGTTGAGCACTTTGCAAGGGATTTCGCTGACGACCGCCAACTAACGCGTAAACGCAACTCTCCTATAAAATGGGTGGAGCACTCTATGGCGGCCTTTACATACATACAGATGTGTGTATTAAAACAGTTAAAAATCCACTTCGGATTTTGTGGGTGACGATAGCCAAACGGTTAAGCTGCTGCTGAAACAATCGGATTTTTAATCCGGCTGTAGGTAGCTCACAAAAATGTCTAGCCACACTGTAAAGACTTGATATGTCGAAACACGTGTCAGTGGAATGACTATAATATATATATATATATATATATATATATATATAATATATATAATATATAGGTGATATTTTGGTAGCATTTTTCTCTTTTAAACATGTTTGGTTGAACTCGAGTGACATTTCCTGTCGTACAAGTTTCTATTCAATCCATTCAAGGTGTCGGGCCATCTTTTTGGTGTCAGGGTGGAACTGGTGTAGCAATCCACTAAAGGTGTTTCTACGAGCGCTTTCGGCATGTCGATCTGCCATATTCAGGTTGGAAACTGATGGTATGTTTCGTGATGTCTGGTTTTTAAAGAAAACGAGCAGTAGCGTAGGAATTGGTAGTGAGAGGTAGTAACCCTTACTACCAAGAGGATTTTATCGGAGTAAGCTCGTTACACAAGCCGAAGCACCGCTGTATAAACCAAGAGAGGGTGGCAAGAAGCATTGGTCTCTATGTGCTTTAAAAAAGGTGGCCAGTTGGTTGTTTTGTTTTATGACATATCAACCCATTTCGAGTCATTTACTGTCGAATCAAGTCATTTTGATAAAGAAAGGGCCCAGGCTGCTGACAGTACTTGTAGTTGCTTAAGTGGTTACCCAATTAAGTATTGAACAGGCTTATTCCATCGTGTTGCTATGCTTAACAAGCTACTCTCGCATATCCATTACTACTGAATTGCGAGTTCGATTCTCGCTAGATGCTCCATACGTTCGATCTGGTGTCCCATCCTACCCAAAGTGAACGAGCCGGGAAAATACCTACCTTTCCCAAGGTTATTAGCTCTATATGAAATACAAACAACCTCGTGTAGGAGTCCACTTCTTACGACAATAACCATTACACACGAGCGCCTCCTAAAAATGTAAACAAAAATGTTCTGTCTATCTCTTTGCCTACTTTAAGCCGCTTAAAACGACTCTCCCACGACTACGATTCTAATAATGTTGGATAGAGCACATTTTCAGCTATAAAACACTACAAAGGGAAATTTGCTGGTCAAAGAGTTAAATAAAATACTTTTCTTTTTCTTTTTCATTTTTTTATGGTTAGTTCATTATAATTGAGCAGAAGGACTCAGATTACAATAATAGGACTTTATTTGAATAGAATGAGTTCCGAGGTGAATAGACAGTGAACTCTGAAATATCCCATCATACAGGTGTAAAATACCAAGAACATTTGCTACAGCCGTGTGGGAATTTTGGTTTGTAAAGAGTTAATGACAAACAGTTTATTTATCGCGGAGAACTCGAGAATAAATAAATAACAATTTAGTTAATTGAATTGTTAGTAAGTGGAACTACTTTCCCCGTTGATGGGCCACTTACTCGGTTTTATAGTATTTAATAAAATTACAATTATAGAATAACTTATTAATATATATATATTTATGTCTTTAAAAATGTAAAATAATATAAGTAAGTACATTAAATTATTTATACCAATTTGAAGATATTAAGAACTTGAAACAGAGAAACTTTTATCAAAATGACTAGTTTCGGTATTAAAAGTCGTTGGTGGTGGCCTAAAGACGGTATCAGCCAGGCAGCGAGGAAGTCTATCCCTTTTTCACTAGCGCCAGACCGAGGAAATTATTTTTATCGTCTGACACCTATCATCATCTCATTTCTTTACCACACATATCCCTGTGCTACTCATACGCTGAGTTGGCGAGGGTTGGTATTGAACCAAGAACTTTGAGGTTCCCAGCTGGTGACTCTACCGACTAAGCTAAACTGGCCCTTATTGTCTTTCATCTCAAGCAGGAGGATCAACCACGACGCGAGACATGCCAAACACCCAACACTGTCAAACATTTCCTCGAGGAGTGTGGAGTTTTCGCTCCAAACAGAAATAAATAAACTTTAAACTTCTGTTTAAAAATACTAACATGGATTTTATTTTATCCTTCTTGGGAGAAATCAAAATATATCGAAAATTAGGAATCAAATATAGAATTCATTCCGGAAATACATCTACAAAAATATACCTTTAAAGGGAAACTTGAATACCAACTTTTATCTCACACTCTAATAGTTTTGGGCATTAAATAACCCACAGGGTTATTATACTATTAAACAAACTAAACCGAACCAAAACAAAACAAATGAAGTTAATGAAAATTATTTATACCAATTTGAAGATATTAAGAACTTAAAAAATGAACACTTTTTATCAAAATTACTTGGTTGGCATTAAATAACCCAAAAAGGGTTGGTATGCCGTAAAACAAATAAACTAAACCAAATGAAGTTAATGAAAATTATTTATACCAATTTAAAGATATTAAGAACTTGAAACATAGAAACGCTTATCAAAATTACTTGTTTGGCATTAAATAACCTAAAAACGGGTTGATATGCCGTAAAACCAACATGCCAAACCAAATGAAGTTAATGAAATTATTTTATACAAATTTGAAGATATTAAGAACTTAAAACATAAAACTTTTATCAAAATTACTTGTTTGGGCATTAAATAACCTAAAAAGGGTTGATATGCCGTAAAACCAACATGCCAAACCAAATGAAGTTAATGAAAATTATTTATACCAATTTAAAAGATATTAAGAACTTGAAACATAAAAACTTTTATCAAAATTACTTGTTTGGCATTAAATAACCTAAAAAGGGTTGATATGCCGTAAAACCAACATGCCAAACCAAATGAAGTTAATGAAAATTATTTATACCAATTTAAAGATATTAAGAACTTGAAATATAGAAAACTTGATCAAAATGACTTGTTTCGGCATTAGATTAACCCATAAAGTGTTGATTATGCCATAAAACAAAACAAACGAACCAAACTTTTTTTCTCATTTGTAATCATTTGGAAACCATCGAGAATCAAACTCACGAACAATGTCCTGCGAGTTTACCTCGTTAACCATTACACCACACAGGATGTTGACTTTAATCTCAGAAGTCATCTACAGTCTTTTCTTCTCGTTAGTAGTCTAACTTCTGGAGATCTGAGGAGTGGAGAGTACTCTTTCGTTGACATTATCGTCAGGTCCACATTGGGCCGGAATGTTAGGACTTGTTAGAGTCCTACATATGGGTAAAATACATATGTTTAAGAAATATTCATATTAGACAAAAATACTAGGCATGATATAACCCTGGACGGGTTGATATGCCGTTAAAATTATAAACCAACCAACAAAAATACTGATGACATATAAAAGACAATTATTTCAGTCGGTAGAGCGTTTGGCTAGAAACCACAAGGTTCCTAGTTCGATACCGGCCCTCGCCAACTCAGCGTCATGAGTAGCACAGGGATTTGTGCAGTAAAGTAAGGAGCTGATGGTAGGTGTGGCGCTCCACCTCAGATGTAAAAACAAGGTCTAGCGCTAGTGAAAAGGGGATAGACTCCCTCGCTGATTGGCTGATACCGACAAAGGCCACCCCGACGATTTTACTTTACTGTTACCTCAGATGTAAAAACAAGGTCTAGCGCTAGTGAAAAGGGGATAGACTCCCTCGCTGATTGGCTGATACCGACATTAGGCCGCCCCGACTACTTTTCCTCATGTTTTTTTTTTAAAATTTTTTTACTCAATCTTTTTATTTCGTGTTCCTTTCTTTCTTCGTTTCTAACTTTTGTTGATTTCTTTAACTGTCGTATTTATCCTTTTTTTTTTATATATTATTTTTTCTTGATTATTCGTTTCTTTCTTTCTTTCTTTTTTTTTCTTTCTTTCTTTCATTAAATGTTGTACTTTCTTCTTGTTTCGTTCTTTTTTCTTTCTTTCTTTCTTTCTTTCTTTCTTTTCTTTTTTCTTTAACTATTCACTTATCCTTGCCTTCTTTCTTTCTTTCTTTTTTTTCATTCTTTCTTTAACTGTTGACTTATTCCTTGCTTTCTTTCTTTTTCTTCTTTTTCTTTCATTCTTTCTTTAACTGTTTATTATCCCTTGCCTTCTTTCTTTTTCTTTCTTTTTCTTTCATTCTTTCTTTAACTGTTGACTTATCCCTTGCTTTCTTTCTTTTTCTTTCTTTCTTTCTTTCTTTCTTTCTTTCTTTCGTTAATTGTCGTACTTATCCTTTGGTCTGTTTCTTTTTCTTTCTTTCCTTCTTTATTTCTTTGTCGTACTTAACCACTTGTTTTTTTTTTCTTTCTTTCTTTCTTTCTTTAACTGTTGGCTTATTCTTTCTTTTTCTTTCTTTCTTTACTGTTGGCTTATCCCTTGCTTTCTTTCTTTTTTCTTTCATTCTTTCTTTCTTTCTCTTTTCTTCTTTCTTTAACTGTTGACTTATCTTTGCTTTCTTTCTTTTTTCTTTTTCTTTTTTTCTTCATTCTTTCATTCTTTTTTTTCTTTCCTTTAATTTGTCGTACTATCCTTTGGTCTTTTTCTTTTTTTTTCTTTCCTTCTTTTATTTTTCTTTGTCGTTGTACTTAACTCACTTGTTTTTTTTTTCTTTCTTCTTTCTCTTTCTTTTCTTTCTTTTATCTGTAGGCTTATCCCTTGCTTTCTTTCCGTTTTCTTTCATTCTTGTTTCTTTCTCTCTCTTTCTTTCTTTAAACTGTTGGCTTATCCCTTGCTTTCTTTCTTTTTTCTTTCATTTTTCTTTCTTTCTTTCTTTCAATCTTTCTTTCTGTTTCTTGCTTTCTTTCTTTTTCTTTCTTTTTCTTTCATTCTTTCATTCTTTCTTCTTTCTTTTTAATTGTCGTACTTATCCTTTGGTCTGTTTCTTTTTCTTTCTTTCCTTCATTTATTTCTTTGTCGTACTTAACCACTTGTTTCTTTCTTTCTTCTTTCTTTCTTTCTTTCTTTCTTTCTTTCTTTAACTGTTGTACTTATCCTTTTTATTCTTTCAATCGTTCTTATTTCCTTCTTTTCTTTTTCTTTTTTCTTTTTTTTATCTCTATAACTTTCGCCTTTATCCTTTGGTTTCTTTCTTTCTTTCTTTCTTTCTTTTATTCATTATCTCTTGTTTCTTTCTTTTTTCTTTCTTTCTTTCTTTCTTTATCGTATTTATCCTCTTGTTTCTTTCTTTCTTTTTCTTTCTTTCTTTCTTTGTCGTATTGTTCCTTTTTTTATTTATTTCTTTTCCTTTCTTTATTTAACTGTTGTACTTATCTTCTTGTTTCTCTTTCTTTTTTTTTCTTTTTTCTTTATTTAACTTTTTTACTCATCCTCTTCTTTCTTTCCTGTTATTTCTTCTTTCTTTCTTAAATTACGCACTTTCCCCTCCTTTTTTTTTCCTTTTTTCCATATCTCCATCTTTCCATCTCTCCTCCCCTTCTCTCTTTTCTCACTCTCTTCTCCATCTCATACATCATATCTCACGTAAACATGTCTTCCTCCCCACCGGATTCTCTCTCACTCCTCCACCCATCCACCACTTTCCAAACAACAGACCCACCAATCTTGCCAGATTTTCACCCACTGTTTTCGAAGATAATTAACAGACCAACGCTTTCTTTTTTTTCCCCATCTCACTAATGTCGTCTGCCTCTTCGTTGTCTCCATTGTTTCGCCTCTCAGCCATTTTCGCAGACAAATTTTTTTTTTCGCCGCCATAATTTCCGTCAAATGTGATGATTTTACACTGACATGATCACCAGACGACATTTTATTGAGTACAGACGATATAAATAAAACTGTTTGATTGTTTCTTGTTGTATTTATTTGAATAATTTGGCTCGTTTATTACACACAATTAGTAATGGAAATTATTATGCGTCGCTTCTTCGTAAGATAACAGCGAAGACATTCTTGTCTTTGTTGATCTTAGAACATTCTTAGACTTTAGATTTATAGAATATTAAATAACCTGGTAAATAAATTCTCAGTTTTAAATTTTTAGTAAAACTCTTTTTTTTTCCTCAAAAAATATTCCGAACTGAAATTTCTCTGAATTTTAAAGATGAGACTCGATAATTTGGATTATTTCGAATATTGCCTTAATCTTTATTGTTATTTGTACAACATTTCTGTAGATGTGCTCTTCGGCCTTCTTCAGGTATTTCTTGTCGGATTCGTGAGCTTTCTCAGACTCGGGAACCTTCTCTTCGAATTCGGGAACCTTCTTGTCGTATACCCCCCGTGGACTGAATAAAGGATTGGGTTTCGTGATGGCTCCTGAACCCATCACGAAACCCAACCCTTTATTCAGTCCACGGGGGTACACTGTTCTTATTCCGCTAAGCATAGCTGGGTACAAGTGTTAAGCTGTGTTAATTATTATTCTATGTTACTGTCGCCCTTGACTAGGATTGAACCTGCAGCCTAGAGGAAACTGTCACTTAGAACTGTATTAACTCAACGCCTATATCTACTACGCTATGTATCCAATACGTTGTACAGATAACAATAAAGACGAGGACAATTGTCCGAATAATTCAAATAATACAAACTAAAATTGTTTCCTACTATTATGTATATCGACGTATATCTCTTATGTAAGTGCCTGGTGCAATGGCTAAACGCGTAAGAAATGAACTTGTCAACGCGAGTTCAAATCCTGGACGAGGCTTTTTACTTTTCCTATATCGCTAATACCTTTGTAAAAGATATGCATCCAACTATTCTCACTTCAGCTATGAGTAAATAGTTAGTCATAAAGTCTAGAAGGAAAACACTTTAAGCTTACTTAGGTAACCAGTCTAGGAGAAGGAAAACTGAATTCAATCCTGTTAAATTTCGCTTAAGAAATTGGCTTTGTGTCGCATCCTGCTCATTCAGAGGTGTCGGTATATATATATATATATATATATATATATATATATATATATATATATATATATATAAGTTAAAAGAGAGGAAATGAATCCGACAGTATGAGAATGAACAAGATGGAATGAAAACACCACACAATGCTGTTAAAGAGAAAACGATTTATAACATAATCATAGCAATATTTCGATTTTACAAAAATCTTCTTCAGAGCCCGTTTACTCCGTGATGTGGTGTTTCTCATATATATATATATATATATATATATATATATATGGGTTAGCACAACTGATTGATAGAATCACACATTACTTTGCCGGTGAACATATGGTAAACTAATCTTTAATTTCAAAGGAAAAAGTTTTAGTTTTAGGGACAAAAGTTTATTTTTAGGAGACATAGATAAAAATAATCCTAAACCAGGCGAGTATATATAATATTAGCTACCTATGATTTTTTTAGTTCTCCTGAATACACTGAACACCGAAACCATGGCAGAGAGAAAAACCTTTCTATAACTATATATATATATATATATATATATATATATATAATATATATAAAGTTTTGTTGAACTGTACAGACAATTCCTGTCGAACAGGTTTTTCATTGATCCGTTTCAATTTTCGGGCCATCTCTCTGGTGTCGGGGTGTAACTGGTATAACAGTCCCCCAAAGGTTTCAAAACGAGCGCTTTCGGCAATACAATTTGCCATCCTCAGGTGTTAAACAATGGTATGATTTCGTGTCTCGTTTTTAAAGAAAAAATGCTGCCAAAATACACTTATTTTTAATATATATATATATATATATATATATATATATATATATATATATATATATATATATATATATATATATATATTTCTCTTGTATCTGAGACAGCATACCCGTGGACGCATGCTTATATATTTAGTTTATGTTTCTTTTTCTAGGTGGTCCTGAATAGCTGTTATCTTATCTGTGTAGCTGGATCTGTTTATCTGTTGATTCTGGATCTACTCTGGGTTGGTAGTTGGCTTCTTAGCTGGATCTACTTCTGGGTGGCTGTTCTTCTGGATCTGGGCTGGACTTTTAGGATTGAAACTCCAACGTTCAGATAACTGTCACTTGGAACCGTATTAAATCGACACTTATATCCGTTACGCCGTGTAATGGAGGCACGTATTATAATGGTTAGAGTTGTGTGAACTGGGCTCGTCGACCCGAGTTCAAATCCTTAACAAGGCTGTTTGCATTTCCCCAATAGAATTAATACCCTTGGGAAAGGTATGTATCCAACTACTCTTCCTCCAACTATGGGTAAAATAGTAGCACAGGCTAAGCTCTTTAACCATGGTTAACCAGTCTAGGAGAAGGAAAACTCTGAATTCAAACTCAGCTATGGTTAAATAGTATCACTACTACTGTTCTCCTACAAGGGTGGTATTTGCATTAAATAACCCACGAAGATGTATATGCCATTAAACAAAGAAACCGAAACCCAATAATGTTTTCAAACAAGTCCGAAAGTAAACAATAATAAAGTTCCAACAGTATATGGTTAAATAGTATCACTACTGTTCTTCTACAAGGATGGTCTTTGCATTAAATAACCCACAAAGGTTTATATGCCATTAAACAAAGAAACCAAAACCTAATGACGTATTCAAAAATATAGGAAAGTGAACAATAATAAATTTCGAACAGTATATGGTTAAATATTATCACTACTGTTCTCCTACAAGGATGGCCTTACCATTAAATAACCCACGAAGGTTTATTAAACAAAGAAACCGAAACGCAATGATATTTTCAATCATGTACGATAGTAGACAATAATAGAGTTCGAACTCGCCTACTACATTGTAGCAGTCCAGCACGTTCGCCATTACGCATCACTGACTCCCGTTCCTGGAAACAGCATGTACATTGCTTGAATAACTAACTCGTTAATTGTCTCAAATTAAACTGGCCGCCTTGATTAGTTTATGATTGGCCTGTCGTTGGTGATGGCAGACAAGTGCCTGATGACCAATTTTTGCCAGACTGCTGCACTTTCGAGCAGGGGGTCATATTGTGAGAATGGGGACAGATTATCAGGAGGGAGTAAATCCTTCAAGCGTGAAGGAACGTTCGACTCGTTTAACTTTGTAAAACTGTTCGTTCGTTTGTTTTATATATATATATATATTATATATATATATATATTTGCCATATATAATTATATATGCAGTTTTTTTTTTCGTTCCTTTCTTCTGTCTTTCTTTTTTTTATAACTTTTTTTACTTTGTGTCCTGTGTATGACGTTAAATTGCTACTAATATTGAGGATACAATTCTGGAGCTCTGGGGAGTGTGGAGTAGCCTTTTATTGTCCCTACTCCCAGGTATACGCTGACACGGAGTGTTAGTATCTGTTAGGGTCCAATCTATGAGCTAAATAGATCAACACATGATGTTGTTTTTTTTAATTTGATTACCAAACAAGGATAAAGCAAAAACGTATTCGGCATAAAATAACCCAAAGGACTGAGATGCCGTAAAATTCAACCAACTAACCAACCTTTTCTTTTTCTTTACCTCTTACTTGTTTCTGTTTACCTTTTCTTTTTCCTTTCCTTTCCTTTTCTTTTCTTTTCTTTCTTTCTTTCTTTCTTTCTTTCTTTCTTTATTTATTTATTTTTGATTTATCCTTTCTGTATTATTTTCGCTTTTACTTTTGCCTTTCGTTATTTTTTCCTTCATATTTTTACTTCCGCCTTTCTTTGTTTTTTATGCACTTTGCCCTTTCTTTATCTTTTACTTTTTCCTTCTTTCTTTCTTTCATTTATTCTTTCTTTCTTACTTTTTTTACTTACTCTTTCTGTGTATGTTATATACCCTACCATGAACATTACTGGGTATGTCTATTCCTCATAAATACGTGAGCATTATGCTGACTGAGTAGTCTTATACCGCTAACTGCCGAGTTTTGTATTTTTTTGATGTTATAAAAGATTCATTTCATTTCCAACCTCCGTTTGGTTATTTATCATTTAGTAACCTTTATTAAATTATCACAGTTTACAAACTGTTTTTCCGTTTTCTTTCCCCTTTTCCTTTTTCCTCTTTTCTTTCTTTTTTTCTTTCTTTCTTTCTTTCTTTAATAATCTATTTTCCAATATTGGCCCGAATCGTTTGACAGTTTAATCTTTCCATCATCGTGAAGGTCTTCCAAGTGGTCGTTTCTTGTCATTCGGATAACACTTGACAAATGCGCTGGTCAACCTGTTGTTTGAGAATCTTGCAATATGCCCGATCCTGCTTTTGATAATCATACACACTTTCCTCTATTCTCAGCCACATTTTGCGGATTTATTCAAATCTTTCACTCCACACACACACACACACACACACACACACACACATATATATATATATATATATATATATGTATGTGTGTGTGTGTGTATAGTAGTATAGTTGCTTTATATATGCTCCCAATTTTCAGGTTGAGCACTCTGCTTAGAAGGGACTAATTACAAAAATTCACCGCTTCGGCGCAAAGCTAGTCTCACTTGTTTACATAAGTTAGAGACTTCTGGTGAGTTTATTTCCGGTTTAGGAAATATAGCGATTATTCTGCCTTCTATTCTTGGCAGCTGCTTGTGGACCCACCGGTAAGAGACTTGACGAGCGAAAGTTCGTTCAGGTCTCGAACCCGACCAGGGGTAGCTGCTGAAAAATAAGTATAGCTGCACTGATGAGGGGTAAACCCCGAAACGCGCGTCTGTAGATTGCTTTATATATATATACATATATATATATATATATATTTGAGGTGAATGTTAGTATTTGTATCCGTTTTAGGAGATACTTATACTAGGTTTGGGCTGAGGAGTGAAGCATTAACGTACTTATTATGCTAATATTGTTAGCGTAATATGGTAGTTGAGGAATAAATATCTGAAGACTCTCGTTTGTTTTGAGTTTCATTTATTTAACCGGGTAAATTTTCGGACTACTACATCCCTTCGACTGACCGTGGCTCGTGGTGAGGTTCTTGTGGCGGCTGCCGGGTGTTTTCAGCTGGACTGTGGAGCCTGGTTTCTGGTTGGTTGTTGGGTGATTAAGGAGTTAGCACTCTATGTGTGGTCGTGTAATGGGGGTCATGGAGCTGGAGGTGTGGGGGTGTTATAGAAATATGTGTACGGGTTTAGCGTTGCTGTATCTTTATTCAGGCCGTTCCGGTGAGTTTCAAGTCTAATGATCCATTTCAGTTCGGCTAATTTTCTTGCTTATGTGTTCGTGAAGCTTTGTTGTATTATATATATATATATATATATATATATATATATATATATATATACTTTTAAAGAAAGAAAAACTTAACAAACCGTCATTTGGCTATAATAAATTTATTTGGCTATAATAATCTATTTCGACCAGAGACTCAATATGACCCTAGTCTGATCAGATAGCATTTACATAAAGGGTATTTATGTAAATGCTATCTGATGAGACTAGGATTTATTGTAGCCAAATGACGGTTTGTTAAGTTTTTATTTCATGGAACGTATATATATTGCTCTGTGTATAATTAATGTATTACTTATTATATATTGAGCTCTCTTAGGGATTTATAAAAATCTTTGTATAAATGTATAAGTTTGCCATCTACATGAGCATTCATTGGGTATGTACAGTGAGATGTTAATGCTCCCAAATAGAATCATCCCCAACATACTAGTCAGTTGTATCATTTTACCTTTATATATATATATATATATATATATATATATATTATTATTATTATTATTATTTATATTTTTGTTTGAAGGCAATTACAATGCGTATATCGCATAAAATTCGATAATTATAGAAGATAATAATGACAAGTGAATTTCGGTAAAGAATTATTCTGTGTGTAGAACATCGTACAGACTGTTTCAACTTTATCAAGTCTCATTAGCGATGTATACTAACGGTTTCCCTCCGACAGAAATCGAAACCGGGACTTCAGCAGGATAGTCAGAAACCATACTGCTTTTGCCACGATACAGCATATACATATATATATATATATATATATATAGATGCCTGATTGCTCTGATAGAATAAAGCGGCAATTCTTCCAAGCTATAGCCATGTCCGTACTACTGTATACCTGCACCACTTGAACTCTTACACTTAGAGAAAAGGGTAGATGGGAACTACACAAGCTGTGTGCTGTTTCGAACAAATCCTGATTGCAGCATACTATAAATCAGCAATTGTACGACCACGCATCTCCCATCTCACAAACCATCTACGTAAGACAAGCTAGACATCCTGGGCACTACTGCAGAAGTAAGGACGAACTCATAACTGATGTTCTCTTGTGGAGTCCTACACATGCACACACAAGTGCTGTCATACCAACAAAAAACATATATTCATCAGCTTTGTACGAACACTGGATGCCGTCGAGAGGACTTACCAATTGCGATGGCCTATAGAGAATGGGCGGTGAGTAAGATTAGCTCAGTCGGTAGAGCCCTTGCCTAGGGATCGCAAGGTTCCTGATTAGATACCGGCCCTCGTCAACTCAGCGAGTGAGTAGCACATGGATCTGTGTGGTAAAGTGAGGAGCTGGTCGTAGGTGTGGTGCTCCACCTCAGACGCATAAACAATCTCCTTGGTCTAGCGCTTGTGAAAAGGGGATAGACTCCCTCGT
>CM042170.1:48095829-48143267 GCA_023376005.1 Doryteuthis pealeii
TTTCTTTCTTAAAGAGTAATAATGTCTACCTCGGAAAAAGCTAGACTTTATTTTGTATTATTCTTTTACGCCCCGCAGTTAAATCCTGAAGTAATAGTTTCAATAAAGAAAGAAAAGAAATACGAAAAGAAAATAAAGAAAATAAAAATAAGAACGATTACAGTATTCAATATTTGACTGTGAGCATCAAAATATAAGTACTGTTATAGTAAATGTCATGTGTTTGTTATTTTTGGGGGACATTTAATATTTACATTCTCTTTTTTGGTTAAATCGAACTTAACGGAACTAAATTCCACCATCATATGTCACCTCGCCGAAAGAAAAAAAATACTAAAAATCAGGGAAGGCTGATAAATTGAGATAGATAGATAGATAGATAGATTGATAGAAAGAAAGAGAATAACAAAATAAGAGGGGTTAACAGAATGATACAGATATATATAAACCGAATAATTTTGATTGCTCGATATAAACTATAATAGGTTAAATCGAACTTAACGGAACTAAATTACACCATCGTATGTCACCTCGCCGAAAGAAAATAAAATACTAAAAATCAGGGAAGGCTGATAAACTGGGATAGATAGATAGATAGATTGATAGAAAGAGAGAGATTAACAAAATAAGAAAGGAATTAACAGAATAATACAGATAGATATAAACTGAATAATTTTGATTGCTCAATATAAACTATAATAGGTTAAATCGAACTTAACAGACCTAAATTCCACCATCGTATGTCACCTCGCCGAAAGAAAATAAAATACCAAAATTCAGGGAAGGCTGATAGATTGATACAGATGAATAAACTGGATAGATAGATAGATAGATAGATAGATAAATATTAACAAAATAAGAGGGGTTAACAGAATGATACAGATATATATAAACCGAATAATTTTGATTGGTCGATATAAACTATAATAGGTTAAATCGAACCTAACGGACATAAATTCCACCATCGTACCTCACCCCACAGAAAGAAAAAAATCAGGCAATTAACCTAATTTAATAAAATATTCAGTGTTGATATATTAATGAATATAAGGCTGTCCCACTCGTAAGATACACGGGACCATTCCTAAAATGGACAAGAGAGGAGCTCTGACAGATGGACCAAAGGACAAGGAAACTCCTGACCATGCACAAGGCATTACACCCGAGAAACGACACAGAGAGACTCTATATCTCAAGGAGAGATGGGGGAAGAGGTCTCGCCAACATTGAAGATTGTATAGATACGACACTCCGAGTACTTGACGAATACATTAATAAAAGTAAGGAAAGACTAATCGCAGCAGCCAGGAAAAGCAATTGCAACACATTGACAAACAGAAATACACCAAAAACTAAAAAACAGAAATGGGAAGAAAAACAGCTAGGAACCTAACGAAGCACCTTGAAAATAATTGATGGGACCTGCACAAGAATGCTGCGTGCAGTCTTAAACAAGGAGTGAGACTTGTCTGAACTCAGACTCCAGTTAAAAACAATTACCTCACATTGAAAAAAAATTCGCAAGGAGTATAATAATAAATGTGGCAAAAATTTAGAAAACAGACTAGAGGAATTGGATATCAGAGAAAGAATTGAGACCATCCAGACAACAGCATTGTTAAGATCAGCTACTTGACCTTGTGACAAATACCCTAATAAAAGTAAGGAAAAACTAATCGCAGCAGCCAGGAAAAGCAATTGCAACACATTGACAAACAGAAATACATAAAAAACTAAAAAGAAATAGGAAGAAAAACAACTACATGGATACTTCAAGCGTCTGGTCTGAGCTCATTCCCTTCCATACACTTCCAGTCTAGCATAATTTAACAACGCACCTAAGTATTAGACATTTTTTAGACGTGTAGCCTTGGGTGATGTCATATTAAATACGTATCTCATAAGGTTGACAGCTTTTTAGATAAAAGTAGGCTCACCCTTGGAAAACGACGTGTGCAACACAAAGAAATGGATGCTCGACAGAAGCTAGTGCATGACGCAGTTGAGTGACATTGCTGAGTCTCGGCAAATGTTTACTGAGTCAAAGACGAGAAAAAGAGAGATGACGATGATTTTGCAACAGGAAAAAATCAGACACGAGATTAAAGAAAAATACCAATTACTTTATTGGTGAGATTCAAATTACATCAGAAGTCATGGACATGGCTAAGAAAAGGAAACCTCAAGAGAGAAACCGAATCGCTTATAATCGCAGCGATTTCTAGCCGAACGCTCTACCAACTGAGCTAGTCCGGCCCTAGTATTTTTAATACTCACCTTTTATTGTTGCTGTTATTTTGTAGTAGTAGTTGTTGCTGTTGTTCTTCTTCTTCTTGTTCTTGTTCTTGTTCTTGCTCTTGTTCTTGTTCTTGGTTTTGTTCTTCATCCTCTTCTTCTTCTTCTTCTTCTTCTTCTTCTTATTATTATTATTATTATTATTATTATTATTATTATTATTATTATTATTCAGACCATATATTATATTTTACACCAACGTTAGCTGATGGTAATTCCCTGGAGTCTGAGTGACAACAAGTCTCTTCGGGTCTCCAGAACTCTTCTGAGCATTCTGACAGATTGCAGCAATGCAGTATTCTGGATGGTCTCAATTATTCCTCTGATTTCCAGATTTTCTGTTATTATTATTATTATTATTATTAGTAGTAGTAGTAGTAGTAGTAGTAGCAGCAGTTTTTCACACCAGCTTTACCTTATGGAATTTCCCTGGAGTCTGAGTGACAACAAGTCTCCTCTGGTCTCCAGGACTCTTTTGAGTATTCTGGCAGATTGCAGCAGTGCAGTATTCTGGATGGTCTAAATTCTTCCTCTGATTTCCAGATCCTCTGTTGTTGTTATTATTATTATTATTATTATTATTATTATTATTATTATTATTATTTCCACTAAGAAAGATAGAAAAATCTGTTCTCCGTCTAAGAGCACCTCCCCACAAAAGCACAGTATCAAATGTTCTGCCTACGATTTGCTTTTGGTGCTTCCTATCGCTTGATTCTTTTCTGATTCGAGGATTACCCGTTTTATCATGTTAAGTAACAGATTTGAAGATTATTCTAAGTGAATGCCAGACTCAATAAGAAGAGGATTAAACTTACTGCCCCTTCACGGCGAGATTTACGCGAAGTCTCTTAAAGTAACGTTTGCTTTTCAGAAAGCAATGACTTCTTTAGCAGCAAAAATATACAGCTACTTTGGTACAGTTAAAGATGCCGTTAAAGATGGCCGGTGCCTACGGAGGAATCTAAAAATAGATATCTGATGGAATGAACTGAAAATAAAGCAAAATATTTTTTCTTCGGGATTTTGTTCCATAAATACATACTAGCAAATATATACACCTTCGGGTGCAAGTATTTAAGTTTTAATGTAATAAAATAGTTTGGTTTGGTTTGTTTTGTTTTACGGCATATCAACCTCAGTGGGTCATTTAATGCCGATAAAGTTTTGAAATAAATCAATTCTTAATGGATAATACAATTTTTTTATAAATACATTTTTCTATTTAACCCATAGATGGGACCCTAACAGGTACTACCACTCCGAGTCAGAGTGGACCAGGGAGCAATGGTGACGAAGGGGTGCTCCACATTCCCCAAACCTCCAAAACTGGAACCTCACCATCAGATAGAGTTTAACGTCATTCCCAGGACATGTAGACCCGCAGCCACCGCCTTCTAGCACCCATATTATAAAAAGGGGTTGGGGCTTGCCATAAGAGCAATAGGGTTGGGAAAATCATATAGGTGCTAGGGCTTGACGTGACCAGCCGATTGATCGGAGGGGGCTGTAATAAAATATTATATTAAATTAGAAAGGCTAATGAAACTAAATATGAATGCAGGTAAAAAAAAAATTGAAACAGAGTTGGGTATAATCGAAAAGTAGAACAACTGAAACTTACTCTTCCATCACTCCCGTCTATCATGGCTAGATTTTTCTAATTTAAAAGTGTAATTTGAATAGGAAGTAGGGAATAAAATTATAGTTATTGCTTCTAGTTAATGGATTTCTTTTAAGATTTGTCCCCGAGATTTTTGCTCATATTCATTAAGTTAAAACCAAACCATTAAAAGTCAATAATACTAAGCATATGTTACATAATCTATGCGGTTGCATAAGATTATTGTCAATCCCCTGTATTTCTGAAGGGATGGCCCCTTTTCATATCACGGGCGGGACTTTCCATGGAATATTACAGAAAGCCCGTGAAATACGTGAAGTCACGTGGGACCTTGGGTCTTCAATTTCAGCTTGGACGTCAGGCAGAGATGTACTGCCTTAGCTGGACTCACCTGCACGCGCGCGCTAGTTTAGTTAGATAAATATGTTTAGTTAAGTAAATAAAAGTTTACATGAATAATATGGTTTTGTGGTTGATGAATGTCTTGGCAACAAGACTGATCTAGAAGAAGAAATGAATTAAGTGCGACCGACCACCAAGACGAAGTCCAGACGCTAGAAGAGACGTTAGAAGAGACGCTAGCAGAACGGTTTGCATTTGGAACGTAAGATACCAAAGATGAGCAGAAAAATAATAGAAGTAAAAAGAAAGGGTATACAACACATATATCTATTACAATCAAATTTCTATCATCAACATGCAAATTAGCCTTCCCATTCACACTGTAAACCGCTAATTTGTTGTATATATAAATACAAATTGCATGTTATTAGTATGTAGATAAAGCCAATAGTATTAATAATGTAAAACTATTTTATTAATAATTGAGATTTAAATGAAAATAAAATCATGGAGAATGTGACGTAAATTACTAAGGGAATTGTGACATCAGTAGTGATATAGTTTCGGTTACAGACAGAAAAAACTAACAATCTCCATTATAAGAAAGATATATCTTATCATAATGGAGATTGTGTATTTGTCTTTCTGTAACTGAAACTATATTACCACTCAAGTCACAATTCCCTTAGTTATTTACGTCATATTCTCAATGATTTTATTTTTATTTAAACCTCAATTACTAATAAAATTGCCTTAAAGATGCAATTAAAGAGGGTCGGTGCCTACAGAAGAATCTAAGAATGGATATGTGCTAGAATGACTTGAACAAAAAAAAAAAAAAACGCAAAACGATATCTTTCTTCAGGATTTTGTTCTATAAATATAAAGTCTGCATCGTTTAAAATTGGTTTATTACAAAACTATTCTAATATTCTAGCAAAACATACTCTAGCCGATCTTAACAATGATGTAGTGTGGATGTTCTCAATTCTTCCTCTGAATTCCAGTTAATCCAAACTCTTTTCCAGACCAGTGGAGACTGTTCCAAGGGCACCGATTACAATTGGCACGATCTTCACCTTCATGTTCCACAGTTTTCTTAGTTCTCTGGCAAGGTCCAAGTATTTGTCTATTTTATTTCGTTTTCTTTGACTTTCACTCGGTGATCGGCCAGGACAGCAAAATCAACGGGATGACACGTTCTCTTCTGGTTGTCAATAAATACTAGGTCGGCATTAGGTGATCCATCTGTTCATCGAAGTCCCAGAAAATTTTACGCGTCTCATTCTCCAGGACAGATTAAGGTCTGGGCATATACCATTAACTGAATGTTGAAAATTTAATTTTCTTGCAATGTTCCCAGTGAATCACCCTTCCCACCCAGTCGTGCCTAGTCTTGTACTTTCTTTGTGCAATTTACTGTTGGAATATTTTGGTATATAAGGCGTGTGACAGATGCCTACTCCTAAATATAGACTCGTCGAATACCACGTGACCACCGAAGGCAATCCATTGCCCAATCATTGGCAGTGCTGCTGCTGCTGATGTTGGTGTATTTATAGAGGTCTGATTCTTAACCTTGGCTCATTGCTATTTGGATTATCTTGGATGTCGGACTTACAAAGAATACTATAACACCGGATTCTTATTGGCTTGCTTACTTATTTACTACATCTGGAACTAAGGATGCCGACCAGATACTTAACATTTACTACATTCACTTATTATGTGATTGACTGTTTCGTCTTTTTCACCACACTTGCTATTCAGTTGTCATCTATTTTTGCTTTTATTATGATTATCATTGTTTTTCACTCCTGCCGTAGCTGGTGGTTCACCGGAGGCTGAGTGACAGCAAGTCTCCTCAGGACTGTAGGACTCTTCTGAGTATTCTAGCCGATCCCAACAGTACCGTAGTTTGGATGGTCTCGATTCTTCCTCTGATTTCCAGTTCACCCAAATTCTTTTCCAGTGCTTTGTGGATTGTTCCAAGGGCACCAATTACAATTGGTACGACCTTCACCTTCATGTTCCACAGCTTCCTCAGTTCTCTGGCAAGGCCCAATTATTTGTCTATCTTTTCGCTTTCTTTCATTTTCTCTCGATGATCGGCTGGGACAGCAAAATCCACGAGATGACAGTTCTTTCTTTCTTGTCAATTAATACTATGTCCGGTCTCCTGGCCGGGATTAGGTGATCCGTCTGTATCTCGAAATCCCAGAGAATTTTGTGCTTCTCGTTCTCTATGACAGGTTTAGGTTTTTATATATACCATTTGTTTGTATGGTGAAAATTGAATTTCTTGCACAGTTCCCAGTGGATCACCTTTCCCACAGAGTCGTGCTTAGTCTTGTACTTTCTTTGTGCAATTTACTGTATTCACTTATTATGTGATTGACTGTTTCGTCTTTTTCCCCACACATTCTACACTTGCTATTCTATTGTGTCTTATCTATTATTATTATTATTATTATTATTATTATTGTTGTTGTTGTTGTTGTTGTTGTTGTTGTTGTTTTTAAGACGTAAAGCATTAGTACAGGTAGCTAGAAACACCTTGTCACAAAAAACTTTCTTGCTACTGAAAGCGCTACACCATCACAGACGTGCGATGTTCCACCAGCGATCCCATTCCCTTCAAAAGGTACGGGATATTTTTGCTTTATATTTATTCTAATAAAACTATTTTGCTTTAAAAGTCGTCATAGCATTATTCCTTGTTAACATTTGTTTGATGACTATTATTATTTCACTCTTTGAGTTTTTTCCACATCACCATTAGCTGATGGTCTTTCACTAGAGTCTGGGTGACAACAAGTGTCCTCAGGTCTCCAGGACTCTTCTGGGTATTCTGGCAGATTTCAGAAGTGCAGTATTCTGGTGTTTCTCAATCTTTCTCTGATGTCCAGATTTTCCAATCCCTTTTCCAATCCTTTGGGACCGTTCCAAGTGCACCAACTACAACTGGTATACTTTGACTTTCATATTCGATAACTTTTTCAGTTCTCTTGCAAGGTCCAGTATTATTATTATTATTATTATTATTATTATTTTATTATTATTATTATTATTATTAGCAGTAAATAAACTAATAGCAGATAAGACGTAAAATATTAGCGTAAAGGTTAGAAACACTGTATTATAAAATCATCCCAGCAGCGATTCCAGACCCTTCAAAAGGTACGGGACATTTTTTTCTTTATATTTATTTTAATTTTTAATAAAGGAGTTTTAATTCTAAACTCGTTGTAGAAGTCATTCCTTGTTAATATTCATTTCATTGAATACAAGAGTTATTGTTATTTTCTAACATTGCTTCCTTTTTCGATATTCCAGTTATTTATTAATGTTAAAGCCGCTTCGTAATTTATCTTCTGACATCGCTATTTATCGTTACTGTTTGTTATCAGTAATAACACCATTGCGGCTTGCACTATAATTATTTGAAAATTATAATTTGTTTATATAAGGATTATTATGTTTATTGTCAAGTTGTCTAATTATCGTTGATAACAATCATTATTTTATTGCATCAATATCAAAATCTATCTAATAGAACTGAAATTTATCGTGTTTTCTTTTTCTTTTTCTTATTCTGTTCTACTTTCTTTTCTCCTTAATTAAATAACACGCGTTGGACCAAACTGGACGGGACCCTTTAATAGGCTAAACAAGAAAACGATAAAGATGTGTAAGAATTGCCGTGAATAGTTACGAGTTGAAAGCAGCAGGTTTGAGTTGTTTTGGGAACCTTTAATAGGCTAAGATATATGTTGGTTTAATCTGGGACACTTTAATAGGCTAAGATAAATGTTGCTTTGGTTTGGGAACCTTTAATAGACAAACAAGAATAGGCTAAGATATATGTTGCTTTTGGTTTGGATCCTTTAATAGACAAACAAGAATAGGCTAAGATATATGTTGCTTTGGTTTGGGACCCTTTAATAGGGCAAACAAAAGAAAGGCTAAGATATATGTTGCTTTTGGTTTGGGACCTTTAATATGCAAACGAGAAAAAGGCTAAGATAAATATGTTGCTTTAGTTTAGGACCCTTTAATAGGCAAACAAGAAAAGGCTAAGATATATGTTGCTTTGGTTTGGGACCCTTTAATAGGCAAACAAGAAAAGGCTAAGATATATGTTGCTTTGGTTTGGGACCTTTTAATAGACTATCAAGAAATGGCAAAGATATATGTACGAAATCGCTGTAAATAGTTCGGAGTTGGAAGCGCGTTGTTTAATGTTTATTGTGGTAGGAAATGGACACACCGAGACGAGTTCAAATCCTCGACGCGCTGTTTGCAATTCTCATAATGCTAATACTTCTCTACGGTTAAATAGTAGGACAGACCGAACTTTTTAACCTTGGTATGGCAACCAGTATAGGAGAAAGAAAAGATTGAATTCAAGCCAAGGGGACCCTCTTGTAGTTAGTCAAAATTATTTTGAGAGCCCCTTCCTCCACCTCCTTTTAATAATTAGTTAAAAGCATACAGGTTTGGTTTTATTTGGTTTAGTCTGGGACCTGAGAAAAGGTTAATATAAATGTAAGAAGTTGCATGAGTTGTGTAAAGGGTATTGTCGTTGGAAATGGACTCGGCTAGACGAGTTCAAATCTTGAATGCGACTGTTTGCAATTCACACAGCTCTAATACTCCTAAAAAATGTACGAATCCAACTATCCCCCCAGCTATGGGTAAATAGTGGGACAGACTGGGCTTTTGTATGGCAACCAGTCTCGGAGAAGGAAAATTTTGAATTCAAACCAAAGGAGCCCACTTCTAATAAGTAAAAAAAAATATTGTATATATAAATAGTCTTGTATGTTATTAGTTTGTAGATAAGTTCAGCAGTATTAATAATTTAACAATTTTTTTATTAATAATTGAGGTTTAAATAAAAATAGAATCATGGAGAATATGAATTAAATAACTTAGGGAATTGGGACTTGAGTAGTGATATAGTTTCGGCTACAGACAGACTGACACACAATCTCCATTATCATACCATTATTTATATATTTATTTATTTTTAGTATCTTTATCATGGAAACGTTTTGAATTCTTTAAAACTCGATAGAAAATTCTGCATCGACCTCTATTATATTGTTTGAAGAAGATAACACCAAGATTAACTTTGAGAATTTGATAAATTCTTCCTTTTACCAAAAGTCTTTGAAATATTTACCGATGAAAGCGCGATATAATTGAGAAAACGGAGATATGATTTTGAAAAGATGAATAAAACGGTAAACAGTTGTGAAAACAAATTACCAACTTGGTTATTACAGTTAATATCTTCTTATTATAATGGAGATTGTGTGTTTTTCTGTCTGTAACCGAAACTATATTACTACTCAAGTTACAATTCCCTTAGTTGTTTACGTCACATTCTCCATGATTTTATTTCTATTTAAACCTCAATTAATAATAAAACTGTTTGACATTATTAATACTGTTGGCCTTACCTAAATACTAATAACATGCAATTGTATTTATATACACAACAAAATACGAGTTTTCAGTGTAAAAATATAGCTAATTTGCATATTGATATTAAAAAAACTGATTTTAATAAAAATGTGCTTGGTATTATTGATTTCTAATTGTTTGGTTTTATCTTAATGAATATGAGTAAAAATCTCTTCAATAAATCCTAAAAAAATTCATTAACAAGAAGAAATAACTGTAATTTTATTCTTTACTTCCTATTTTAACTAAACAGTTTAAATTAGGAAAATTTAGCATTGAAAAACGGAAGTGATGAAAGAGTAAGTTTCAGTTGTTCTATTTTACGATTATACCCCCTCCGTTTCAAATCTTTTTATCTGAATTCTTAATTAGTTTCATTAGCCTTTCTGATTTAATCTAATATTTTATTACATTTAAACTTAAATACTTGCACCCAGAGGGTGCATATATTTGCTAGTGACGTTAATAATGTTACGTAGTGCCTTTTCTTTGACGGTACCAAATAGGTATATATGTTGCATACCTCTTTACCGGCACTATATATCTATATATGTTATATACCTTCTTACGTCTTACTCTGTCGTCTATTCTTCTGGCCGGATCTGGTATATCTTCTAAGGTCTCGTCTGGTCTTCTATTGAGGGTTCCGGGTCTGGTCTGTTGGGGATCGTTCATTATCAGAAGCCCTGTGTCATTGATAGCTTTTAGTAATAACAACAAGACTTCGATTTACTTTTGATGTTACTTGATTCGTGACTAATTCGAACTCATGTCAAAACATCTGATTATGATAAGAAACCAAAAGGAAAGAGAAGTTTTGTTTTCAACCAATTTATTGATTGATGAAGTGTTTATTCTTAAACATCCTGATTTATATTTTCTACTTCAGCTTTGAGATTTTTCAGAAAATTCTTTTAGCCTCATTAAAGTCTTTGGAATGTAGCTCAGTTGGTAGAGCAAGATTCCTGGTTCGATACTGGCCCTTGCCAACTTGGTATATGAGTAGCACAGGGAGCTGATGGTAGGTGTGGCTCTCCCCCTCAGATACAAAAACAATCTCCTTGGTCAGGGCAAGTGAAAAGGGGATAGACTCCCTTTTAGCCTCATTAAAGTCTTTGAAATTTAGCTCAGTCGGTAGAGCACTTGCCTAAGAATCGCAAGATTCCTGGTTCGATAATAATCTTGATTTAACTCTCCCTCACTTTTTTTCATTCTTTCCTTTTTTTATTATGTTTGATTGAAACCGATTAGTTTCATAATTCCTTTTCTGTGACGTCACTAATTATCTATATATGTTATATACCTTCTTACGTCTTATTCTGTCGTCTATTCTTCTGGCCGGATCTGGTATATCTTCTAAGGTCTCGTCTGGTCTTCTTATCTGGGGATTCCGGGTCTGGTTCTGTTGGGGATCACTTGTTATCAGAAGCCCTGTGCTATTGTTAGCTTTTAGTAATAACAACAAGACTTCGATCTACAATGATGTTACTTTATTCCATAAACCCCCAGACCAGACAATGCGCACGGAGACTCACATCTTGCTAGCTTCGCTTCTAAGTCCTAACTGTAACTGACTGAGTTGCTTACTCCTTAAACCGGAAGGGGGCTTCTATTGCCTTCCGATTCTCACGGTCCATTCCCGCAAGGCAAGGTCAGAGTGAGGTCAAGCATTGTCACTCACTCTCAAGGCCATCAGCTGTACTGATCGCTATAAGGATTTCTATACTACCTTAAAAAGGTATTAGGGATCCATAATTATGTAACAATAAGCGTAACGGTTATCGCCCTAGTGTTATATACTCCTAACATGATTTGGATATATAATGAAGGAGAGAGACATCTCGGAATATAATACAGTGTGTGTGTGTGTGTGGTGTGTGTGTGTGTGTGTGTGTGAGAGAGAGAGAGAGAGAGAGAGAGAGAGAGAAGAGAGAGAGAGAGAGAGACTGCGTTAGATTAGAGACGATAGGTGATGATTCTTACTTGTTACCCTGCTTGCTGATTCTACGTCTAGGTCATCTTACTGGTCGGCCACCATTTTCTCTGGGCTGACTCTATTTGGGCTCCTGCTGGGGATTGATTTTCTTTGGGCTGGACATTGCTTGTTTAATAATTAATTAACAACAAGACTTGGTTGTACTTGATTAAGCTTTTATTTTCAAACCTACCCATTTGATTCCGCCGCGGGGAGACCGATCCATCAGAGCAGAAACTCGCGTCTGCACTCTTTGGAAGCCGGATCGAATCTGCTAACTCAAACTAAAACTTATTCTCATGTGTCTGTGCCGGAGGTCAGTTGAGATTGATTCCAAAAGGGTATGTTATGTTAGGCTACGGCTCTAGGAGTAAAGTTGAGAATGTGACACGCTGACATTCACACTGCTCTGTCGGCTGGGGCGTTAGAATACACAACTGCACCTCTGCAGAGGGGTAAGACTCCCCCAATGGGACCACATGTTGGCCATGGGTGGCGACCTGCGACACTTAAGGATGGAATCTAGGTGGTTGAGCAAGACCATGACATGCAACACACTACTTTGGCCATTACTTGGTCGGAGAGACCCCCTCTGATCAATCGGCTGGTCATGTCAAGCCCTAATACCTATATGATTCCCCCAACCCCATTGCCCTTATGGTATGCCACAACCCTTTTTATCATATGAGTGCTAGAAGGCAGTACCTGAGGGTCTTCATGTCCTGAGAATGACGTTAAACTCTATCTGATGGTGGGGTTCCAGTTCCTGAGTGGAATGTGAAGTACCCCTTTGTCACCATTGCTCCCAGGTCCACTCTGATGCGGAGTGGTAGTACCTGTTAGGGTCCCATCTATGGCTTAAATAGAAAAAATTTCCTTAAAGTGATTCCCAATCCACTTAGCAACAAATAACGACAAAGAACCTATTGTTAAAATTAAAATAAAATCCTTGAAAAAAGACATGACAATAAATTTGACCGCCCCTCACAAATCTACCGCTTGGCATAAAATAACCCTGGACTAGTTGACATGCCGTTAAAATCAATCAATCAATCAATCAATGACATACACATTTATTATTAGAAATTAAACACTCCTTTTCCTCAGCGTGACAAATCATTAGAAATTCCTTTGGCATTAGTTTACCATGGGATTGGCTTGATTTCTAAATGGTATGACATATTGTGGTACAGCCTCTAGGAGTCGAGTTGAAAAAATGTAACAGACTGACATTCATATTTATTATTAGAGATTAAACACTCCTTTTCATCAGCGTGACAAATCATTAGACATTCCTTTGGCACTAGTTTACCATGGGATTGGCTTGATTTCTAAATGGTATGACACATTGTGGTACAGCCTCTAGGAGTACAGTTGAAAAAATGTAACACACTGACATTCATATTTATTATTAGAGATTAAAAACTCCTTTTTTTTTTTTATAGCGAATCATTAGAAATCCTTCAAGACTAATTTATATTATGCATTACTTAAGGAATTCGTAATTTTTTTACCATTTCTTTCCACATCAGCCACTAGAATATTCTCTTTTATACAATTCGGCGGTTCGCTTTCATGATAAAATCCAGTTTAGTTTTATTTCTATTTTATTACAAATATAAGCAGTTGAAACCTTTCCCATCTCCCTAATCCACAGCCGGAAGTCGGAAACTCACTTCCCGCTTACGGAAATCCGTTTGCAAGCTTCCGTTTTCATGACTTCCGTCATGGACCCTATCTGTTGAACGGCGCCAGTTTTTGGTTGCCGCCATTTTAATAAGCAACTAAAACGAGTTCGTTTCGTTTCGGATTTTTGGATTTTTTTTCATATTTAGCCAAACGTTTGAAATTAAGAGATAATTTCAAGATTTCGCTTTCTCAAACAATTAGCTTCGTTTTGTTTCAATAATTTGTTCGGATTTTTGGTTCGATGAGGTTTCGCTAGGTGAGACGACACGTTTCTCTAATTTTTTTTCTTTTCCTTTTTCCTCAAGTAGAAACGATCTACAGATCTTGCATAATTTAGGAAATAATAACAAGTACTAGTAAAAGGGATTCCGTTCAGAGAAAAAAAATCACTCACTAACACACACACACACACACAAATCGTAAATCTCTCTCTCTTCTCTCTCTCTCTCTCTCTCTCTCTCTCTCTCTCTCATACACAAATAAACGCATATACACGCACACACACTTCTCTCTCTATCACACACCTCTAACCCTCTCTCTCTTTCTCTCTCTCACATACACATAACCTCTCTCTCTCTCTCTCTCTCTCTCACACACACACTCATACACGCCTCTAATCTCTCTTTCTCACACACATATACATCTCTTAAAGCTCTCTCTCTCTCTCACATAATAATAATAATAATAATAATAATAATAATAATAATAATAATAATAAGTACTAGTAACGGAGTTCCATTCAGAGGAAAAAATCACTCACTAACACACACACACACACACAATACATATACCTTTACACACGCACACGCACATACATATACATACACACTCATCTCTAGCCCTCTTGTTGTATCTCTCTCATACACATATGCACACCTCTCTAACACTCTATCTCTTGCACACATACCTCTACCCTCCTCTCTCTCTCTCTCTCTTTCTGTCTCTCACGCGCACACACACACACACACGCATATACACATGCATACACACTGAGGCAAATATCATTCCATTCGCGTGATACTGTAAAAGATCAAAAGTTGCGCTTACAACGATATCCTGCAATAATGACTTGATTTCATTTCTTTTGTTTAATGGCATTTCAACACATTGTCTGTTTGTGTTTAAATTCAAAAGTTAACGCTTAATTCTCAGAAGAATCATGGAAAGTTATTTTTGGATAAGATAGATATGACAGGTGGACGCTAACCCCTGAGTGACCTGTAGCGTGATATTTTGATTGGTTTCGAATACCACGTGACTGAAATCGGTGGGACGTTGTTGCATTGAGCCGGACGCGGAAAATGTCACCCTCTGAACTTTTTAAACTCAACTTTTAAAACACGTTTTTTAACTCATTTTTTCCAGAGATGGAACCCTAACAGATACTACCACTCCTGGTCAAAGTGGACTTTGAAGCAATAGCGATGAAGGAGTACTCAGGAACTCTCTACAGTTCCAGAATTGGTTAGGGGTCAACTTGATTGTTAACAAGTGTCAATCATCTAACTCCCTCCGATTTGAATTTCAGCGAATTTTAATTCACAATCTAACTACAGTAACTGTCCAAAAACAGCGGTTTATGAATATATAAACAGTTGGCGTGTATAATCTACAGACCCAATCGACAGGGCGAGATATGCCAATAAACGAAATAACCAACCCAGCTAATTGAAGAAAAGAATTTATCAAGTCAAGAAATAAACAGCAGTTAAATTTTTTTTTAAGAGAAAAAGTGCTAAGAAGAGAAAAAATACATAAAAAAGCAGAGAGTATCGTCACTAGAAAGGCGCGAATCGAAGATGAAAAAAAAAGATGGCGGTCAGATAAAAGACGTTTAGTGAAAAATGGAGTTAGAAAGATAAGCTAATCTTTTTTATCCCTATTGACAGCGCTTGTCTTTTGATGTCGGCAATTCCACTAAGATATTGTTTTTAAGAAAACTTCGTTAAGACAATAGATCTCGACATAATGTTATTAAAGTAGCTGTTTTTGTTTTCCCTATCAAATAGTGTTGTTTCTTTTCTGTGTTTTCAGTTTTTTAAACGTTTTATTAAGAGTTTTCCACACATTCTGTTGTCTGAAGAATCACTCAGAATTTCGTAAAAAACTATGTTCGAATTTATGAATGATGGAACTTTGTAAATCAAAATTTTATTGAGCAATATAGACATGCGTTCAATTCTCGGTCCCTTTCTCCCTCCTCCCCCCTCTCTCTCCCCCTCTCTCTCTCTCTCTCTCTCTCTCTATATATATATATATATATATATATATAACTGTTTTATAAATTGTTTGTAGCATTGTATGTATATTAGATTGAAGATTGATTTATATATATATATATTTTTTTTTTTTAAAAGCACATTTGAGAGGAAGGCCCGAAACGGTGCATATATATAATATATATATATATATATATTATATATATATATATATAAAGATAAACCTAATGAGTCAGATAAACCTACTTAAAGTTTCGCTTGGTGCTCTTCAGGCTAAGATCCGACTAAAGAGATTTGAAGCAAACTCATAATTATACACCACCTTCCACCGTGACTCAAATAAATTAAAGAGCACTAAGCGAAACTTTAAGTAGGTTTATCTGACTCATTAGGTTTATCTTTATTATTTGCTCTTCTTAGGTATTGAGCACTCTTTACTTATTAGCTTTAGTATATCCTGGCGGTTTTTATATGAATATATGTTTCTTATATATATATATATATATACATATATATATAAATTGTTTTTTTTTTCTTTTGGCCAAGTATTGTAGTATCAATGGATTATTTTTGGTTGGTACGACTATCTTGGTCTTTTCTTTTTTCCAAATTTTTTTTCTCCCCAGGTGATGTTTGGTAGTATATTTTTTACAATCAAACTATTTCCCGGGTTTTTTCTCACCGCGAGGGTTTACCAACAAGTTTGGTATATATATATATATAAATCTCCAATCTAAATGTTAGGGAACATTTTTTGGCTGTTAAAAATGAAAGAAAAATGAATATCAGAACCAAAATGATAAATATTGAGCTCTTAATCTTTTTTAATTTACCAATATTTCGTGGTGCATCTCAATTTCTCAAAGATAGACACAATATTCATCATTTTGTTTCTGATTTTCATTTTTTTTCATTCTCTGAAAAAAAAAATTTCTACTAATATATATATATATATATATATATATTATAATTCGCCTATGTGGTCCTAAGTTTGATATGTTACTTATACTGAGTGAGCACATTTAGGGGAAGGTTGAGCTCAGTCGTAGAGCACCGCCTTGATCTGTGTTATAAAGTGAGGAGCTGACGGTAGGTGTGGTGCTCCATTTTAGCAAAAACAACTTCCCTGATCTTGCATTGATACCGTCAATTGGCCACTCAGACAACTTATATATATATATAATATATATATATATATATATATACTAGCTAAAGTACCAGTCCATGACCGGACTAAAATGAAATTTGGATCACCAGGGAGTGAGAGAGAAAGTGGAAGACAGTAGTTAGAGAGGGGGTAAGAGGAAAATAATTCTTGAAACTAAAATCATTGAGAATTTGTATATTTCAGGATTTGTATTTTCTGTTTTATAGTTTAAAATTATTTTCATATTATTATACAACAAATTGAAAGTATTCGTTTGTATATTTGTTTTTTTTGTTTTAAATTTTTTGTACATGACAACAATTCACATTTAGTTCTTAATTGCATGTTGAGTTTAAAAAGAAGCTGAGAATCGAAAATTTAAATTCTTCGTATTGCAATATCTATTTTTGCTAAAACTTAAGACTATTTAAAACTTATTATAGGGACCACCAATTGATCAGTTTAGGCCATCTTGAATAAAACGGAAATATTTTGTTATTATTTATAATTAATTGATTTTTCATAGAATTAAAGAAAATCCTCTTATCGTAACTTGTTTTTAGCTACGTTAAATTTCAGTTATTTAACAGTGCAAAAATGAAAACATTGTTTTTCAATCATAATTTTCATTATTTCCGTAAGCTGAAAAAAAAATTAAAAAATCATCAGGAGTTTATTTAATGTTTTTTCTTTCAAATGGAAAAGATTTTTCAAGAAAATATTAATTTTTCTGCAAGTTTCATAGTGTTAAATATAGGGGGTGGGTAAATTTCACAGGGTAAAATTGGTGGTACCTAGTATTTTAAAACATTGTTTAAAAAACGTTTTGGTGGATCTGATTATCTAGACTCTCCCCCCCCATCTAATTTTTTTCCTTCAGTTGATTATTATCGATTACACACCAATCTATCAGATTGTAAAAAAAAATTCTAAAAGTTCTTTATTTTTTAGTATTCACGGGTGCTCATTTCTCGTATAAGTTTATAGTAATTGATCCCCATTCGGAACCGCTTTAACGGAACCCAAATTATTTATTTATTTTCCCATTAAAACTAACCCCAACCCCTAACCCTGAACCCCCTAGTTAAAATTTAGTTTATTATAAAAATTTGTATTAATTAGAAAACAACAATTTTCATAAAAGTTCACATGTCACCTATGAAATCTCTTATTTAAACATGCCAATTTTTCAGAACTGAAAGTTGCACTATAAACTCAGCGATGTTTATTGACTTCACAATAAAGAGTAAAATCATAAAACTTAAAATTTAATTTGTAAGGCAATTCTGAGGAAATATTTGATTGTATTTTGAATAATAATTTAAATGTTGGTTGTTAGTTGTTTTGTTTTATATTCAACTTTTCGGGTAATTTACTAACGATCATGTCATTTTGATAAACAAAGCGCTTACAATTTTTCGTACTTACATATAAAAATTATTGAAATGTTCCAATAACTGGATATTGTCGGAAATACTTGAAATAAATTTCGTCTTACAAATAATTGACTCCAGTCGGCCTTCGACTAAAGATAAAAACCGGATTTGTCGCGTATTAGTAACCTTTGTTTTTTGTTTTTTTTTTATCGTGGTATTAGAAAATAATTAGTTAACGAACCAAAAGAAAAACAGTTTCTAAGGACATTCGTCATTTTATTGTTATTTTTAACCCTTTAAAACTATAACAATAAAATTAATAAATAAATTAAAGAATTAAAATCATTTTATTCGAATGAAAATCTTAGTTTAATTTATACAAATATGTAACCGTACTTACGACGTAAACTGATTTTTCATGATACTGTAAATTTACGATTAAAATATTTTTTTAATAATGTAAAAGTAAGCGTAAATTTTGATTTTCTACAATTTTTATGCATACAAAAATTAAAATGAGTGTACTGTACAATTTAAGAATATGGACAAACTCGCTGTAAAAAAAATTTAATCTATAAAAACACATACAAATTACATATTCAGAAAGACTATTTCATCTTATTTCTAAAGATATGAATATTTTAAAGATTAGATCATATATAGGCAGAGATCCCTAGCTGCTTGGCATAGACTGCACTGCCTTATTCGTATTGGATATTTTTCGGCTATACGTAGCATTTTTTTTTAACTCGCTGTAAAAAATGATTCAATTAATAAAAACTCACACAAATTACATATTTTGAAAGAGTATTTTCTTTTCTTTCTAACGATATAAAAATTATTAAGATTGGACTACAAATAGGCCATAAAATTCGGAGCTGAACGGCTTAGACTGCAAAATTAATTCATTAAAATCAAAACTTCGCTGCTGTTATCGCTTTAAAATAGCAGGCAGAGACAATATTTTATTATCAGGAGGGGCTGATATACGGCAGTTCCGCAAATTGGGTGATTTTGGATTAATTAATTGATTAAATCCCTTAATCAGTAAAAATCAATAACCAAAATTTGGAATTTTCTTTAGTTAGAACAATATCAATGTGTATGCAAGATTTTGAATCTGAGTGACCTCCCGTTTTTTGTTATACGTCGACACGTACATACCAAAATCTCTGTTTATATATTATATATATATTATATATATATATATTATATATATTATATATTATATATTCGTAGGATACTAGATAAATTGGTATTAGGATGATTTCTAAATTGGTCCTTTCTTTCAACGGTAAAGTGTTATAGAGTTCATGTCCGATTGAGAGCTCGATGTTTAATTTTTTATAAACAGAGCAATATAATTAGTAAAGACAAAAGCCTAAAGATCGGTTATTATGCAGTTATGGTACGGCAATCTTTATTGCAATAAAGATAGCGGTCTGATGAAGTTCGTGGGTATATTCTGATACCTATGAGTGGAAATGGTACATAACCGAATAACCGATTTTTAAGCTTTTTTTTATTCACTATATATAATATATATATATATATTATATATATATATATATATATATATATATTATCTATATTTTGCTTGAAGGCAATTATAATGCATGTATCGCATAAAATTCGATAATTATAGAAAATAATCTTGACAAGTTAATCTCGGCAAAGGATGGCTCGCTATGCAGAACACCGTACAGACTGTTTCGACTTTATTAAGTCTCTTCAGCGATGTATACTAACGACTCCCTCCGACACGGATATGGTCTCTGACTATGCCTGTCAAGTCCCGGTTTCGATTCCTGTCGGAGGGGAGACGTTAGTATACATCGCTGAAGAGACTTAATAAAGTCGAAACAGTCTGTACGGTGTTCTGCATAGCGAGCCATCCTTTGCCGGGATTAACTTGTCAAGATTATTTTCTATAATTATCGAATTTTATGCGATACATGCATTATAATTGCCTTCAAGCAAAATATAAATAATAATTTATTCAACAATGCTTCTATAAATAACAAACATCCAAAAATCACATATATATATATATATATGTATGTATCGGCTAAGTTAGGATAGCGTAGATATAGAGTAAATGGCGCTTGGTAATTGTCAAATACTCGACTATGTAGTCCTAACATAGATATTTTTGTCTTGTCCCTTATATTGAGCTCTCTGTATTTATTTTTGTCTCATGGGTAAAGGCGGCCAATTATTCACCCACAAAGAGAATAATAATAGCGAATAAAAGGCAAAGTCAAACACTTGTTAATAGTATGTTTATTCAATCAGGAATTCATATACATCTTGTCAGGTTCAATGTTTCTGTTTCTTGAGACCAAGAACATCAACATTGATACAAATTTGCATGTTCTTGTTACTGTTTGCTGTTTGGTGATGTTTTTTCGTGGATTCCTATGTGTTCGTGTATTTGCACCTGTGAGCTCCTGTTTTTTTCTTCTTCTTGTATTTATGGTGGTTGTGTGTGAGTATCTTCCTCTATTAAAACATCTATTAATAATATTGATTCGCTTCCGGTTTTTGTCTGTGACAAAAATTACCTCACTGCTTACATCACATTACCCAAAATCTTCATAACAAAATAAATACACTCAAAATTTGAACATGCAACATAGACAGTCCTCATTGTTTTTTAAAACAAGTTTTAATAAATACATGACTGGTATTATATATCTATATATAGTTTGTTTTATTTTAATACATATTTAAAGTTTACATTTCAAATTGTTTTTATTTTTAATGAATTTGATGATTTTACTTACTTAGGGTACAAACTCGCTGACATTAAATTTTTAACTCCCACCCCTCAGTTAATATGTTTCAAAAATCTATTTTTACATCGACCGGAGGGTGTTTTTTTATTTTGTACTAATATTGATATTTTTTTCCTGCGTTTACAGGCTCTGAAGACTTCCGATTTGGTGTCCAGGAATTTGTTTGGATATTTTATTACTTGGAGAATTCACAAGTATGCCCATAAATAATTGCAGATGACGAGTCCAAGTTTGGTACGAAGCTGGAATAGGTGGAAAACATTAACCCTTTATCTACCGGAGCACCCTAAGGTAGGGAGTGCCAAAGATTATGTCACATCCGTATTTTACAGATGCAACTATTTTTTTAAAGTCTAATAGGTAATCCTATAAAAGATTTATAAATTGGTCAAATTGTACCATCAATATTTATATGATTACTGTTACATCTTGACAGATGACAACCGTCTTTACAACGAAAATTACAACTCAAAATTAATAACTAATTCAACTTGTGAAAAATATATAAGATACGTAAGAAGATGGGGTAATAAAATATCTGCAAATCGTTGGATTATACGAACATACGCTTGTACAACACTAATTCCATTCTCTGGGTCTACAGCTCAGTGCCACTCTGTCTGCTGGGACAGTAAGATATGCCGACTACACCTCTGTAGAGGGATAAAACCCCAGATCACCCAGTGTCCACCTGTTAGCCGTGTTTGGTTACCCGTGATGCTTAAGGACGGAATCTTGGTGACTGAGTAGTACATAACATGCGACACTCAACTTTGACCCTTACTTAGGCTAGTCGGACCGTCGAAGAGGTCCCTGACGACCAATCGGCTGGATACATCAAGCTCGAGTGCCTGAGTGTCAGAGTGTGTCTGGAAGTAATGGTGATAAAGGGATAGTCCACACTCCCCAGAGTTCTAGAATTGGAACTTTATTAGATGCAGTTCAACGTCATACCAGGACACTAAGACCTTCAGCCACCACTTTCTAGCAGGTATATCATAAAAAGGATTAGGGATTGTCAGAAGAGCAATAGGACTGGGACAATCATATGTGCTAGGGTCTGACGGGACCAACCGATAGATCGGAGAGGGCCATTCCGACCGCCCTTTAGCCTAAGTAAGCTCCAGAGTGGAGTGTTTATTGTCATGGACTGCTCATCCACCAGGATTCTATCCTTAAGTATCACAGTTTGCCACACACGGCTAATAGGTGGCCTCATTTGGGGGATTTTACACTTTTGTAGAAGTGTAGTCGGTGTATTCTGCAGCCCCAGCCGACAGGGCGTCTCATAGATGGGACCCTAACATATACAACCACTCCGGGTCAGAGTGAAAGCAGAAAAGGCAGAAAAAGAAAGAAAAACAAGTTATGTTTATTAAGAAAACAAGGTAATCTTGAAATTTAAGTGACTAAATTCTTACCATAAAATTGTACTTGCGCATTATTTGAAATGAACTTAATTGTAATTAATTGTAATTAGGGCCAGGTTAGCTCAGTCGGTAGAGCGTTCGGCTAGAGAACCACTAGATTCCTAGTTCGATACTGGCCCTCGCCAGCTCAGCGTATGAGTAGCACAGGGATATGTGCGGTAAAGTAAGGAGCTGATGGTAGGTGTGGCGCTCCACCTCAGATGCAAAAAAAACATCTCCTTGTCTAGCGCTAGTGAAAAGGGATAGACTCCCTCGCTGATTGGCTGATACTGATTTAGGCCACCCGACGTCTTTACTTTTTTTTAATTGTAATAAAAAGACATTTTATGATATTTTGGAGTTAAGAACATGCATTAAAATGGATTTGAAAAGCGTTGTGTTCTCTCCGTGAAAAATTACGTTTGAATCAAAGATGGCTGCTAGTACAATTTTATGGTAGGATTTAGTCACTTAAAGTCCAAGATTACCGAGAACGATAACGAAAAAATTCAAGATGAACAAGTTTTAGTTTGTGAAAAAAGCGAAAATTTGTCATCTTAAAGATAATGTTTAAGAGTTTATTTTTGATTTTATTTTAATTTCTTTATTTTATTTTATTTTATTTTTATTTATTTATTTAATTTTTTTTTACAAACATAATTTACTTTTTGAAATATTTTTCAAAGAGACTTTGAAGAAATAAACAAAGACTAGAAAAAATATTCCATTCGCCATATTTTCAACTGACCACCTTCAATACCAAAATAATAATAATAAAAAAAAAAGATCTTGAAAAAAGTGAAAAAGTTTTATTCTTTTGTCTTTCTGATCAATTTTCTCCTTTGTGTTTTATATTTTGGCACAAAGAGTTGCCCAATTCTCTTTTAAAGACGTCGGTGATCGCATATTTATTGAAGGCAGTACGTCCGACCAGGTCAAAATGGTGTGATATTTATGCGACTTTCACAGAGGAAATCTTGGGTATATTCAAGGAATGGTATTGATTATATGCGTTCTATGTTCTAGCAAAAATATGCGCCCTCCGAGCAAAGTATTTAAATTTTAATTATACTAGTATTTAAAGTTTTAAATGTACTAGCGGGACCTGTGGAATTTCCACGAAACAAAACAAAAATCAAGAGGAGATATCTAATCCGGAAATGATGATTTGCAATTTCATTACATATTCTACCAAAATTACCAAAATATCTTCCGTTATTCCCAATTTTGATATTACAAATAAAACAAACACGTAACTATTTAAAAATTCATTTTAATTTTACGTTGGGAATTTAAAAGTTAAACCATGATTATCATACTTTTTACATATTGAACTATTTCGCAATAGCTCTTAAGTAAACATATCAAACATTGTAATCATTAAATTATCATACTGTCATATATCCACAGGATCTGCTAGTCAAGATTATTATACTTATTACATATTGATTATGGATCTTAAGTAAACATATCAAACGCTGAAATAATTAAATCATCATACTGTTGTCTATCTACAGATCCTGCTAATCAAGATTATTATACTTTTTACATTTTGAACTATTTCGTAGTAGCTCTTAAGTAAACATATCAAACGTTGTAATTATTGAATTATCATACTTTCATATATCCACAGGATCTGCTAGTCAAGATTATTATACTTTTTACATATTGAACTATTTAGAAATAGCTCTTAAAAAACATATCAAACGTTTTAATAATCAAATCATCAACCTGTTGTATATTCACAGCTCCTGCTAGTCTAGATTATTATACTTATAGTCAACTGTTTCACAATAGCTCTTAAGTAAACATATCAAACGTTGTAATGATTAAATTATCATACTGCCGTATATCCACAGGTTCTGCTAGTCAAGATTATTATACTTTTTACATATTGAACTATTTCGCAATAGCTCTTAAGTAAACATATCAAACATTGCAATGATTAAATCATCATACTGTCGTATATCCACCGGATTTGCTAGTCAATATTATTATACTTTTTACACATTGAACTGTTTCGCAATAGCTCTTACGTAAACATATCAAATGTTGTAATTATCAAATTATCATACTGTCGTATATCCACAGGATCCGCTAGTCAAGATTATTATACTTTTTACATATTGAACTATTTCGCAATAGCTCTTAAGTAAACATATCAAACGTTGTAATTATCAAATTATCATACTGTCGTATATCCACACGTCCTGCTAGTCAAGATTATTATACTTTTTACATATTGAACTATTTCGCTATAGCTCTTAAGTAAACATATCAAACGTTGTAATGATTAAATTATCATACTGCCGTATATCCACAGGTTCTGCTAGTCAAGATTATATACTTTTTTACATATTGAACTATTTCGCAATAGCTCTTAAGTAAACATATCAAACATTGCAATGATTAAATCATCATACTGTCGTATATCCACCGGATTTGCTAGTCAATATTATTATACTTTTTACACATTGAACTGTTTCGCAATAGCTCTTACGTAAACATATCAAATGTTGTAATTATCAAATTATCATACTGTCGTATATCCACAGGATCCGCTAGTCAAGATTATTATACTTTTTACATATTGAACTATTTCGCAATAGCTCTTAAGTAAACATATCAAACGTTTTAATTATCAAATTATCATACTGTCGTATATCCACACGTCCTGCTAGTCAAGATTATTATACTTTTTACATATTGAACTATTTCGCAATAGCTCTTAAGTAAACATATCAAACACTGTAATTATCAAATTATCATACTGTCGTATAACCACAGGATCTGCTAGATTATTATACATTTTACATATTGAACTATTTCGCAATAACTCTTAAGTAAACATATCAAATGTTGTAATGATTAAATTATCATACTGTCGCATATCCACAGGATCTGCTAGACAAGATTATTATACTTTTTGCATATTGAACTATTTAGCAATATCTCTTAAGTAAACATATCAAGCGTTGTAATTATTAAATTATCATACTGTCGTATATCCACCGGATTTGCTAGTCGAGATTATTAAACCTTTTACATATTGAACTATTTAGCAATAGCTCTAAAGTAAACATATCAAACGTTGTAATGATTAAATTATCATACTGTCGTATATCCACAGGATCTACTAGTCAAGATTATTGTACTTTTTACATATTGAACTATTTTATTAGCTTTTTACATATTGAATCATTTTCGCAATAGATCTTAAGTAATCATATCAAATGTTGTAATAATTAAATCATCATACTCTTGTATATCCACAGGATCTGCTAGTCTACTAATATTTCATTTAGATTGTCAAGTATGCTATTATTATACTTTTTACATATTGAACTATTTCGCAATAGCTCTTAAGTAAACATATCACACGTTGTAACGATTAAATTATCATACTGTCTTATATCCACAGAATCTGCTAGTCTACTAATATTTCATTTAGATTGTCAAGTATCTTCGATAAGATAGAGAGTGACGCTTTTAAGAGACATGTGCCGTCTGTGCCGTCACCTGCGCCGTCGCCTGTGCCGTCGTGGGATCAATTTCTTGATTAGAGGAGATAAAGCTGTTAACTGCGACCATAAATAAACATAAGCGAAATCTCTTGGTTCCTTGACAAAGACTTAATTGTGCATAACAATTCCTCTTAGCTATTATAACATGACATTTAACGCTACAAGATTTCTAAGTTCATTTCTCGTCATATAATAACAGCAATATGAAGTAATCTTCGAGACGGTCTATTGCTCAGCAGGGTACGGCAGGGTACGGATGTTAGTTTTGCATATAAAAAGGAATCGACCGTGCAGGCTTTTGTATAGTTATGCATTGCAGCAACGTAAAAAAGAAGAAAAATAAAAATCAACAAAAAACAAAAACAAAAAAACAATATAGCCAATCTAGTATTGTTTGGATTATTCGGACTATTGTCCTCATCTTCATTGTTATCTGTACAAAGTTACGGCCTATGTACCCTCCGGCCTTCTTCGCGTATTTCCTGTTTGACTTGGGAACTTTCTTTTCGGACTCAGGAACCGTTGTACAGATAAGAATGAAGGTTCGGACAATAGTCCGAATAATCCAAATAATACTAATTATTAAGCCTCATCTAAAAAAAATTCCAAGAAACAATGTAATTCTGGTAAGGAGAAACTATGAAACGTAGAACAATTCCAAAGAAGGGGTGATGTGCAGAGACATCGTTACCACTTATTGCTCAGCTTACGTACCAACGCAAACATATGATTTGCTTTATATGGTTTGTTGGATTTTACGGCGTGTCAACCCTTGTTGGGTTATTTTATGCCGAAGACGTCTTGTTCTATTTATGCTTCATGGGTTTTCAAAGTGTTTTTACACGGATATTAGGTTCGCATATAAAAAGGAACCGACGATACAGGCTTCAGTACAATTATGTAATGCAGCAGCCTAAAGAGAAAAAAAAAAAAAATATATATATATATATATATATATATATATATATATACAAAGTAAAGTAAAGTCGTCGGGTTGGCCTAAAGTCGGTATCAGCCAATCAGTGAGGGATTCTATCCCCTTTCCCCTAGCGCTAAACCAAGGAGATTGTTTGGGCGTCTAAGCGCCACTCCTACCATCAGCTCCTTACTTTATAGCACATATCCATGTGCTACTCATAAGCTGAGTTGGCCAGGGCCGGAATCGAACCAGGAACCTTAATGTATATATAGATGTGAGGTATCCAAAACTTGGTAGTAAGGGATGATTATATATATATATATATATATATATATATATATATATATATATATAGCCAAAGTTTGGTAAGGAGAAACCTTGAAGACGTAGGACGATTCCAAAGAAGGAGTGATGTGCGGACAGATCGTTGCCACTTACAGCAAGGTTAATTTTATAAGCAGATTTTAACTTTTTATTCAGTGTTTTCCTTCTCTTAGACTGGTTGCCATACCAAGATTAAAGAGCACATAAGAGCAATAGGGTTGGGACAATCATATAGGTTATATGGCTTGACGTGACCAGCCGATTAATCAGATGGTGGCATCTCCGACCGCCCGGCTAGTAAAGGGGTAAAGTGAGGTGTTGCGTATCATCGACAACTCAGACACCAGGATCCCGTCCTTAAGCATCATGGGTCGCCACCCACGACCAGCAAGTGGCCCTAATGGGAGGTCTTACCCCTCTTTAGAGGTGCAATCGGTGTATACTTCCGCTCCAGTCGACAGAGCGTTATTGTGTTATATAGCCGTATATATATATATATATATATATATATATATATATATATACCAACCCCTCCGCACGAACAGGATGTGACACAAGGTCAATTTCTTAAGCGGTGTTTAACAGGTTTGAATTCAGAGTTTTCCCTCTCCTAGACCGGTTGCCTAACCAAGGTTAAAGAGCCCAGTCTGCCCTACTATTTACCATAGCTGGAGGGAGAGTAGGATTCATACATTTCCCAAGGGTATTAGCGCTAAGTGAAATGCAATTACCACGTCCAGAATTTGAACTCAGGGCGACGAGTCCATTTCCTATGACTTTAACCATTACACCACGCGCTTCCCACAATTAAAGTTATATAGCCGTATAGGTAGATACATGGTGAAAGTTCTTTTTATTAAGATGAGCTATGAGATATGAGATATGATAGTATCCGTGCTTATACCCCCACATCTAATCCCTTTCTTACTTGCTTGAGTTGCTGGCTTCACAGCTGGTATCTTATCTACTGTTTCTTGTAGCTGGGGTATTTCTTCTAACTAACTTGTCTGGTCTGTCTTTAAGATGCTGGTCTGACATCGTGTCACCGAGGCTGCCATTTAATTCATATAGAGACAACCAAGGCTTGTATTCTGGGATCACATTTTTATTCAGAAAGAGAAAAGAGAAAATAGAAAATTCTCAATCGCGGCAGAGTTGAAACTGGTACGTCTTTACATCAGGACATCTCCACTCAAACTAACTAAGCTAACTAAACAGTCAGTGAAACCGGAAAGAAGGTCACCCAAAGGTTATTTCATGCCAATCATCTAATCCTTCGCCGATTTTGAATTTCATCCCTTGAATTGAAAATCTTTATTACCGTCTCTACACTAATCGCCCCAATAAAAACAACGGTTTATTATCAATATACAGCAATTGTGGCGAAGATTTTCGGTAAATACATATTTGCGAAGATGGTTTTCGGAGTTACTTATCCGTTTCTACTTTAATATCGTCTAAAAAGATAAGGTTCTGGAAAAGTAGGACTGTTTTATGGCCGTACTTCCCTCCAAACATAGGCAAACACACAATTTTAGCAAAAGCGGACTGATTTGGCGACTCGTTGCCAAAAACAGAAATAAGGCCAAAGATAGCAGCCGAAAAGACGCTCCAAGAAGCCCGGGGTTAAGATGAATTGTAGACACCGCTCTTTATTCTCATGCATTTTTCTTCTTTCTACTTTTTCTTTCGCCTCATGGCCAAATTCTACGCACAAACAATGAACAGGAGGTATTTATATTATGAATGGGCGTACTTCCAAAAGTTTAACGTATCATTAACTTGATAGTTACGCATTTATTTTTATGCGTCTACGAAGCAACCGTCTCTAGCTCATCAGCGGGTATGGTTCTGTGGTTAAGACGTCGAATTGGCATGAAAGTCATTTGTGGCTTCATTTAGCGCGCTTGGTCGAGTGAGCGTTTCAATTCGCACACCAGCTCGCGCACCACACGTATACCAGATTGATTATCGTCAAGTCACGTTGAAAGCAGCGGTTCCCGCTAGATCACCGAAGTTAATTGGGTGACTTCTTAAGCAACAGCAGGTACTGTAAGCAAACTGAGTCTTTCTTTTATTAAAATGGCATTATTCGTGCTTAAATGACCTGAAAACTGTTTATATGCCGTAAAACAAACCAACCATATATCTATCCATTACGGTCAAGTCAAACTGAAAGTACCAGTTCCCGCTATAAGAATATAATGTGCGTTCTTATAATACGTTAGAAGGCTCAGAGTAACCTTCCAACATAGGTACATATATGTACATAAAATAACCTGAACAAAGAGTTACATATAATAACAAATACAGACTTTATTGTCTGAGCACATTGACGAATGGCATACATAAAAAGATACAACATAGATACAGAAACAGATATGACTAAAGTTTAAATGTTTGCTTTTAACCCCATCATATTTGGTGGTCGCGCTAAAAAGGAAGAGATTCAAAGAAAGAAAAAGAAAGAGACAAAGACAGAAGGTGGTTTCATATTACAATAAATACAGACTTTATTGTCTGGGCACATGGACGAATGACATACATAAAAAGATACAACATAGATACAGAAACAGATAGGACTAAAGTTCTAAAGAGGTAAGAAAGAGTTCATGAAGAAATAAGTGAGTCATTTACTGATAGTTGGGGGGCTTTGACCCCCACTTAAAGGACAGAGACACAATGCGTCTAGTCCATGTTTTGTGGATGCTAAACCAAGAGAAAAATGGTGAGAATTCCCGGGCTGCTGTTTAAATGTTTGCTTGTAACCCCATCATATTTGGTGGTCGCACTAAAAAGAAAGCGATTCAAAGAAAGAAAAAGAAAGAGACAAAGACAGAAGGTGGTCTCATATAACAACAAATACAGACTTTATTGTCTGAGCATATGGACGAATGACATACATAAAAAGATACAACATAGATACAGAAACAGATAGGACTAAAGTTCTAAAGAGGTAAGAAAGAGTTAATAAAGAAATAAGTGAGTCACTTACTGATTTAAATGCCATCCCACTTATTCGCGAAAACTTGACGGCAAGAGAAGTTAACCCTTTTAGACATATGTCCATCCTAGCAGGAGCAGACAATTGCTACAAGGTGAAGCACAACGTTGACCCGGATTTTTTTTTGGGGGGGGGGGTTCATCCGCCTTGTTGTACATCCAACATGCTGATTTCTGATGCTACACACTCCTGCGGCGCGTATAATACTTGAATTTCCAAACATTTAGGAAAATAGAGCTAGATAGGAACGACACAAGGATGCTTTATAATACATCATGATATAAGAATAAGATGTGTGATTCTTATAATACGTTAAAAGGTTCAGAGTAACCTTCCAATGTAGGTACATATGTGTACATAAAATAATACACACAAAGAGTTACATATAATAACAAATACAGACTTTATTGTCTGAGCACGTGGACATGACATTATACATGAACAGATACGATACAAGTCCTCAGGAAGTAAGAAATAGTTAATGAAGAAAAAAGCGAGTCACTTACTGATAGTTGGGGGGCTTTGATCCCCACTTAAAGGACAGAGGCACAACGTGTCTAGTCTATGTTTTGTGGATGCTAGACCAAGAGAAAACGAGTGTGATTCTCATAATACGTTAAAAGATTCAGAGTGACCTTCCAACGTAGGTACATATGTGTACATAAAATAATCCAAATAAAAAGTCACATATAATAACAAATACAGACTTTATTGTCTGAGCACGTGAACATGACATTATACATGACAAGATACAATACGATACAAAAACAGATAGGACTAAAGCCCTAAAAGAAATAAGAAAGAGTTCATGAAGAAATAAGTGAGTCACTTACTGATTTAAATGCCATCCCACTTATTGGCGAAAACCTGGCGGCCAGGAAAGATAACCCATTTAGACATATGTCCATCCTAACAGGGGCAGACAATTGCTACACCGCCAAATCACCGAAGTTAAACAGCGATGAATTCAATCCTTAATTGGGTGACCACTTAAGCATCAGCAGGCACTGTAAGTAACATTTGTCCTTTGTTTATCAAAATGACCTGATTCGGCATTAAATAACCCGAAAAGGGTTGATACGCTGTAAAACAAAAACAAATAACCAGCATAACGAATAGTAGGTACTGTAATCAACCTGGATCCTTTATTTATCAAAATGACTCTGCTCCGTGAGTCAAAAGTTTTTTCGGATTTTTATTGATGATTTCTGGAAAATTGAATCTCCATCCTTAATTGGGTGACAACTTAAGCAACAGTAGGTACTACAAGCAACCTTGTTCTTTTGTTTTATCAAAATGACTTGCTTCGTGAGTCAAAAGTTTTTTCGGATTTTTATGATGATTTCTGGAAAATTGAATCTCCATCCTTAATTGGGTGACAACTTAAGCAACAGTAGGTACTACAAGCAACCTTGTTCTTTTGTTTATCAAAATGACTTGCTTCGTGAGTCAAAAGTTTTTTCGGATTTTTATTGATGATTTCTGGAAAATTGAATCTCCATCCTTAATTGGGTGACAACTTAAGCAACAGTAGGTACTACAAGCAACCTTGTTCTTTTGTTTATCAAAATGACTTGCTTCGTGAGTCAAAAGTTTTTTCGGATTTTTATTGATGATTTCTGGAAAATTGAATCTCCATCCTTAATTGGGTGACAACTTAAGCAACAGTAGGTACTACAAGCAACCTTGTTCTTTGTTTATCAAAATGACTTGCTTCGTGAGTCAAAAGTTTTTTCGGATTTTTATTGATGATTTCTGGAAAATTGAATCTCCATCCTTAATTGGGTGACAACTTAAGCAACAGTAGGTACTACAAGCAACCTTGTTCTTTTGTTTATCAAAATGACTTGCTTCGTGAGTCAAAAGTTTTTTCGGATTTTTTTGATGATTTTCTGGAAAATTGAATCTCCATCCTTAATTGGGTGACAACTTAAGCAACAGTAGGTACTACAAGCAACCTTGTTCTTTTGTTTATCAAAATGACTTGCTTCGTGAGTCAAAAGTTTTTTCGGATTTTTATTGATGATTTCTGGAAAATTGAATCTCCATCCTTAATTGGGTGACAAGTTAAGCAACAGTAGGTACTACAAGCAACCTTATTCCTTTATTTATCAAAATGACTCTGCTTCGTGAGTCAAAAGTTTTTTCGGATTTTTATTGATGATTTCTGGAAAATTGAATCTCCATCCTTAATTGGGTGACAACTTAAGCAACAGTAGGTACTACAAGCAACCTTGTTCTTTTGTTTATCAAAATGACTTGCTTCGTGAGTCAAAAAGTTTTTCGGATTTTTATTGATGATTTCTGGAAAATTGAATCTCCATCCTTAATTGGGTGACAAGTTAAGCAACAGTAGGTACTACAAGCAACCTTATTCCTTTATTTATCAAAATGACTCTGCTTCGTGAGTCAAAAGTTTTTTCGGATTTTTATTGATGATTTCTGGAAAATTGAATCTCCATCCTTAATTGGGTGACAAGTTAAGCAACAGTAGGTACTACAAGCAACCTTATTCCTTTGTTTATCAAAATGACATGTGTTGAGTTTTTTCTGATATAGTTATTTACTAAGCGTAGCTTAGATGCGGCCCGAGGCCAGAACTGGGGGGCGCCTAATGAGAATCGAACTCACTAACAATGGTCTGCAAATCTAGATTGCTAACCATTACACCACGTGAGGTTCCCAGTTTTTTCTGATATGAGGTGTGTGCGAGATCCTCGCCCATACTTATAGACTAGACGAGATTATGGGATCTATTTCTTGGCCAATCACTGGCAGTACTCGGAGGCTGATACAATACTTAACCGACCCTACTGGTAATAATTACTGTAGCGTTTATTGACGACGGAAATAGAATTAAATCACTGGACCTTTACCAATAAGCAGGATAGGACTTCTACGATTACCAAAGGATCACCGAAGGATTCCATAACATAGGACTTTCTTTAAGCCCTATTTCAACTGGCCAAGGATGGCACTTAAAAGACTTTACAACCTGATTCGGCATTAAACAACACGAAAAGGATTGATATGTCGTAAAAAAAAACAACCAACTTAAGCAACAGCGGGTATTGTAATCAACCTGGGGCCTTTTTATGAAAATGATTTGCTTCGGAATTAAATAACGCGAAAGAGGGTTGATATGCCGTAAAACAAAAACAACAACCAAAATATACTAGAGTGAGTTTTTCAGATTTTCATTGATGATTTCAGGAAAATTGAATCTCCATGTTATATTATCGGAATATCCGATAGAGAATTATTATCCCCTGCCGCTAGGGGGCGAATTGTTGGCGGCAAAACCAAACCCCAGTACTTATCTGAACATTGTCAACCTGAAGAGTCGCTTTAACAAGGGCTCCATCCACCACCCACTTAAAAAGGTAGTTAACCAGGACGGGCGCGTCTAAAAAGCACTCCTCTACTTTTACTTATCCTAACAACTTTCACCAGGAGAAACGCGTTTTAACAGAATTCCAAACGACGGCTAGTAGAAATCCTTTCTAGAGCCACCTCACCTACGAACTGTAATTTCACCTCACAAGATAAGTCTTGTAGCAAATGCCATCAAAATTTGCAACAATTTTGTACCTTTGTAAAAACAGAATATACAGCCAGGATATAGGAATGGAATTCGGAATAGAAAAATGTGCCACGTAAATGTTCTTATTTTTTCATTTGGCTGTTGGCTACACCACTGCAACCAAAGCCCCTCATAAAATCTGAGGAGGCAAAGAAATACCGAAATAAATTTATATCTGAACCAAAGTATCCATTTACTCATTTATTCATAATACTCCGTGTGTGTAAAAATATATACGCAAATATTTATATGTGTGTTTGAGTTCTCAATTTTGGTTGGATCATATCAAGGAAACACTTGATATCATCTACTTATATATATATATATATATATATATATATATAATATATATATCGATTCTGTGCGGTAAAGTGAGGAGCTGACGCAAAACAATCTCCTTGGTCTAGTGCTAGTGAAAAGGGGATAGACTCCCTCACTGATTGGCTGATACCGACCTTAGGCCACCCCGACGACTTTACTTTACTTTACTTACTATTTCATTCAAACAATGTTCTAGTGCTTGTGCTTGTTCAAAATATATATACATATATACTTATTTGTCCGTTGTTTACAGACTTGAGTTCTCTGGTGATTGGAAACATACATCTTCGTAAGTATTCACCAATTAATTGTTCGCCTCTGACTGAAAGTTACTGATAGCCCTGAGGGTAAGGAGCTCGACAGACGAAAATTCAGTCGGGTTTCGCTTCCAGCTAAGAAGTAGCTGTTAAAAGTTGAGACGCACTTATGAGACGTAAAGGTTGAAACACTGTTTCTATGGATGACTAACACACACACAACATACATACATATATATTTATATATATATATATATATATATTATATATATGGATGACTAACACACACACACACATACATATATATATATATATCTTCCTATCTATAGCTCTGCTGATGAGGCCTAATAGCCCGAAATGTACATACAGAGATTGATTTTTCTCGATTTGTTTAGCCTTACATTTAAATAGGTATGCCCACCTAATTAATTAATTATTGATTAATTAACTTTCAAAATTAGGTACGACTTCAATTAAGCACATATTCTCCCAAAAATTGTCAGCTGAAAAAAGCCATATCATAAACACATCGCTTGTGTATTTACTTCTCATATATATATATATATATATATATATATATATATATATGCGACCGTGGGTGTAAGGGGGAACCGTCGTGTTTGTGTGTGTGAGTGATGGATATGAAAATGAACGTCCTTTCATATATTTTCGAGTGTCAGTCTATTTTCAGTATGTATTTATGTGAATGTTACACACATATATATTTTTGCAAGTCCTTTTTTGCCTATCTGATGGAATGTTTTTGGGGGTAGGAGCAGGGGTATTCCCTTCTCTTTTCTTTTTTTCTTTCTTTAGGGAGACCCATTTCTGTTTTTTTGTTGTTTTGTTTTATTTGTTTTTTTGTGCTTCTATCTCGTGTTTTTTATTTCCGTTTTCTTTTTGTGCTTTTTTTAAACTTTTTTTTCTCACATTTATGGTGTAGCCAAAATTTCGGACCGGTTCGGTAACCTTTTCTCTTTATTTTCTGTATTTTCTGGTTTTTTTTTTTTTTCTTTTCTTTTTTTTTTTTTTTCACATTTTCTTTTTTACATGCAACCCAAGAATATACCTCATTTGGATGGGGACTAGTAAAAAAAAGAATCGTTTTGTCTGTGATATCATACAAAGTAGAACTCGGACGAAGTAAAGTGATTTGAGTTATAAATAATTTGGCAATTTTTCTTTATTCTTCAGTTACCTCCTTTTATTGCAAACATTATTTACGTTATTTATTTAATAATATATATATATATATATATATATATATATATATATATATATATATATATTATATATATTATTGGTTTGTTGGTTGGTTTTGAAGGCTGTCACAATGCAAGTGTAAAGAAAAAGAAGGTAACTAAGATTTTGTTTGTTAACCTGTTACTTTATTAATATTTCGGGATGAAAAAACCCATCATCAGAAGAATACTCGGACTGAAGTGGTGCTAGCAGTTGCTCAATTTGTTCTGTCTGGGTCTTTCCAAATTCTGTGTGTGTGTGTGTGGTTGGGGGTGCTTGTTTATGTGTGTGTGCGTGTGTGTGCGTGTATATATATATATATATATATATATATATATATATATATATATGAGAAGAAAATATTTTAAAAATATAACAAACACAGGATGTTATGATTAGGGGAAACAATTTTATGTGTCAATACTTAAGCATTTCAGTATACTGTTCCATCTTCAGGACACTGTTAAGTAATGTTTATGTGAGGGACAAGATGAAAGATGTTAAGTGTCTAGTGAATGTGTGAATATGATGTTATTAACCGTTAATTTTTATATGCGCGTTTGTTTACGAAAGCCAATGACGTGATCAAAACAATTTCGAAAACAAACGCGCATATAAAAATTAACGGTTAATAACATCATATTCACACATTCACTATACACTTAACATCTTTCATTTTGTCCCTCACATAAACATCACTTAACAGTGTCCTGAAGATGGTACAATATACAGAAACTCCTTTTATTGCAGTCATTTTTCACAATATATATTTAATAATCTTTATATATAATCATTGTAGTTTATACTTATATATGTATATTGTTAAAGAAAAGGGCTTAAAATTGGCTATTTTACGGTGATAGATCTATTTCTACGCATCTGTGAATACCTATGAGTTTCATCAGACTGCTAACGCAAAATGAAAAACAGAAATTCATGGGATTTTTTTTTTTTTCTGGGGAAACCGTAAAAAGATTGGTATCATTTCTTTCCATCGCCTTAGGGGGCGAAGTTTATGAACAGGGATTAATTAATCAGGTGATGGCGGTCCTGGTCAATCTGGGTGGTTTTTGTTCACTCAATAAATTCTTATCTAGAGGATCGGCCACCTTGCTTCTCCCGTCTCTTGAAATTTAATTTTTTATCCACTCATTTTTCAGTGAACCGTGTGTGTGTGTGTGTTGTGTGTGTGTGTGTGTGTGCAGAAGATAGAAAAAACACGAATTATAAAAAAAGATGAATTTATTTGTTCATAGTGAAGCTGACGTTTATAGCATTTTGGTTATAACGTTATAACGTTTCGGTTTTAGCAAACCTTCATCAGAACTTTGAGATCGAAAATGTTATAGGTGATATAACCTATCTACATAAATGGAATGATCCTATACTGCTATAAAGTAGCAAAAGACAATTGTAGCTTGAAGAACAAGCGACACGATTCAGTTCTAGACTGTATTGTCTGACGTAACTTCACTTTCCTTCTGTAAATTCTACTTTCTTTTGTTCAATACAATTGTATCAACTTTCACCAGTCGTTTTCTCTTTATTTTGTGACCCTTAACAACCCACAACAGAAAATATGTTGTCTTTTCGAAAAAACGTGAGAATAAATGGTTGTGTGTGAAGAGGTTTTAACCGAGTTTTTTAAAATATTTCATGTAATATTGCGTGTTTTTTTCCCCTATTTACTCCCATATATATATATATATATTATATATATATATATATATAATATATATATAAAGAGGATGTTCATATATGCACATTAGCCATTGGAAAATATGCATTTTTTTTTTTTACTTACTTTACTTTTACTTTTACTTACTGTCAAGATTTCTCTAGAAACTGATTGATTTTTGTTTGAATATTGAATCATATTTCCCTTAGTAAAAATGAAATGACTAAATCTTATGTTTCTTATTAATAAACATAGTAAGGTGTATGCATGCGAGATTTCAATATGAATGACATCTCTTTTTCAGAGTCATAAGATGACACGCGCGGTACCACGGCATTCCCTTTATATATAGAGATACATATGGACATTATTTTCTTTCTTGCTTTTTTCTCCTTGTAATTCTTGAAGTTTTGGGTTCTGATTCTTTCTGATTTTTGGTGATTTTTTGTGCACTGCTCACTTTCCTACCGGGTCTTCACATCAAATCCAACAAGTTCTCGACGGCCCTGGGAATGGTGCCAATTACAGGCACCCCCTCTAGCCTGGGCGCAGACCAGGTCGCAAGCACGGGCACGGCGCTGTCGGCACTATCTATTGTTTGCCAAGACAACCTCAGTAAATACCGCTGACAAAATGGGCCAGAGGGGAGTGTGGGTTCAGAAATCAGTTTATTACTATAGAAAATCAAAGTTTTTTTACTTGGCTACAGCATAGTCTGGAAGGCGGTGGGGGTTGTGGGGAATGTGCAAAGGAGGGCGGGGGAGTTGGGAATGTGCACTGGTGGGGGGTTCTGAGTGTGGGAGGTGATTGGTTGGATTATTGGTGTGAGAGGTAGAAAATGAGGGCGGGAATTTTGGCACACATTTAAAAATCAAAAACGGAAAGAAAGGAAAGGAAGGTAAGATTGAAAGAAGGAATAAGTATGGAGGAGGACAAAGAGAACTAAGCGATTTCAAAGAAAGAGAGAAAGAAAAAAAGAAGAAAGAGAAAAAGAGAAAAGAAGAGGAGAGAAGAGAAAAGAGAAGAGAGAGAGAAGAGAGAGAGGAGAGAAAGAAAAGAGAGAAAGAAAGAAAAGAAAGAGAGAAAGAGAGAAAGAGAGAGAAAGAGAGAAAGAATGAAAGAAGCAGAGAGATGTATTGACATGGAAAAAAAAAAAGAAGAAAAGGTAAAGAAGAAAAGAAAGAAACAGCTGTAAAGTTTTTTTTTAAAATAATCTTGGATAGATAGATAGATAGATAGATAGTAACAGATTGAGATAGATATGAGCAGACTGAGATAAATAAATAAATAGATAGATAGATAGATAGATAAATAGATAGATATGAACAGATTGAGATAGATATGAACAGACCTGAGATAAATATATAGATAGATAGATCAGATAGATAGATAAAGATAGATTAGGAACAGATTAAAATAGATATGAGCAGACTGAGATAAAAATAAATAGATAGTTAGATAGATAGATATGAAAAATACTAAAATAGCTAGATAGATTCAAAGACTGATTAATAGTAGTAGATTTGTACGACAGAAAATAGATCGATAGATCTAAAGATATCCTTATCACTAGATAAATAGGTAGGTATAATATAGATTATGATTGTACTGAAAATGATCATAGATAGATCTCTGAATCTCCAAATAAAATATAGATTATAACCAAATGAACAGAAACCGCTAACCAAATAAATAGATAGAAAAATAGATAGATAGATAGATAGATAGATAGATAGAGGAGAGAGAGAGAGAGGAGAGGAGAGAGAGAGAGAGAGAGAGAGAGAGGAGAGAGAGAGATTGGAAAAAAATTGATCGATAGATTAATAGATACATTTAAGCACACTGATCAAATTAATAGATTAGATAGATAGATAGATAGAATAGAGATTAGATAGTAGATTTGAACGTACTGATAGATTTTTCTATAAATAAATAAATATGTCATAAGATAGATAGGTTGTAAAATGATAAACTGGAAGTGAATGAATCCGACGGTAATGTTGAAAAAATAAAAATAAAGGAAAGAAAGTAAAGAATCGATAAAAATGGGATATTTTTAATCAAATTTTTACTTAACACGAGTGTTTCGGCCAGGAGTTTATCCATGGGTACATTATTCAAAACTATTTAATTATTTTTAAATAACCAAATAAAATGAAATAATAAATAAAGAAATTAATAATATAATAATAGAGAAAAAATGTAAGATTTTTTCAAATAAAGGATTTACTCTGATGAATTTCTCTTTTTGTGCGGACATTTCTACATTTTTTTTCTATTTATATTATTATTTCATTTCATTATTGGTTATTTTTAAAAATTTAATAATAGTTTGAATAATGTACACATGGATAACTCCTGACCAAAAAACACGTGTAAGTAAATTGATTAAAATATTCTATTTTTATCCATTCTATACTTTCTTTCCTTTATTTATTTTTTCAACATATCGTCGAATTCACTTCCAGTTTCATTTTACAAACATATCTATCTATCGAGAATTTTATTTATATAGAAATCTATCAGTACGTTCACAAATCTATCTATCTATCTATCTATTAAATTGACAGAGTACTTAAACGTATCTATTAATCTATTCGGTTGAATTGAAAGATCCTATTTTATCCATTATTACTTCTCTTTCTTATCATATTTTTGAACATAGACAGGTTTGAACATATAGATAGAGATAGATTAGATAGATTGATTAGATTTTGTATAAAATAATAGATAGATAGATCTTTCTCTAGAAGAAGAAGAAGAAGAAGAAGAAGAAGAAGAAGAAGAAGAAGAAGAAGAAGAAGATAGAGGTGAAGGAGATGGTGTCCAAATAGATAATAGAGATAGATAGATAGATAGATAGAGAGAGAGAGAGAGAGAGAGAGAAATAGAAAGAGAAGAGGGAGATGTGGCTGAAAGAGATGAAAAGATCGACAACGAATAAAAAGAAAATAAAAAAAAGAAAGAAGAAGGAAATAATGTCGGAAGAAAAAGAAGAAAGAAGAAGAAGAAGAAGAAGAAGAGAAGAAGAAGAAGAAAGAAGATAGAAATAGATTAAAATAGATCAAGATAGATAGATAGATAGATAGATAGAGAGAGAGAGAGAGAGAGAGGAGGAGAGAGAGAGGAGAGAGAGAGAGAGAGAAAGAGAAAGAGGGAGATGTGGCTGAAAGAGATGACAAGATCGACAACGAATAAAAAAGAAATAAAAAAAAAAGAAAGAAGGAAATAATGTCGGAAGAAGAAGAAGAAGAAGAAGAAGAAGAAGAAGAAGAAAGAAGAAGAAGAAGAAGAAGAAGAAAGAAGAAGAAGAAGAAGAAGAAGAAGAAGTTTTATTATTGTTTTTATTGTTTTATTGTCTGTCAACAAACTTTTGAACATTCTGTTTTGTCAAGACCGCTTTTCGTTTATATTTTTTTTTGTTTTTGTTTTTTTTTGTTTTTTCTCATATACTCCAGAACTGCTTTTATTTCATTTCATTCATTTGGTTATTTTAAAAAATAATATAGTTTGAATAATGTGCACATGAATAAACTCCTGACCGAAACACGTGTAAGTAAAATTGATTAAAATATCCTATTCATCCCACTCTATATACTTTCTTCCTTTCTTTATTTATTTTTTAAACATAGATAGGTTTTGAATATATATATATATATATAATATATATATATATATATATATATATATATATATATATAGATAGATAGATAGATAGATAGATAGATAGATTTTGTATAAAAATTAATAGATAGATATATCTTTCTAAAGAAGAAGAAAGAAGAAGAAGAAGAAGATAGAGGTGAAGGAGATGGTGTCCAAATAGAATAAATAGAGAGAGATAGAGGAGAGAGAGAGAGGGAGAGAGAGAAGAGGAGAGAGAGAGAGAGGGAGATGTGGCTGAAAGAGATGACAAGATCGACAAACGAATAAAAAGAAAATAAAAAAAGAAAGAAAGAAGGAAATAATGTCGGAAGAAGAAAGAAGAAAGAAGAAGAAGAAGAAGAAGAAGAAGAAGAAGAAGAAGAAGGTGGTGGTGGTAGTAGCAATGGGGGTGAAAACTGTTTAAACTCAATCGAAAATCATTTCAACTTTGGGGTTTTTTTTTTATTGTTTTATTGTCTGTCAACAAACTTTTGAACATTCTATTCTGTCAAGACCGCTTTTCCTTTATATTTTTTTGTTTTTTTGTTTTTTCTCATATACTCTAGAACTGCTTTTATTTCATTTCATTTGGTTATTTAAAAATAATAATAGTTTGAATAATGTACACATGAATAAACTCCTGACCGAAACACGTGTAAGTAAAATTGATTAAAATATCCTATTTTATATCGACTCTATACTTTCTTTCCTTTATATTTATTTTTTTTTTAACATAGATAGGTTTGAATATATATATATATATATATATATATATATATATATATATATATATATATATAGATAGAGATAGATAGATAGATAGATAGATAGATAGATTTTGTATAAATTAATACATAGATATATCTTTCTATAGAAGAAGAAGAAGAAGAAGAAGAAGAAGAAGAAGAAGAAGAAGAAGATAGAGGTGAAGGAGATGGTGTCCAAATAGATAAATAGAGATAGATAGATAGATAGAGAGAGAGAGAGAGAGAGAGGGGGGGGGGGAGATGTGGCTGAAAGAGATGACAAGAGCGACAACGAATAAAAAAAGAAAAGAAAAAAGAAAGAAAGAAGGAAATAATGTCGGAAGAAGAAGAAGAAGAAGAAGAAGAAGAAGAAGAAGAAGAAGAAGAAGAAGAAGGTGATGGTAGTAGTGGGGGGTGAAAACTGTTTAAACTCAATCGAAAATCATTTCAACTTTGGTTTTTTTTATTGTTTTATTCTTTTATTGTCTGTCAACAAACTTTTGAACATTCTGTTTTGTCAAGACCGCTTTTCATTTATGTTTTGTTTTTTTGTTTTTTTGTTTTTTGTTTTTTCTCATATACTCCAGAACTGCTTTTTTATTTCATTTTTTTAAATTCTTTTTATCTACAAAACAGTAAGATAAGCATTTAACGTTTTTTTGTTTTGTTTTTTTTTTTTCTTTGTTCTTTTCTTCTCTACTCGTCTATTTGATTTAGTTTCTTTCATCAGTAAATTGTTTTTGGCTGGTAAGTGTGTGTGTTTCGTGAGATTAAAAGATGAAAGTAAAACTTGATAAGGCCAGGGAAAGTACCGTACAATTATTGGATAAGAAGGCTTTCCGTGCTCAGATCTTTCATACGAAGCCAGCAAAAATAATGTACCAATATTCTTGTTAGTAGCGAACTAGTTGTACCTAGGAGACCTCAACTGTATCATTTGTAGATTATCTGATTTATACATATACTAAACCTGTTCCTTGCCTAATGTACAAATTTTCTTCTGAATCAATAGTTTATAATAACTCGCTAAAAATAAGTGTCTTCTGGGCAAAAGTATTTAAATTCTAATATAATCAAATTAAATCAAAACCACGTCACCACCAATGTCACAATTTCCTAGGTTATTTACGTTATGTTCTCAATGGTTATTAGATAATCATTATTTAATCTTAATTAGCATGCTTATTTATTAATAACTAGAAGTGGCTACCCGGCGTCGCCTGGGTAGAAGAAGAGTTTCTTTGTACTTTAGCCTCGCAGGTCCATTATTATTGAGTTGGATCCCCAAGGATGCACCACTAAAATCTCCACGTAAAAGAAAAACAATGTTGATCCAGCCTCTCAAAAAAAAATAAAAAATTAAAAAAAAAAAAAAATAATAATGTCTACTATTTCCAATATAGGGCAGGGTTAGCTCAGCCGGTAGAGCGTTCGGCTAGAAACCACAAGGTTCCGAGTTCGATACGGACCTTCGTCAACCCAGCGTATGAGTAGCACAGGGATTTGTGCGGTAAAGTAAGGAGCTGATGGTAGGTGTAGCGCTGCACCTCTGACGCAAAAATAATCTCCTTGGTCTAGTGCTAGTGAACAGGGGATAGACTCCCTCACTGATTGGCTGATACCGACTTTAGGCCAACCCGACGACTTTACTTACTTATTTATTAACAATGTCTCTCTATATATAGCTGAGATAGATTTGCCTCAAAGCAGCCCATATTATTAATGAGTCATTTACCGCGCATCCAACGTCCAATTAATGTGGGCCACCCATGAACCGAAGCTCATGGGTTGGAAGGCACGAAAAATGCGTGGATCCCTTCGGCATTCCCCTCAAGGGGATGACTCAGAAACTGGGCAATAAACCCAGCTCTGCCCCTTTAAATCAATGGGTTAGGTATTGCCTGGGGGAATGGCTCCTTGGGATCACGCCGTTTATTAACAGCCCAGTGGCCGAAGCCACTGGACAAACATTGAATTAGAAAGATTAATGAAATTAAATAAGAACACAAAAAAGATTATAATTATTTTGACTTTATTCTTATTGATTTCAATATAGAATTATACATAGTATTGCTTTTAATACGTTTGAGAATAAAACAATAATATTATGAATCAATAACACCAAGTAATTATTTATTAAACAAGGTTTTGTTAAAACCATTATGCAAATTATTCATACCATAATCTTTGTAATCATTTATTTCTTAATGATATATAACATACACTGCAGGATTTTAAACACGTTAATAACATGGGTCTTTCGGGGCTTGTGTCTCTTATAGGAATTAACAGCGTGATCCCCCAGGCAACACCCGTCCATTGATTTAAAGGGGCAAGGCTGGGTTTATTGCCCAGTGCCTGAGGTTCCTCCTTAATGGAGAATACCGACAGGTTCCACAAATCTTTAGTGCCTGCCATCGAATAAGCTTCGGTTCGTGGGTGGTCGCACATTAATAGAGCCTTGTGCCTGACCCGCATACGTGGGATGCGTAGTAATACCACATTAATAACATGGACACTTCGGGGCCTGTGGGTCCGGTGGCTTCAACATTGTTCATCCGTAAAATATTTAAAAATATATTTTTAACTTTGAATATTTTTCAGATGTCACATTTTAACATCTGCTATTAATGACATCTGCTATTAAGATGGCCACTTAGACCCTTTCTTGAGCTAGACGGGCGGTCGGAGAGGCCCCCTCCGATCAATCGGGTGGTCACGTCAAGCCTTAGTACCTATATGATTTTTCCCAACCCTATTGCTATTATGGGCAAGCCCAACCCCTTTTTTTTCATATGGGTGCTAGAAAGCGGTGACTGAGGGTCTACATGTCATGGAATGACGTTAAACTCTATCTGATGGTGAGTTTCCAGTTTTGGAGTTTGGGGAATGTGGAGCACCCCTTCATCACCATTTGCTCCCTGGTCCACTCTGACCCGGAGTGGTAGTACCTTTAGGGTCTCATCTATGTGTGTTAAATAAAAAAACATGAGTTGATAAAACAAAAATTGTATTATCCATTAAAAATGAAATTATTTCAAAACTTTGTCGGCTTTAAACATTTTTGAATACAAATTACCAAAAGAGGTATTCGGCATGAAATAACCAAGGGTTGACATGCCGTAAAACCCAACCAACCAAACTGTTAAGATGTTTTTTTTTAACCGAAACATTGGCATTTTATCATATATAAAAATACAACTCTGATTTTTTTGTCATAATTATTATTAAGTGTGTGTGTATGTGTGTCTGTGAGTGAATGTATCAGAGAGAGAGAGAGAGAGAGAGAGAGAGAAGAGAGAGGAGAGAGAGAGAGAGTGAGTGTGTGTGGTGTGTGTGTGTGTATGTGGAGGTGAATCTATGAATTATGCTGGTCTATCCGGGTGTATCCTGATTGATTTAACGATTGATTGATCAATAAAAACATTTCATATATCGTCTTTTATCGATCGAGTAATCGATTGATCAACAGATAAATATAGACAGGAAAGCATTGTTATTTCTGTCTTAAATGTCTTTCTTCCCCCATCGCCAAAAAACTTGGCCATAAAAAAAATCATGACAGTCAATAAAACCGTTCCATTTTAGACAATTATTGAAACTATCGTTTATTGAACTTTTCATCTACTCAATACCATATCTCTCTCTCTCTCTCTCTCTCTCTATATATATATATATATATATATATATATATATATATATATATATATATCTTTTTATTTCTACATTTTATCTATTCTTTATTAACCATTCCTTCTTTTCGCCACAATATTATCAGCTAAATTGATCGAGTTAAAACACCATCAATTTGGCACCGAAGATGTTGCGAAACTAACAGATGCCAGTGAACTGAAAAGGGATTTTGGATAAGGTGTGACCCTCGCCAACTATGCGGTTGCATAAGATTATTGTCAATCCCCTGTAATTCTGAGGGGATGACCCTTTTCATACCATGGCCGGGTCCTTCCATGGAAAAGTACAGAAGCCCGCCAAAATACGTGAAGTCACGTGGGACCTGTTCGGTCGCCAGTTTTCAGTTAGACGTCAGGCAGAGAAGTCGGACATTTTAGGTCCTGCCTAAACTGGAACTCACGCACGGTATGTTAGTTAGAGGATTATGTATAGTTAAGGAAATAAAAGTTTGTATAAGTAATATGTTCTTGTGGTTGATGAATGTCTTGGTAACAAGACTAAGAAATGAATCCAGGACGACCAGCCAGCAGGAACATAGCAATAGAAGACCAGACCCGAAGTCCCCAAGAAATTCCAGACCTTAGAAGATTCCAGACCAAGTCAAGATCATAGAAGAAATATCAAAGACGATCAGAATACTAAAGATGGCCAAGAAATAGAATTAAAGAAAGAGGTAAGCAACATTATAATTATTTAGTGCCAGTGAAGAAGGCGCTATGCAACATAAGCAGTTGATGGTAGATGTGGCACTCCACCTCAGATACCAAAACAATTTATTCGGTCTAGCGCTAGTGAAAAGGGGATAGACTTCCTTGCTGTCTTGCTGATACAGACTTTAGGTCACCCCGACGACTTTACTTATATATATATATATATATATATATATATATATATATATATATATATATATATAACATATATATATATATACGAGGTGTGTCTGAAAAGTAATGAGACTGTTGTCACAAACAATTCATTTAAAATTCAAACAACAAACTAAATTTTTTCTTTCAGCTCCGTCGTTATGGACCTTTTAATGGCATCATCAACGCATTCAAAACGGGTCCCCTTGGTGAGCCCTTCAACTTGGGAAGTGCGCAGGAAGGGACGATAAGTGTGTCAGGACAAATCGTGACTTTTTTCTTTTACTACCACTCAGGGCCAGAGTGAGCCTGGGAGTAATGGCGATGAAGGGGTACTCCACATTCCCCAAAGGTCCAGAATTGAAACTTCACCATTAGATGCAGTTTAACGTCATACTCAGTACAATAACCATCAGCCACCGCCATGAGTTGGGGTTTGCAGTAAGGGTAATAGGGTTGGGACAATCGTATAGGTACTAGGGCTTGACGTGACCTGGCAATTGATCATAGGGGGCCTCTCCAAATACCCGACTATCCTAAGTAAGGGCAAACAGAAGTATCGCATGTCATAGACTGCTCAGCTACCAGGATTCCGTCCTTAAGCATCAAGGGCCACCAAGTAGACCCATTGGAGGGATTTTAGTTTGGTTTGTTTTGTTTTACGGCATGTCAACCTCAGTGGGTCATTTAATGCCGATAAAGTTTTGAAATAAATCAATTCTTAATGGATAATACATTTTTTTAATAAATACATTTTTCTATTTAACCCATAGATGGGACCTTAACAGGTACTACCACTCTGGGTCAGAGTGGACCAGGGAGCAATAGTGATGAAGGGGTGCTCCACATTCCCCAAACCTCCAGAACTGGAACCTCACCATCAGATAGAGTTTAACGTAATTCCCAGGACATGTAGATCCACAGCCACCGCCTATGACAAAAAGGGGTTGGGGCTTGCCATAAGGGCAATAGGGTTGGGAAAATCATATAGGTGCTAGGGCTTGACATGACCAGCTGATTGATCGGAGGGGGCCTCTCCGACCGCCCGTCTAGTCCAAGATAGGGCCAAATGAGAGTATTGCATGTCATGAACAGGCTCATCCACCTGGGCTCTATCTTTAAGCCTCACGGTTCGCCACCCATGACCAACAGGTGCCCCATTTGGGAAGTCTTACCCTCTGCAGAGGTGCAGTTTGGTGCATTCTAAACGCCCAGCCGACAGGGCGGGGAGAGATTTTATCTCTACTGCAGAGGGCGTATTCTATAGATCCCAACCACAACTGTACTGAAGAT